>CM076570.1:872825483-873263223 GCA_034641835.2 Pinus albicaulis
TGGAGCCAGAAGTCAGTGCTGGTGCGAATAATGTTGGCCCGGAGTCATCCGTATAACCAAGAAGTCAGGCATACGACCCCACTGGCAGTAGGGTGCGATCATTGGCGTAAACACCAATAGAGACCTTCAAGATAGCCGACCAAGAAAGGGTGAAACCCTGTATGCCCCCGTTGGCTCGCAATTCCCCGAGCGCAATCCGGGCGGTGCCCACCGCAGGTATAGTAACTGCACGGACCGAAGGGGCCTAGGGAAAAGCCTATTTCAGCAAAATCAAACAGAAGTTTAAACCGAAATGTAAAAATACCCTGGTAAAATAGCAAAACCCCGCGAGGGATCGAGGTCCATCATCGCTGCTGTAAACAGAAAACTTCCATAGTGAAGTTAGTGAATTTTATCAGCCAAATCACGGTGGGAATATAAAGTTGAAACTAGGGGTTCTGGCTGCCGCTCATGATCGCCGTCCGGCTCTACCATCTAAAACCCACATTATTCTTGTGATGCAATTATGTCCATTTCTTTAACCATCTCCTTGTACACTTTTTTGGACATTTCTACTAGCATGTTTCAGATATCACCTTGTTGATCCTTTAGGATTTTCGTAATGTTCCCACAAAAGTAATAAACGATTTTCTTATTTATACATGAAAACTAAATATAACAAAATTGATATTAATAAATTAATTCTTTGTAGTAATATATACATATAATTCTATAAAATAATTTTAATTAGGAATATTAATTTTTGAATGATTCTTTTTTGTTTTTTTGTTTTTTCTATTGCAAGTCTAACATGTCTCATTGACCATTGCTCTCAAAAAACTTCTTGTAGTTTTAACATAACTTAATACTTGGAATCATTGGATTGATTTTTGTATTGTAAGTGGAAATTGTGTCTATACGTTCATTCCAATGTACCCCTCATAGTTATGTAAAGAAATTCTCCCCTTTAATTAACCTCCAATACCACTCCAAATGATTTAAGAACCAATTCAACATCATTTACATGTTCTATATTTTTTTTTCTTAGAACAACACTCTTTTCCTTCATTGTTGGTTCCTATAGAACATCAAACTTATGTGAATTCATAGATTCTTTGAAAGATGTTATATAGTATTATTAAGTATATTATTAATGAAAATTTAAAAGAAAAAAAACGCATATTGAATAGTTTTTTTTCATTCACCTTATTCATCCTTTTGCAAAATTTCCATAGGGATTTTACACTCTTCTACATTTAGATAAGAAATCATCTTATCAAGCTTCCTCATTTTGTGGCTCTGCATGAAACACACAAACCAATACATATTATTTAAACCTACATATAGTTCAAACATATTAATTTTGTAAATAATTTACAAAGAACTTGACTTTATACTTTTTTGGATGTGCTATCATTATTTCGATCAATGTTTCTTCTACTTGACAACTTATCAGATAATTTTGTATTAATATAAAACCCATACCATTAAATAAAAAATAAATTAAATATTTTATAAATAAGTCACATGATTTTCAACCAAAAAGAGCACTGGAAATGGGAGTGCTTGTGTGAACAAAACACATTTGTGTGTTTCATTCAGTTAATGCATTGAGCATTTATTTATTAAGTAGCGACAATGAAAATTATCTTTTTTTTTAACTTTAAATTATGACAGTGTGATATGTAACGATAAAAGAAACAACATCACAATAAAAAATGAAAACAAGAAAATAATTTTTTTTTTTTTTACTTAACGATGTTATTTGTCATAGGAATTTTGGCGTGTTATATAAAACATGGGGCACTAGTGCATTATAATTTAATGAACGCACCGTGTGTTTAATTATCAAGCACTGAAAACAAGATATATATATATATATATATATATATATATATATATATATGAAAACAAAATAAAAATCTGTTTTCTGACTTAACAATGTTAATTCTCATAAGTGTCCTGGCGCATGATATCAAACATGAGGCACTGATGCATTTTTTAAAACATAGTGCACTAGTAAATAGAAGACTCCACACTCGATGGTTCAAAACACGTCGACAAAACTCAGATGATGTGATTTTTACCAAAATTTTTCTTGCTTTTCATAAACAGTAGTTATTTACTAAAACATGAACAAGTTCTATAGTGTTTGGATCCAATTCAATAACTGGTCCCCATGCTTTACATGCAAAACACCTTATATATAGTAATACACAAATTGCTTAAATCTAAAATAACTAAAACGATAAGCCCTAATTGTGAAGTGGTCGAGGGCGTTAAACACCAAGGTGAAATTTTGCAGTCACATAAGCAAGAATAAACAAGGGTTTAAGGTATGTATTGGATTTTTTTATTTTATTTTCTGAATTTTAATTAAATCTAAATAGGAACAAAGATTGTAAAAAAATTAATTAGTAAATTTTCTACTATGCAGGGTTTTTATTATTTTCTATATTTTAATTAAATCTAAGAGAAATTGTAAAATATGTTTTAGTAAAATCAACTGTAAAATTTAAAATTTTGACTATATAGGGATTTGAGCGAATCACCATACCTTTCAAATTATGATGCTTTAAATAGTTGATATATTGTTCCAAAGTATTTTGTTTCTCCACAATTCTCACAGTATGTCTTTGTTGCAAATATCTATTTTAATTAAATCTAACAGAAATTGTAAAAAAATTATTAGTAAATTCAATAATAAAATTTAAAAGTTTTACTATGCAAGGTTTTGAGTGAATTGACACAAATATATATTTTAATTAAATCTAACAGAAATTGTAAAAAAAAATATTAGTAAATTCAATAGTAAAACTTAAAATTTTTATTATGCAAGGTTTTGAGTGAATCACTGTGTTTTTCCACTTCTGGTCTTCTCAATATTATGATTCTCCACAGTGCTGCCAATTTGTCTCCCTTCCAAATCTCTCCCTTGAAATTTTTGGAAAAATGATGAAATGGTGAAAAAAATCTTTCTATTTGAAATATTTTATGAAATTAGATTCCGAAAAATCATGTTCATTTTTCAATAAGAAAAAAAAAACAAAAATGTGTTTTATTTTGACTTTTTTCCAAACATCGGTGTGTTTCACGGGAAAAAACATTGATGCTTTTTTGTGTAACATGCACCGGTTAAGATAACTTATCGGTGTGCTAAATTTTTATAACATACCGATATGCTAGAATTGCTTTTTTTTAATTTTTGAAAGCCAAGAAACTGGTGCAGTTATTCTTTTAATGCCTATGTGTGGTTATTAGTGAAATGCATCATTGCAATGAGTTTGATAAGAGAACCGATATGATAGAATTCCTTTCTTATTTTCGAAATCTCGAAAACTGGTGCACTTACTATTTTAACGTACTGATGTGGTTATTATTTCAACGTGCTGATGTAGTTTGTATAGAAACATATCAGTGCGATTAATGTTAGAATAGAACCGATATATGATGGAATTTATTTTTTAATTCTAAAATCATGTAAACTGGTGTGGTTATTACAATAATGCAATGAGATTATTATTATTGAATACATCAGTGTGTTTTTGTTTACAAGAGCACTGGTGTGGTTTAAAAATACGTATTTTTATTTTAACATAAAATGGTATATTCATCTCAAATTATCCTTTAGGATGCATCTAAATGAGTTACAATAATTCATAATATACAATTTTCACTTGAATTTTCCTTAGTCTTGAAAAATGGTTTGAAAAATATACTAAAATTCAATTTTTGGTTATATGGTTCTCGAAATTAATTTCAAGCATGTTAACAAAAATTTATTGTTGATTTTTCTCAAATGCATGGAGAAAATCATATAATATCAAATGGACGATTCTTTAGATTCCAGCTCGTTCCATATTGCTCAAAGTCCTTTGCAGAGTTCTCCCTTTCCTTATATAGTAAGTTCATATTTTTTTTACATTTCATTTATCTAATTGATTTTTTTTATCCATGTCAAATTTAATAAAAATGTATCCAAATTTGCAAGATCTTAATTCAGAATCGAGTTGAGATGCCAAAAATATTCCCTCATTTCAAAAAAATTGGAAGCTCTTATCAAAAGTAGCATATCACAAGTTGTTGGTATATGAAAATGGATAGTTGCTTCAGCCTGCCAATTGGAACATGTAATCTTCTATCCACAATCCTAGGTCAACGATGGTAATAATTATTTGGTATAATGTAATTTCAACAAACCAACTGCATTGTGCTTACTAATATCACTGATGTACTAATGTCCAATATTTATGAAATTCAGATTCTAATGATGATGAATGATCCACCTACCATCTTCCATAACACCCCACTATAATGTCATATTGAGAGAAGGATACATTAAGAGAAAAAAATGGAGATGAATCATACAAATAATGGTTGAATAAACCACCTATTCAATTCCCACTATGTTCATATTCACTAATTAGGAATGCCTACAACAATAGTAGTTATTCATCAAAAGTTAGAATGGGGGAAATCAAATATATTTTTCACTAGGTATGGATGATTACATACAGGTTACGACTGCCATGGAGGCAATGTTGTTAGATGCATTCCAGACTGATGAGATAGGGGATGATTCTCATATCATTGATACCTTATTCGAAAGCCTAAATGTGCTTCCACCACCCCTCTATTTGGACTTGGAAGCCAATCAGAGCCTACCTAGCTTAGGAAAAAAATGTTACTGTACAACTTTAAAAAAAAATTTGTCATGTCTAATGCATTTTTCTCAACAATATTGAGGTAATTTACCATGATCAAATCCCTTATATTTTTAGATCAAATATTGTCACACAGTTAACATTAAAAATGGTCGGTTTTATGAACGTTAAATATTGACATTGTACAACTATATGGCCCACAAAATATAGGTTATTAAAATATAAGGTTCTTTTGAGCAATAATTTCTTACCTGATAGCTGTGAAGATGCAAATAAGTTGTGGAAAATGTTGGATTTTGAGTACATATCATATCATTCATGTATGAATGATTTTATTCTATATAGAGGAGAATATGTAGAAAAAGAAATATTTCTAAAATTTGGGAATGATAGGTACCATAAAAAAATGGGTAAATCACATGGTCCTCCTGATAAGATATTGAGGTGCATGCCTATAATTCGAAGGATTCAAAGTCTCTTTCATTGCAAATAATTAGCTATGTTGCAGGGATGACATGCCTCACAGAGAAGTGAGTTGGGTGTTATGTGAATCCCAATATATTCAATATCCATGAATCATATATAGGATACAAGGCCCAAAAAATTAAATGATGAAGTATGAATTCTACCAATCAACATATCCATGGATGGCGTGAACCCATATTCCATCCAAAACACCAACTATTATGTTTGTCCTATAGTAGTGATAAATAAAAATATAACCCCATGGTTTTCTGTGAAGAATGAACATCTTATGTTGGCTGTCATAGTCCCTAGTAGAAGAGAAGTGAAGAATATGGATGTCTACTTACAACCATTGGTAAAAAAATTGAAGGAATTGTGGGAAGGGATACATGTATATGACGTACCAAGAACCTTTGCAATAGAGACGAGTTTTGCATTGTAAATTATATGTTCTTGCACCATACATGATTATCCATTCTTAAGAGTTTTCTCTGTTAAATTACATGTTTATTGATTTGTTTATATACGTAAGAATATTGTTTCATTCCATATTAATTTAATTTTCTACAAATTTTCTGATGTTCATGATCATTATTGTGCCCTGTATTATACAATAATTTTGTAGGTCTTGTAACAAAGGTCTATCATGGATGTAAATGTTGCGTACATTCTCTAAAGGATACATGGTACAAGCACCTACGAAAGCCAATATATGACTGCTCCAGGGTATTCCCCCCAGAAGAACACCGTTATAGAAGAGCAACATCTACTTTCAATGATAAATAAGAGAGAACCCAAAGGCTTGCAATAATCACACCATTTGGATGGCTTATAACATATGGGAGATATAAAGAGAAGGATATTAAAAAAATGTTCGATTCAAATGGGGATCCTATGTTTGATGACCTAGAATTCTTCGACGCAAATGTTGAGAAATTTCCCACTAGGATGAAAATGAAATATATGTTTTATGAGCTTCCATATTGGGATCATATTAAGGTTTCCCACTTACTAAATTGCATGCATATATTTTAAAATGTTTCATCTTCTTTATGGAGGCACATATCATCGAAACAAAATGACTCGTTTTTTGTTAGGATATATCTTATTTCTTCAAAAAATATTAATAAACATTGGTGAAGACAAGAAAGTAGAGGAGATGTTGGTCCCTCTTTGTATTTCAAAGAAGTTGATGTCCCATGGATTTTAAAGAAATATGATATTTCTTTGGAAAATGAAATTATAATGGGTGTGAGGGTGTCTTCTTTATATGATTCTTCACTACAACATTGCTTCATTGTGGAAGACCATTTTTTGGGGTTGAAATTGCAAGACCATTTCAACCTTCTAAGAGTACGTATGTCAAAAACATGATTTTATTATTTTTTTGTTATTTTTATTCAATGCGATAAAATATAAGTATTTTTTGTATGTGTTTACTTTGGAGTGTCATTATCCTCTACTCGTGCATGAATGTGTGAACCATGAATTCCTCCAAGAATAATGATGTGGCATATCTAAATTATATGCATTTCTATGTTGGATCACATCAAAGGAGATTCATATGGCTAGAATTCTATGGTGGCATCAAGAGACAGCTAAGATTGTTTGTATGTTTGACAAGGAATTGTTGATGACTTTCATGGAGTTGCGGGTTCAGATTCTAATTCACCTAGTAGATGATGTTGAATTAGTTGGGGTGGTTTCTTGTTGTTGGATGTTATTCTTAGAAAGGTACATGAAAATATTGAAAATTTTTGTTCAACAAAGGGAAAAACTCGAGGGGTCTATGGAAGAGGGGTACATATTGTATGAGTATTTCTAATATGCCAGTGAGTACATCAAGCATATTGAAAACACACAAGGAGTGGTCATTTGGGATGATGAAAGGGATGAAGAAAAAAGAGAAGGGGATCTTCTCCAATCGAATGGAAAAATGAACATGATAAAGAGTAAGTGATTTATAATTTTTCAAATCTCAACATGGTAACTATTCACATTGAAATTCATAATGCAATACATTTTGATCTCATACATACTATTTATGTTGGATTGATTTCATCAGAAAATTCTAGAATTGAAGCCATCCACAAATCCATTCTTTACTATTAAGAAGTGACACACTCGTAGGTCACATTATACGAAAAAACGAGTAAATAGGATAGTGACATGAAAGAATTCAAATGGTTGAATGGTAGAAGTGTACCTTATCCTAGTCATTAAAAAAAAAAATATGCCAATGACATGATTTAACAGTTGGGTTGATGATAAAGTCAAAGAGAAATATGGTGCATCTGGTCATTACTCGCGTGTTGAGGGGGATGTGCTAAACATAGGGATTGGGTGCAAAAACTTGGTAATAATCTATTTTTGTACATTTTTAACTTCATACTGCAACTTTGAATTTTAACATCTATATTTTATATTTTAATTATGTTCGGGTTATTAGACACATGACACTGCGATGTTTTCACTTTTTTATGGGTGCCTTTGTTCCTATGTATGTGGGCATATGGACATTATTTTCATGCATAATATGTTGATGATGGATGCATGACACAAGACTGTGGAGTGGAAGTAAAGGTTTACCAATCTCGTCATGCTAGCCATTGTGATCAAAGTTAATAAAAGGGATATTAGGCTATGTGTGACAGATACAAGAGATCATTGAAGTGGGATCTTTTCTTTCCAATGTATTATTTTTAGGTGCAAGTGGTGGGACACCTTTGATTGAAACAATGTAAAGGAAGATTGTGATAATGCATTGATATCTATCAACTATGTAATGATGTGGCATGAAGCTAGGGAGCCTTATCTTATCCACAAACACTGCAACCAACTATTTTTTTACCCATATTTGTTAGACAGGGAGTGGTGGTTAGTACTGAGACACAATCGTATATCAAAACATATTTTTGAGAACAACAATGATATCATGCCAAGTGAGGAAGATAATCAGGGTCATGACAATGACAATGGAGAGTGATATGTACTTGTGTTATTTCATGATTTATAATATTGTGGTATGTTTTAGTTTCCTTTATTTCACTAATTATATTGTTTTTTATTCTTTTTTTTGACATTTTATATGATTGGTAAGATTCGCAAATGTTTTTACAATTTCTTTTTCTAGTGGAAACATTTTTACACTTAAAACTAAGTATTTCCAATTGTGTAATTTATAATTTAAAAAATAAAATTTTAACATATTTGTTTAATTTGTTTAATTCCAATTTATACTATACTTCTTTTATAGGCTTTGGATAGATATCACGATGGATCAAAATATTTTAATTCTAAGCACAAGTTATTAATTTTGTACTCTTTTTTCATACTTTTGTGACCCCAAACATATATTTATAATATAGAACATTTTCTACTCTAGATAATGTAAAAGTCCATTTTGAATCCTAAAGGTGAGCACTCCATTAAGAATTATTATTTATAACTACATTTTTTTAAGATATCAATCTAAATATAATCATTATCTATTTTCTCAAATGACGTTGTGAGTATCAATCTAAAATATTAATCAAAGTGATAGACAAAAATGGAGAAGGAAAATCATATATGTGTTATATGTGTGTATTGAAAGACCTACTACAACCATGGTCAAAGTTTTTCAATATAGTAGAATAACCTCCCTTATTTTCACTATGAAACACATCTCCATAAATATAATTTTTTAAAACATGGTGTACAATGATTACAATAATAGGGATTCAAGGGGACAATCCTTCTCAAATAGGAAAATGAGAAAAATATCTTAAAAATATGAAAATGGGGAATTTGGAAACATAATATTGAATATTTATTCCATGGTTTTGATAAAATGAGTTGATTCTTCCCTAATTGACATAAAATGGTTGAGATGAAGGAATTAAAGAGAAGCGATGTATAATTAGATGTTATATACTTATCGTTTTATTAATCATTTCACATGTTTTTTTCTTCAGGTTTATACCAAATTAAATATAAATCATGTAGTAATAAAGCTAAAAGGAATTTCACAATGACAAAATTGTGTATTAATATGTAAGATTAAATTCTTGACATGAGAGGTAAACTCATGTTTACGATATTTAAATTGTAGTTCTTACAACATTAGGTACACTAAAAGGAAGCCTTATGAGCATGTGTAAAATGTTGATTACATCTTTTTATGGACCATATATAAGAGTGAACAAATGGGCTTACGTGGATGCATGATAGGTTTTAATTTTTTCTTCATGGATAACGGAAGAGTTTTGACTTTTCTTTTAAATGGTAATTATAAATAAAATTTTAATTGATAAATATTTTATGGCTAAAAATTAAATTATAGATAGATCGATGGTGATTAAAAGGCATTTATTTGACTTTCCAATCAACTTGGTGATGCATTTTTCATTCCTATATAGTTTATGTAAAATAAATATCTATTTTATTGTATTTATAAGTAAATTATTTAGAGTAGACATGTCTTTATCATTGTGAACATGATGTATTAGTTAGGAGAAATGTGAGAACGTGAATTTTAGTGACTGTCTCATGATAAGTATGTGAAAAAAATAATATTTCTTGAGTTCTTCATTAAGAAATAATCAAATATATTATTTTTCAAAAAGTTAAATATAATATAGTATGATTTTTGTATTATTTAAGTCATATTTATTATTAAAAAAGGGATAAATTTAAACCACAATAGGAAATAAAGAACCAAATTAGCACCAAAATGTTATATCTTTATTACTAGAAAAAAGTTCACTTGCCTCTTTAAGAGAGAACTTCCAATAGAGAAAATTCTCAACTTCAAGTAACTTAACAATCCTTATTCTAAATTTCTTCCTCGTGTTTAGATAGAGAAATTTCTAATTTAAATTTCTAAGTGTTTCTATAGATACTAAATTTAAATTGCTTGAAACTCTCAAATATTTAGTGATAAATTATATTTTATTAAAATAAAAAATTTTAAGTTATATTAAATGTAAATTAATTATAAAAAATTATGACTTAAGTTTTTAAATTTAACAATAGATTGAATTTTATAAACGAGTATAGATCCATCTTACCAATGGATCTACCAAGAGCGAAGAGGGATCAAATCTCATTATATGAAAATATATTTCTAGAATACAAAACTCGAAAAAAAATCTACATGTCAAGAGATTTAATCTCTTTTAGTGCTTAAATATGTGATTAAGATGGATCTATAGTGGTTTTATATCTCTATATATAGACCATGTGTAATTTTTCATTGTTTAAATTGTATTTTTGAAAAAAAAAATTATTATTATTAATTGATATGAATGAGTTACACATTTTCATCTTATTAAGAACTAACTAGATTATTTTACATTAAAAATATTTCCCTTGTGAGTATTGAAATATTTTACTAATTAGGTTAGAATGAATTATCTAAGCAATAGAAAATATTTAGGGTTATTTTACAATTATAGTTTCAACCATATTAAACTTTGTAATTTATAAAAATATCTTTACATTTTCTTTTAAAGTAACTTGTTTTGCACATAATTTCATATATAAAATTTTGATATAAGTTTACCAATACATAATCTATAATAAATATCATGTCATAAAAATAAGCATTATGATGATGATAACCATCTAAAAAACATAAACATCATCTAAAATACACATTCAAATTTGTTAATATCATCTAATTATATAAACCTCTAGCACATATAAACATAATTAGCTAGCACACAAATCTAATAATCTAACAAGACATCATCATCATGATCACATCTAACAAAAGATAAGCATTCTAATCTAACATAATCCCCACACACATCCTAAAATATACATCTCACGTCCAATAACTGCTATCACATACACATCTATCTGCAATAATATTAAATGAACATATATAACACGACGTAACGATATATATCAACACCGACATATAATTTGAGTACATCAACATGAATTAAAAAATTACACCACACACACACACTCAAGTCAAATAACTGCATGGTCAAGTGAAATATCTAATACAACAGTAGTAGTGATAGGTCGGCAAAGTGTAATAGAAGATGATACAACAATAGTAGTTCCATTCTAGCCTATAGCAGAAGATGATGGATGGTCAAATGACTCAATTGTCAAACTATGAGGTGGAAGAGAAATTGGCTCATCTGCTCTCTGGGATAAGAAATATGAGGTAGTAGTGGGTGATCATGAGGTGAATGATGAGAAGGTGTAGTACTACTAGAACGATCACCGACACACAAATCATGATCCAATGGGGTATTATAGTTGGGTGAAGAATATGTATTTGAAGGATCACCACCCTCACCACCAGAAGGATCATCACCCTAATCATTATGATATTATGGGGTAGTATTTGGTGAATAATCATTTTTATATGTTGCATTCCTAGATCCCTCTTAGTTGCCAGTAGCCTAGTAGCTCTGATGATATGACGCATCTGACTCATCATATTGCATGGATGAAGCCTCAAGAGCTCCATGAGGCTAGGATCTACCCTGATGTCTTGATTTTTCTGTTGGAAATATGATGCAGAGTGTTGTCCTTGATGGAAACCCACTAAATGGAGATGAAGACATGCGACTGTTGACATGTGTTGTCCTTGATGGCAATCCACCTGATGAAGTTATTCTTGACTTGATGGACTTGGTAAATGATGTAAATCTGATGTTTGTTGACAATATGATGTTGAGTGTTGTCCTTGAAAAGTAACCCACTTGATGAAGATGATGACAACTTACTTGATGAAGTTGTGCTTGAGAGAATATGTTCCTGATGAAGAAAATATGATGTATCTACAGTGTGTACAGAAGGCAGTGAAGAAAAGGAATTCATAATGTGCTCAAAATATGATGAAAAGAGTATGTCTCTTTGTATACGCGGATTGGCCTAGGGGAAGTCGCGTATGCACGCGGAAAATAACGTGCCAAGTCGCGTATGGGCAAAAGCGCTCAAAAAGTGCAAAACCAAGGGTAACCACCATGGTATTGACCCATTGTATTGGGTAATGATCCGCCCCACCGACCCCGTCCAGTAGTTTTGGGCTCAAGGTATTGTTTTGGCCCATGGTATTGAAAAAGGGGCTCATGGTATTGAAAAAGGAAAACCTATATAAGGAGAAGAAATTCATTGTGCAAATCACAGGTGTGGGTGCAAGATGTCTGAGCTTGAATGAATACTTCTCTCTGAAGTATATCTGAATGGAAAGGGTTACACTTGAATGATAAATCTGAATGTATGATGCACCAATGATGAAGAAGGGGATCTAGATCTGAAATGCACTTGTATCTACTAGATCTGCTTATGGGAGGCCTAGATTCCAGATGAGGCAGAGAAGTGTCCGAACATCTCAGACCGAAGCTGGAGGGTAGATCCTGAACCCAATATCCCATTTGATGAAGATGGGGCCGCTCTCGCAATGATTAAAGATCTATACGCTACTTCGCCGCGGGGAGGGCGCGCAGGTACGCGGCTTCGGGCTGAAGAGAAAGCGCGTATGTGCAATGAAATATCTACAAAGGTATACACAGGTTTGTGTGGACGGAAGCGCGTATATACGCGACATCAGTGAAGTGAAAGCGCGTATGAAAACTAGGGCTTGATGAAGTCTGTGGTATGAAATGTCTGATCTGTTCTGCTATGTTTCTGCTATCTGATCTGTGTTGATAAGTATCTGTTGGTGATGTATGTTTGTGCTTAAAAGTATGGAAAGTGTCCAGTCGGAAAATATGATGAAACGTGGCCTATAAGTATTGTTCTATTGAAGTTGTTGGATCCAGTGTGAAAATTGATGAACGTATCCAAGGTGGTGTCAAGGCTTGTAGCCTTCGGGCCGTGGGGTTGTAGCTCCTCTGTGGTGAGTGGGCCGGTAAACGCAGATCAGTGGGGTTGTAGCTCCCTTCCAGGAGAGGCTGGTAAACGAGTCAGGGGGTTGGAGCTCCCTTCCAGGAGAGGCTGGTAAATGAGTGCAGGTGGGTGCCTGCGTGCTGGTAGGAGTCTGCACCAGCACATATGTTGTAAGATGTTTTCTCTATGATAAAATATTGAAGGCTGAGCAACGGTAGCGGTGGTTTTCTCCCGACTTGGGTTTCCACCTAAAAATCCTGGTCTTCATGTGTGATGCTTTGTGTGATGGTTTATTCTGTTCTTACTGCACATGTTTACCGTTTATTAAACATCTGATGAATGAATGATGGAATGATATAAGTGAAGAATTAATGACATAATTAGATCTCTGTGTATACGCGAGTTTCATAAAGGGTATCCACGTATATACGCGAGTCTGTATCAGGAAAGTAGCGAGGTTTTAAAGGAATGGAAAAGTAAAAATATTTGATTATGCAGTAAATACTGATTCACCCCCCCCTCTCAGTATTTTTCCCAACAATTGGTATCAGAGCAGGTCCTTGTGCAGAAGCTTGATCGCTTAAAGGAGATCCGTCGCAATGGGAAGTCAAGAAGGAGTAATGTCTATAAAGCCACCTCTATTCAATGGAAGCACTCTGATATTCTGGAAGGTACGTACAAAAGCATATCTGCAAAGTCTTGGTGCAGATGTATGGGCAATCGTGGAAGAAGGTTATCAATACCCAGCAAGTATTCCTACCGATGCAACAGAAAGGAAGAAGTATGAAATCAATGCCAAAGCAGTGAATGTCTTGTTAGGAAGCATGTCTGAATCAGAATTTGCTAAAGTGATGCAGCTACATTCAGAAAAAGAAATATGGGACAAAATCATTCTAAGCTATGAAGGAGACACAAAGGTAAAAAGTGCAAAACTCCAAACTCTTAGAATTGAATATGAAAATTTGAAGATGCATAGTGATGAGAGTGTTGCCGGTTTCTTTCTTCGTCTGGATGATATTGTAAATCGAATGAGAAATTTGGGTGAAACCATAACTGATACTACTCTGGTGGAAAAGGTCTTAAGATCCTTGACTTCAAAATTTGACTCTAAAGTTTCAGCTATTGAAGAAAGGCAAGATCTGCAATCGCTTACTATTGTTCAATTACATGGTACTCTGACTGCTTTTGAAATGAGACAAGGAGGCCCTTCTCAAGTAAGAGAAGCCGCTTTTAAGGCATCTACAAAAGGAAAGGAAAAGGAAGTTGTCAAAGAATCCAGCTATATATCCGATGAAGAAGAAGCGAATTTCGTGAGAAAGCTCCAACTAGGTACCGGAAGATTCAAAGGTAAGCTTCCCTTCAAATGTTTTGAGTGTGGAAAAGTTGGTCACTATGCTGCTAAATGTCCTTATAGAGAAAAACATGGTAAAGGGAAACAATTTGAAAAGAGAAAGAGTTATTATGCAAAAGAAGATGATGATGAAGTGTCCAGTGAAGATGAAGAAGATTCTGACCAAGATCTAAAAGTGCTCATGGCTAAGAAGCAAAAGAAGAAGGCTACTGAAAAAGAGATATCTCAGAAAACATGTGCAGCAGAAAATGAAGAAGATGAAACAAGTATTGATTGTTGTTCTTGTGATGCACTTTCCTGTGCATGCAATGGTGAAGATAGTAAAAGTAAAGTTTTGGATCTAAAGGAAGCTATCAAGAAAATTGAAGATCAACAAAGATCATTTAATAAAAGCGAAGCTATCTATAATGAGATGATCTCTCAAATGAAAGATCAAATAGAAATGCTAAATGGATAGGTGGAAAAGTATCAAAGGTTTCATACTTATGCATCCAATCGAATTAAAGAACTAGAAGCAGAAATCAACGATCTAAGTGCAGATCTCGAAAAATCAAACAAGAAGAATGAAGGACTTGAAGCTGCAGTCATCTCTCTACAAACAGATCTTGAAGCATCAAGTAAGAAGATTGAGGAACCTCTACAAACATTTGAAAAGGAAGGCCTTGAAGTAGAAATCATCTCTCTCAAAGAAGATCTGGAAAAATCAAATAAGAAGAATGAAGAGCTGGAACAAACATGTGAAGAAAACGAAAATTGGCTGAAAGAAGAGATTCTAAATCTGAAGGATCAAGTAGAAGATGGAAGAAGGAAAGAAGAAAGCATGACAAAGCAATGGCAAGCCTTGGAGGTTGAGGTAAACATTCTCAAAGGTAAATTAGAAGAAAAGGTAAAACTTTTGAGGTTTCATGATAGTACTAACATTTTGGACAATATTCTGAGTAATCAAAGGTCTCCTGCTATCAAACTTGGTCTTGGTTTCCATGAAACTGTTAGAGGATAATCTAGCTCACAAGGAAGTACTAAAGATTCAAAGGAAGTCAATGCAAGACCTGAAGAGTTGAAAGAGACAAAAGATCAACTAAAAATCATGAAGTCTCAAAGGAATTCATTCAAGAATGTTGAATGTTTCAAATGTCATAATTATGGGCATGTTGTAGCAAATTGCAGGAGCAGATCATTTCAGCCACAAACAAACAGGTTCTACTCAGAAAGGTACTCTAGTTTCTTCAGGGGATATTGTTTCTCATGTAACATGTATGGACATAAAGCAGTTGATTGTAAAAGGAGGAAGAATAGAAATACTCATTATGGTTCTTATGCATATTTCTCTGGCCACATGAGATGTTATGCTTGTAACAAGTATGGACATGTAGAAAAAGAATGCAGGATGAACAGATCTGGGAAAGTGGACAATTTTCAGCACACAGTTGGAAAGCTCAAGAAAATTTGGAAAATGAAGGAGGACCGATCAGAAACGTAGGGAATTTAGACCCTACTGCAGTCATCCGCTTCTGAAGATTACTTCTCTGATTGACTGCAGGAATGATGTGGGATACATTATGAGATTTAGTAATGTATCGTCACAGGGGGAGCAATGCATGATGACTCTCATGGTTGATTTGATTACTCTGGTTATTTTTTATTTCTAACAGAGCATCTGGTGTGAAGAAAAGACAGGTACAGGAGGTACAAGCTCAGGAGGAAATGAAGGAAGATGAAAATTTTCTATGCTTCACTTTCCATACGCGGGTTCTATGAAACAAAGTCGCGTATACACGCGAGTTCCAGCTGACACAGACGCGTATGCACTGAGGATAAGAGAATTCATATGATAACTGAAGATCTGGAGCAGAGGTTCAGGGGGAGCATCAGTCTGACTGCTGATGATTGCACTGTTAGCATTATTCTGGTTATACTCATGATTATGATAATATGATACTTGGTTTCCTATGTTGAAGTTTATGGATGAGTCTTGTTTGCTTATTGATAAAGAGTATTCATTGTTGAGATGAAAGTCCTATAATTCAGAGATAAGGGCAGCCCATGCAGAGATTGTTGCTAATGACTTGCTGATGAACGTATTCAGGTTGCACAAGTTAAGATAGAGCACTGATTCAGGGGGAGCAGCAGGTTGAATACTAATGATTGCATTGTTGGAAATATGACTGCTTATTCTTTGGTTATTGTGATACTCATGCTCAAATGATGATGGCTTGGTACATGGTTTATGATGATGAGAGGTTGAATGAGCTATGGAAGTCTAGTTCATGCAGAGCTTGGTTAAGATCTTTTGCCTACATATGGTACTTCATGTTAAATCTTAAATATCATGGTGATGTTGGACCACATGGATGATTGCTTGACACTTATGTAAAGATGTTGTTCTAGTATGGAAAGAATGTATTGATGCTGCAAAGAATCTGAAGACTTGGATACTAATGTGCTTATGCTACCACCATTGGATGACGCTTGAAGACACAACTACATTGTTCTATCCATCTGTAGTCCAAGGAAGCATTCAAATATCTCAGAAAGAAGCTGAACACTGTCTTTGCCTCATAGAGAATCAGATCTGGTTGAAATTTAGAAGATGGCATTGGATACGCGGGTTTCATGAAACATAGTCGCGTATATACGCGAGTTCCTGCACAGAAAACCGCGTATGTTTGGTTGCTAGAAATTTTTGGTTGGTTCAGCTCTCTTCAGCACAGTTGCAGTGCTGTTTGGTATCTCTGATACTGTTTGGTATCTCTGGTGGTGTTCCAGTTCTCATAATTCTGTTTCTAATGTTTTGATGAAGATGCCTTGATGATTTGTTGGTGGAAGTTTTTAGGATGCACAAACTAAGGGGGAGCCTTAGTCATTTGGAAAGATTTCTTGGTTGCACATATTCAGGGGGAGCATTAGCTTTGCTGAGTATAATGCAGTGTTGGCATTATGATGGTTCTGAAATATGTTCTCTTTCTTAAGGACTTTCTGGTGTTGGTCTTAAAGTTATATTTGTAGTTTGATGAAAAGGTCATGTTGAGACCCATGATGTAAAATTGTAATATTCAGTCATGTAAGGACTTGTCTAATTTGTAAACCCACTTGGTTGGGTAGCTGAGTCAAATTTTGTAAACCCAATTAGTTGGGTAGCTGAGTTGAAATATGTAAACCCACTTGGATGGGTACTTGAGTCTTATATGTAAATCCACTTGGTTGGATATTTGATGTAATTTTGAGTCTTTTGGTGATAGGAAGTTCATAGAGTCATGTACTTCATTGAAAAATATGTTTGAAGATTCAGCATGAACTCAGGGGGAGCTTGGTCACTTCAGTATACATCAAATCTGCAGAACGCTTCTTCTACATGAGAAGAAAAGGGGGTGAGTATGTTGGTTTTGATCCGCCCGTTGCCCTTGATGTCAAAGGGGGAGAGTGTGTTGGTTTTTTATCCGCTGGTTTTGATCCGCCCTTTGCCCTTGATGTCAAAGGGGGAGAATGACATGGTGTTTGAATGCAGATAATGGTGTCAAAGAATTGGGAGAGTGACATGGTGTCAATGTACTTATCTGTTGTGGTAACCAAACACCATCGTGGTTGCCATCAAGTCCAAAGGGGGAGATTGTTGGAAATATGATGCAGAGTGTTGTCCTTGATGGCAACCCACTGAATGGAGATGAAGACATGTGACTGTTGACATGTGTTGTCCTTGATGGCAATCCACCTGATGAAGTTATTCTTGACTTGATGGACTTGGTAATCTGATGTTTATTGACAATATGATGCTGAGTGTTGTCCTTGAAAAGCAACCCACTTGATGAAGATGATGACAACTTACTTGATGAATTTGTGCTTGAGAGAATGTTCCTGATGAAGAAAATATGATGTTTCTACAGTGTGTACAGAAGGCAATGAAGAAAGGAATTTAGAATGTGCTCAAAATATAATGAAAAGAGTATGTCTCTGTGTATACGCGGATTGGCCTAGGGGAAGTCGCGTATGCATGCGGAAAATAACGTGCCAAGTCGCGTATGGGCTAAAGCGCTCAAAAAGTGCAAAACCAAGGGTAACCACCATGGTATTGACCCATTGTATTGGGTAATGATCCGCCTAATTGACCCCGTCCAGGAAGTTTTGGGCTCATGGTATTGTTTTGGCCCATGGTATTGAAAAAGGGGCTCATGGTATTGAAAAAGGATAAACCTATATAAGGAGAAGAAATTCATTGTGCAAATCACAAGTGTGGGTGCAAGATGTCTGAGCTTGAATGAATACTTCTCTCTGAAGTATATCTGAATGGAAAGGGTTACACTTGAATGATAAATCTGAATGTATGATGCACCAATGATGAAGAAGGGGATCTAGATCTGAATTGCTCTTGTATTTGCTAGATCTGATTATGGAAGGCTTAGATCCGTGATGAGGCGAGCATCTAGGCGAACATCTGTCTGAAGCAAAAGGGTAGATCTGAACTGAATATCTGATCTGATGAAGTATGCTGCTCTGTAATGATTGAAGATCTATACGCTACTTCGCCGCGGAGGAAGCACGTATATACGCGGCTTCAGCGAAGAGAAAGCGCGTATGCGCAATAAAATATACACTGAGGTATACGCTGGTTTGTGTGGACGAAAGCGCGTATATACGCGACATCAGAGAAAGGAAAGCGCGTATGCAAACTAGGGTTTGCTGAAGACTGTGGTATGAAATATCTGATCTATTCTGCTGTGTTTCTGCTATCTGATCTGTGTTGATATGTATCTGTTGGTGACGTATGTTTGTGCTTAAAAGTATGGAAAGGGTCCAGTATGAAAATATGATGAAATGTGGCCTGCAAGTGGTGTTCTATTGAAGTTGTTAGATCCAGTGTGAAAATTGATGAAACGTGGTCCAAGGTGGTGCTGAGGGTTGTAGCCTTCAGTCAGGGGGTTGTAGCTCCCTTCCAGGTGAGGCTGGTAAACGAGATCGGGGGGTCGTAGCTCCCTTCCGGGAGAGGCTGGTAAACGAGTCAGGGGGTCGTAGCTCCCTTCCAGGAGAGGCTGGTAAACGAGCGCAGGTGGGTGCCTGCGTGCTGGTCAAGTCTGCGCCAGCACATATGTTGTAAGATGTTTTCTCTATAATAAAATATTGAAGGCTGAGCAACTGCAGCGGTGGTTTTCTCCCGATTTGGGTTTCCACCTAAAAATCCCGGTGTTCATGTGTGATGCTTTGTGTGATGGTTTATTTTGTTCTTACTGCACATGTTTACTGTTTATTGAACATCTGATGAATGAATGATGGAATAATATAAGTGAAGATTTAATGACAGATCTAAATCTCTGTGTATACGCTAGTTTCATAAAGGGGATCCACGTATATACGCTAGTTTACTGAAGGAAAGTAGCGTATGGGTTTTAAGGAATGGAAAAGTAAAAAGATTTGATTATGCAGTAAATACTGATTCACCCCCCCTCTCAGTATTTTTCCCAACATTTTCATAGGGCGAACTCCCCCCTCAAGCAATAGTCTAGAGAGTCAGTCACATTATTCTATATTAAATCTCAAACTAGCCCTATTTTCTTGCATTCCCACACACATCTGTATCTGAGGAGGTGCCTCACCCTTTGTAGCCTCGGCCATCTCCATATCTCCCTCTAGTGTGGGAGGAGGAATTTCCCCAACTAAACTACTGATGTCTACCCAATATATAATACACAATAATGATTGGACAATTTCATTAAATAATTTAATAATCCAAGTTAAATAGTGTGCTAGAATAAATTTGATTTTAATTAATTAAGACAATAAAATGAAACTATATTAATTTAAATAAAACACCATTATTACCTCTATCATCTGTAGGCTCATCCGGTGTGAAGAGGATTTTGGGATACTATCGCCAATCCATCCCCTGTAAGGAAACAACATTAAGGAAAACATGTGGTCATCCTCATTGCTTAGTAGTCACAATGCCTTGGTGTAAATCCTAGTTGGATAGTCCAGCAGACCCTCTTAGGCATGATTTGGCCCAACATGCGCATCTTCACCCTATTCATGGGCCTAGGAGAGTGCCACTAAAAAGTAGGTCTCATCTTCAGAAGCCTGTAAAAAAATAAAAATTATATATCTGATGTAAAAGGGAATTTCATCCTCCCATGTATCATAGCATGACATCTATCTAAATCCATGCAAAATTGCCGCAAAAAGTGGCAAGCCATCTATTCATTAGGGGAATTTTGAGGTCTAAAATGGGGCTCCTAAGAAAAATGTAAACCAAAATAAACTTTATAATAACCAATATGATTCAAGATGATTATGTCAACCATGGGGGATGATTCCCTATTTTTGGATTAAAAAATTAAAAAGATTAAAAATAATAAAATAATAAACTACTTTCTCAACTTGTATTTTCAACTTATCTCCTTAAGGTTTTACTCAAATTTCAAGTTGGACTACTATTTGGATGCAAAATTTAATTCCTCATCCAAGGAGTACCCATGTTTTATACTTTTATTAAATCACATTTTTCGTTTATTTCTCATTTTTCAGTCACATTTTTTTAATTATTTCACATTTTTCGTGTAGCAGGGTCCAACGAAGCTATACAATATGGGTAATACTTGGATGAGGAATCAAATTATGCATCCAACGAGTGTCTCCGCTTAAAATTTTAGTAAACCCATAGGGAGATAACTTGAAAATACGAGTTGAAAAAATAAGTTTTTCCTTTTTCCCTCTAAAATTTGATGATGTAATATAATATTATTTTTTTATTTACACTATTATTTTATAATTTCCTTTGGAGTCCCATTTTAGAACTCAAAAATCCCCTAATTACGTTGTGGCCTTTGTACCAAATAATCAACATAAAAAAAGGGGGAAATTAACGCGCTTCCCATCACTAGTATAGTGTGCAATGGTACTCATTAATAGTGAGAGACACCTAACCTCCTCTACACCAAAAGAAGTGATCTATAGCTATCCACCAGACACCTAAAAATATACTGCATGCACTACATGATCCCTGTCGTATCTATGACGGTAGACAAGTTGAATCTCTGCTGCAACACCATGGGGGACACCGAGGAACTAGGGAAAATACTCCCTCTCCTTGATAATACAGTGATGAAATATATGTCCTCCTTAGTGGGCCCATACCATGTGTTAGGACTGACACGAAAAATCATTTTGGTGGGCATCCCACTGACGTATCAGCTGTGTCAATAACCCAGAGTGCCCCTTTAGGGATCTAGCCTCCTCATAGTACTTAAGGAGGCCTACATTCCTCAATAGGACCTAGGTTACTACGATAATAGGGCGAGGATATACATTTTTCTCCCTCTCGCATGCCTCCCATGATCAAACCACATTGTATGGTCTACCATTTTCTCCTCTTATAATTTCTCCTCCCTCTTTTGATGTCTTTGTTGTATAATTGACATATAAAATACATTAGCCTCATACATAAAAAATATTTATTGTTATTAAATAAAAAATGTGTTTGTAAAAATGGAAATATTACTTTGAATAAAAAATAAGAAATAAACATCCTTGGTGCACCCAAAAAAAGGTAAATAGCCGTGAACAGTGCACAAAAAAACCCACTGAAGCACCAACAATGGCACGTACAACTGCTTGATGCACCACTTAAAAAATGGTTTTTTATTTCTCGAAACGAAAATTTTAGGTTAACGAATGCATCGAGCTATATTTTTTTAATATTTATTCATGTGGTGCATTTGGTAAAAAAAAATGCATTGGGAAGTAACTTTTACCATATGCAACATAATAAAATTATAACTTTCCAGGTGCATATAAATTTACCAAATACACCGATTAAAAATTTGTTTTTATTTCTCGATGCAATGCATCAACACACAACTCCCATTGGTGAGTATGAATAACCTTTTTGCACCAAAACAGAATTTTCAGATTAACTAATGCACTGAGCTATATTTTTTAAATATTTATGTATGCTCCGCATTTGGTGAAAACAAGCACACTAGGAAGTCATTTTTACCAAAAACACTACAAAAAAAATCATATCTTTCCTGGTGCATATCAATTTACCAAACGCACCCCAAAATTGTGATGTGTTAATTAAACACACTGATTTTGTGGTGAACCCTGTAAATTGACAGGGGGCATCGCGATCGGTGTGAGTAGAATCGTTCAAATGCACTGAGCAAGAAAAAAAATAAAAAAAATGGATTTTTTAACCTAATATTGAATTCTACTCCGATAATAGTTAAATTGAAGAGAAATATGGAAATTACCTAGACATTTGCTTGTCGAGGAGGCATGGCTATCATGTAAATGAAAAACAAATTGAGCACCGTTTAAGAAAATTCAAAATAAATGTACTGAGAAACCTGATGGAAGGATAGAAATAAAGTGAAGCACCAACAATAGGGCACTTGAAAAAGGCAAGAGCAACGTTGGTGCTTGAGAGCTCTACCATTAGTGGAATTTTGAGGTCTAAAATGGGCCTCCTAAGGAAATTATTAAATAATAGTGGAAATAATAAAATAAGATTTCATTACATCATCAAATTTTAGAGGGAAAAAAAGAAAAAAATACTTTTTCAACTCGTATTTTGAACTTATCTCCCTAAGGTTTTACTAAAATTTCGAGCGCGAGTACCCATGTTGCATATTTTTATGGAATTTTCTCCACGAAAAATGAGAAATGCATAAAAAACGTGATTGCAATCACATTTTTTATGTATTTCTCATTTTTCATGTAGAAAAGTCCATCAAAAGTATGCAACATGGGTACTCCTTGGATGAGAAATTAAATTTTTCATCCAACGAGTATTCCCGCTCGAAATTTGAGTAAACCCTTAAGGAGATAAGTTGAAACTATGAGTTGAAAAAGTAGTTTTAATATTTTATTATTTTTTAATCTTTTTACTTTTTTACTCCAAATTTGGTGCATCACCCCCCATGGTTGACATCATCATCTTGAATCCTATTGGTTGCTATAAAGTTTATTTTAGTTGTACATTTTTCTTAGGAGACCAATTTTAGACCTCAAAATTCCCCTAGTGAACATTGCAAATGGTAAAAAAAAATTACGGTTGGTAGATATTTTTTATTTAGCCTTGTTTCTGTGTGTTAGGTTAACCACACTAGTGTGTGTGCATTCTTGAGTGCACCACTATTATTTTAATTAAAACCTTTATCATAGTGCACCTCGATTTTTATGCATCAATGCATTTAAATTCATTAAGAGCACTAGTGCATCTTTGAGTATAGCATAAAAAAGGTGAAAATAATTTCATGATCAAAAAATTTTTAATTTAAACTTTTTTTGGTGCTATCGAGTAGCATAGACACTAGTGCACTTTATATAGGTGGCACACCATGCTTTTTTATTTTTATGAAAAACCCCTGCAACATTGTACCACTCGCTATTAAGCACTAGTGCTTTCTATTAGTTACACATCAGGTCATTTTTGTACTTGTTTAGCACTAGGGAGTAGTGAGAGTATATCACCAGATAAGGAAAAAATATTTTATGACTGACATTTTTTTAAATTCAACCCTTTCCAGTGCTATCGAGTATTATATGCACTGATGCGCATTATTTACTTAGCGCACCATTACATTTTTTTTATTTCTTTTATAATAAAAACTTTGTCAAAATGCACCATATGATGTTAAGCACCAATTTTTTTCTGTTTTTATAGATGTACCATAAAAAAAATCACTAAAACTTCTTCCCACCCATCTCCTCTAGTGACCTCCATTACAAATGAATTTTTGGGATATTTTATAGGGGCTTCCACAAAAACCTCCGCTAGAGGGTATTTTACTTATAGTAAGGTGTGGTAGTATGATAGTTATACACAGATTATTTAAGATTTTCAAAATATTTGGTTGCTTCTTTATTCCAAGAAAATGCATCCTTCTTCAATACTTTTATTAAAGGAGATACTAGTTGACTATAATTATTGAGAAAGTTAGAGTAATATCTTAGATTAATATTATAATACAATCGGCTTCTTCATGGTCTTTGGGATTCAGAATTCCTTCACATATTTTATTTTGTTAGTTTCGAATTTGACACGTTCATGGGATACAATATGACCGAAAGGTTCCACTTCCTAAATACCAAAGGCACACTTGGATGATTTTGCATATAGTTGTTTCCCTTAAAATGGTATTATGATATTTTCAACACGTTTCACATGCTCCTCCCAAGATTTTCTATATATTAGTATGCCATCAAAAATAAGAAAATAATTTTTCTAAGTATTTGAAAATAGAACTCACAAAGCTTTGAAATGTTGAATGTGCATTATGAAGTCCAAATGACATAGCCAAAAACTCATTATGACCTTCATGTGTTCTGTGGGATGTTTTGGGAATGTCTTCTTACCTCATTCTAATTTTATTATATCCAAAATGGAGATCCAACTTAGTGAAGAAAATTTCTCCCTGCAATTCCTATAATAATTCATTAATGATAGGATTACAAAAGTTACCTTTGATTTTCATTTTGTTGAGTTGTATGTAATCTAGACACATATTCCATGAATCATAAATTTTATAACCATCACCAGTGTTGAAAATAAAGCACTTTGTTTAGGTTGAATTATGTCAACCTTTAACATTTCTTGAATCATATTCTCAATCTCACTCTTTTGTGAATATGGGTGATTATAAGGCCTAATTTTAGGTGGAACACTTCTAGATTGTAAATGAATAGCATGGCCATGATCTAGAGCAAGTTCAAGATCCTTAGGCATCTCTCCAAATATTTTGGAATTATTATTGATAATTTTTTAAGATCCACTAAAGTAGAGGATAGGGATTTTTGAACACCTGATGAAAATAATTATGCAATTAGACCATGGTATCCCTTTTTTTAGCAATTTTGTCATGCTATTGGAGCTTATCATTTTACAGGGTTTCCTTTCGATATATCTAATATCAATTTCCTGTCCTTATGAGGAAACTATAATGAGAAGATATTGAGAATTAAAGGCCAATAATCCCAATTATTATAACCATTGGACCCTCAATACAACATTAAGATCATCCATTTGGATTGTATCATAGGAGTTTCTAGTATATACTCTTCCATATTCAACTTAATATTATGGTACTTGATGATTTTCTAAGTGAAATATAGACTAATATAATATTAATGAAATACTAGTAATTCATTTCAAAGTTGAACTTATTTTAAATTATTCCAATATATCATTCTATAATTATACTTTAGAAATTCAACCATACAATAACAATAGAACAATAGTGATCAAAATGCACAAAATGAAGACAGGATTTACCTTGGGAAAACCCAACATCCTTTTCAATAGAGAAATTATTTTGTTCAACAAGGGACACACTTAGACCTATGGTCAAACTTGGTCAAGCCCTCCAATTAAAGCCTCCCAATATGATCCATAATTTCACTCTGCCTAATTTGAACTAGAATTTCAACCCTCCTACAGCTATCAGTTACCCCTGAGTTTTCACCCCCTGTAATAGAAATACCCAGAAAAAATTTGAACTTGAAGAAAGAGAATATATCCACATGTGCAAGCTTGAGAGAGATAAATGGATGTAATTCATATTCATTTCCGTCCTCCTTATCCTTCTTGATCTTTGGTGAGATGCCCATAAAATTTCTTCTTGAGGTAGTGCAAATTGGTGGAGGAGGAATGATGTTGAGTTTCCATTATATATTGATCTTCTGGGTTGAATGGGAGACTCCTTTTCCTTGGGACAAATTGACTTCGAGGGAGGATGACTTGAAAAATTTGGAGCAAAAAATTACAATTTAGAAATTCAAATTTTCTTCTTTTAAAATTCATAATGGGAGTTTGACTCAAGATAAATTTTACTTTAACTCTAGAATTCAAAATATGAATTATAATAATCAATAAAAATACATCAAGTGCCAAAATATACATTATGAAGATGACCATAGTTACAAATTCAACATTCCCTCTTAACTAGGGAGGTATTCATAATGACTGTCATAGATGTTCTTAAGTTGAGAAATTTCTGTAAAGAAAAGTTTATATCAAATCATCATCAACATCATCATCTACTATCAACATCTGCTAGTGGCCATATTCAGGGCAGTTCTAAACCCATGGAATTTTCATCAGCATATCAGTACTCACTCCTTGAGAGTGATCAATTCTCAAATCCCAAGGCCTCTTCCTAGGCCAGCATTCTGATACCTCAACTAGTAAGCACTCATTCATCCTTCATGATGATAAATATTGGCTAATACCTCACTTAACCCCCCCTGGTTGGTGATCTCATCTAAATGTTGGAAGGGACGAATTATACCCTTCCTCGTGTGTGCTCGGGTCCATATGCTAAATTACCGCACTACACCCTTCCCTAATGTGTGATTGAGTCCACGACCCCACTACACCCTTCTTGGTGTGTGATCAGGTCCAAATACTGACAAAAATCACTACACCCTTTCATGGTGTGTGATCACATTTAGACCTTACTCAACCCCTCATGGTGAGTAATTGGGTCTCCTCGAAGAGGCACTCACTCAACCCTACCTAGTGAGCATTATGGGCCTCTCATACCATTCTCACTTTTGGGAAAATGTCCATCTATGTTGGTTTCAAATCGACACTCTCTCTCAAAGAGGGGTAAACTCTATAAGTCCCAACTTATCTCTGAAGTACACAAGCTTCTCTCCAGGTAAAAAATTTGTCATAACATCATATATTTGGTGATTGGTGGATATGTACTCAATCCTTTTCACTCTCCTATGTACCATGTCATGGATGTAGTGGTACTTGATCTCAATATTCTTTGACTTTTCATGAAACACAATATTATCTAAAAGCTTCACATAGCTTTTTTTATCACAATATATCACCGTTAATTCCAATTCTTGGTCGAACAATGTTTCAAACAACTTTCAAAGCCACATTTATTTTGTACATGATTTATTTGTTTCAATCTCTTATGATTTTGTAGCGTAGAGTGTGACAAATTTTTTCTTCCTGATCATCCATGATATCGTAGCACAACCCATGATGGAGCATACCCCCAAAGTTTTATTCCTATCATCAACACTCCCTACCTAGTTAACATCTATACATCCTTGAAGTTTTACATCTTTTTTTGAAACATATCTCAAACCATAGTTCATAGTACTACATACATATCTTAGAATGTCCTTTGCTACAATATAATGTTCATGCCTCAGTTCCACATGCAACTGGCTCAATTTATTAACAACAAAGAAAATACCAGGCTTGGTGTTAACCAAATACATTAATGAGTGAATCAACCATTGGTACATAGATTGATATATCGAATTAGATTTAGATACTCTTAACTTATTTAAGTTAGTCACCATGGGAGTAGCTATGTATTTACAATCCATCATGTTAAATTTTTTAAGGATATAAATAACATACTTTCCTTGACCAAGGAAGACTTCACCAGGTTTTCTCCATATTTCCATTCCCAAGTAATAATGCATCAAAAGAAGATCCTTCATATCAAACTCAAAATCCAACTTCTTCTTGCACTAAATAATAAGAGGCTCAACATGTATAAAAAAAAAATCATCAACATATAACAATAGGATAAAAGGTGCATTCTCCACAACCTTAAAATAAAGGTTTAGAACAACATCACTCTTGTTAAATCCCAATCTCATCAGATAAATGTCAATATGACAATACCATACTCTTGGAGCTTGTTTGAGTCCATACAAGGCCTTATTTAATCTAAAAAAAATTATTCCTTTCCATGCACCTAAAACCCTTGAGATTGTTCTATGCACACCTCTTCCTCAATCACACCATTGAGGAAAGTTTTCTTTACATCCACTTGATGTAAATTCCATACCAATGAAGAAATAAGAGAGATGATGGATCTAATGGAGGTGTACCTTGCAACTAGAGAAAAGGTCTCGTCATAATCTTCCCCCCTTTCTCGAAGAAACCTCTAGCCACAAATCAGGGATTTTACTTCTCAATACGTCCATGTACAACATGCTTGATCTTGTATATCCATTTTAAATTCAATACTAACTTCTATTATGACCTTGGCACAACATTTGAGACATCATTTTTCATGATCAATTTGTATTCTTCATTCATCGCTTCCTTCCATACTTGTTGGCTTGCTTTTTTTTCGTAAGTGGAAGGCTTTGTATCAATAATAATAATAGTCATGAGAGATTCTGTTGACGGGAAAAATTGTCTGGCCAACAGTAGGGGATCTCCCCGGTAGAAAGTCCCAATAAGACCTTGAACCATTTGGAATAGGGATCCTGTCCGGGGTGTGGGTCCGGCTACCGCTTCAGTCACCTTCCCTTTGGTCTCAAAAGAACTTGCTCGAACCTGCAGACACACACTTATTCACATGATACAAAATACATGGTTGATGCATTAAACATGCATATAACACTACGCATAGCAAGATAGATAATAAAGCATGCACGCCGAAGGAAATGTTGTCAAAAACACATCATTTGGGTTATGCTTGTAGGCGATTCTGACCACAAAAGAAAAAGTTCTTTATGGCGAGATTCCCCTTTACTTTCTGAAAGATAAAATGAAATGCTAATAAACAAAGTCACTAACATTCATTCAGCAAGAAATTAATCCGAACACCATTAACACACATACAGGTAACCATGATGCATAAATGATGCCATTAAAGAGTGCAGTCTCATTAATCCAAAGATGTTCTGAAACTGTAAAGAAATACTCGTAGTGTTCGTCAAGAAAAACACATCAGATCCAAAAGGAGTTTTAACAGGTATTTGTATTCATATGCCAAAAGAGTGTTATCTTCAAATACAATGCTCTGTAGCTTTTAAGTCCCAAAAAAGAAGATCTGTACACTTTCCCCGGAGGGGGTTTTATAGATCAAAATTTCCCTTTGGGCTCCCCGAGTCTTCGCCTGCCCGCCGGTTGAGTTGCCCTGCGACCTGGGAGAAAATTGCGACCTGCGACCTGGCCAGTGAGTGCGACTTGTGACCTATTTGGCAGTGAGACCTGTGACCTAGTGAGCAGTGCGACCTGCAACCTACTGCCACTGAGTCATGGAGATGGGCGTGAAATAAAGAGATCAGGAACATCAATCTGCTTTCCTTTGAGGAAGTCCTGCCAGGTCTGGTATTCTGCTGCTATGGGAGAGACTAGAGGGACCTCCTCTTTCAACCGATGCATGCACTCTAGAGCATTCGGGATTAGAGTTTCCTTCTTTTGTGAGATCTGGTTTGAAAGGGAGACGAGCTTGGTATAAATCCAGACTGGCGCGACAAGAAACTGACCCAGATTTTCTTGTGATGCTGCGACCTCGGGGGCGGAAGTAGCTTGCTTGATAGGCTGCATGTATGACTAGATTTCTTGATCTACTTGCTCCCAGGTCTTACTTTCGTCCAATCCCCCTAACGAAGGAATCTGGTGAAGAGTGTGCATTGAGTCTATGCCGCTGATCAGGTGGTCGTATGAAGACATTACTTTGTCCAAATCCTTGGATAGCTTGTCCTTGGATTACATCTTCATCCGGATTTGGACTTTGGCATCTTGTGTATGAATCCAATCCTTCTTAGGCAAATGCTCGGGAACTTGAGGGTATTGGACTGTCCAGTTCATCATTTTATCTAAGGCAGCTGAGGCTTCCTTGAGCTGCTCGTGCTTCTGCTTAGTTTCTGCTCGTGCTCTTACCAGTGGGGCGACTGTTTGTTTTATGGTGAACATTTCCCCATACACCTGCCTCATGGTCACCTCTAATACATCGCATTCTTTTAGAACGGCAAGTGGAACTTCATTGATTGGGGGAGCCTTGTTTCGTAGTTGTTGCACCTCTTCTTCCAACGCTGACCCCTCCTGTTCTGCCTTCTTCTCTTGCTACTCCGCTGCTCGTAGTCTGTTTTGTAGAGAAATGATTTCTCTACTCATTCTAGTGACATTTTCTTCCGTGGCCACGGCGAAAGCCGTGCTTGCCGATGCTATCATCACGGGATTAGTCCTAGTATTGAGGACTATGTCTTTTTCAGTTGCAACCGTGGATGTGGCGGAAGGAATTTGTGCCAGGGACCTTCTCTTCTCTTGCTGGATTTTGAAAGAGAATTGGTCGAATGTGAGTCTGGTGAGGTCGAATACCTCCTCCTCCTGCCCCTGGGGGGAATTGACATCGGAGAGCATGGTTCTTGTACCGCCTAGAGGTACTTCAAGGGGAGACATCTTGATGTCTTCTATCAATTCATCCTCCTCATCTTTCTTCTTCTTTTCCTTCTCTTCTTTCCTCTTCTTTTCCTCTTCTTCCCTTTGTTGGCACTCGGCTTCCGCCTTCTCATGCTCTTCCTTCCGCTTGTGTTCCGCTTCTACCGTTGCTTCTATTTCGGCTTTCCTCTTTCGCTCGGCTGCAACAGCTTAGTCTTCTTTCTTTTGGCGTTCAGCTTCAGCTTTGTCGAGCTCTTTCTTGAGTGTCTGTTCTGCTGCGGCCTGCGCCTCTTTTTCCTGCTTTTCCTTCCTAGCCTCCTCGGCCTGTTTCTTCCTCTGATCTCCCTTTGAACTCTTCTTGCGCTTCTCCTCATCCTCTTTTATCTTCTTTTCTCTCTCTTGCTGTGCTTTTGCCTCTGCTTCTTTCTGTTGAGAAGAGGTGTCAGGCCCTGTGCTGGTCCGGGGCTTTTTAGCTAGAGAGGAAGAAGCACCTCCTAACTTACAGCTCCTGTCCTCCAAACTTTGATCATCTGGATCCTCTTGGCCAAAGTCTGCCCCCGGAACGAGTTGTCTATCTGCATTATACCAGTTTCTTATCTCATCTTCTTCCGGGCGTTCTACATGCTGGTAGTTCCATTTGAATTTGGCCTTCTTGCAGTGTTCAGGAACTATCCTCTTCGGGTCGTATGTTCGGTACTCTAAAGACCTGAGGCGATAACTTTTAATCTCTTCTCCTTCAGCCCCTACCTCTCTGAAGTCTTTAATTTTGTATGCACCGATAGTGAGGGGTAGCGTGGGCCAGGGCTTCTTCTTACCTTTGGACAGGACACTTGTGAAACCCGAGGACATTTGGAAACATACCTCTTGTATGAGCATCTTGTCTATAACGAAGCGAGGCATATCATGTGGTGTCTTGAACGAGCCGAAGACTCGGATGAAAGTATATCCAGCGAACATAAACCAATGCGCCACTTGGCCTAGAGTTTCCCTGGCTTGCCAAGACATGCAAGGGGCGTCCTGGACAAATAATTTCCTGAATAGGGCGGGGATGAATATTTGAGAATTTGGTTCTATATCCTGCTTATACCTGGATTCCTAGAACACTTTGGTTTGTAGATGAATTGCACGGGTCTACGTGGGATTCCAGTTATGTGCCCATCCCTCAAAATGCAGCCTTGCACAGACGACATCCAATAGATAAGAGGCCATATAGAACTCAGAAGGAATTCCTTCTTCTGGGGCCAATGCCGAGGACAGGTTTGTATGCATTGAGGTCATCAATATACTAGCCCAGTTGAAATGGGTGCCATGCACCGTTACATATTCCATGATTGTAGCCCATGTGCCATTGAAGGTAGTGGCGTCGGGGCGCCCGTACAATCTTCAAAGCATGGCGGCTACTAATTTATATAATTTTCTCAGGCTAGCCACCGGATATTCTTGGTATTTTTTGACTTTAAATTTGTCGGGCTCCGCCCACCACTGCCTGATAGTGTCGACTACAGGGACTGCATGGGAAAGAGCCCATTATTCTGTAAATTTTTCTTCCTGTTGAGGCAAAGAGTAGTAGACATGGGCGTCCGAGCCTACGAGCGTTGCGAAAGCCTTGCCTTCGCTGTCTCGGATCACGAACTTCTTGGGATCTGTTTTTTGTATGATCCAGTCTATCATTTCGGGACATGGAAATATGGTCGGATGAGCACTTGCGAGATGCAGCTTGGACCTTTTGACTTTTAAGTATACCTCCCGATCCAGGAGGTCTTCTGGAAATTCCGCTTCCGTTATGGCGAACTCATGGTACACTTGGTACCATCGCATGTTGTCCCCTTTTGCAAAGGTACAAAGGGTATCTCTGTATATCAGGGGTGGGGATACTGGTATGTCCATCTCCACTTCTTCCACTGCCACGTGCTTGTCTTTCTTCCGAGACACTGGGGGTGCCATGTCGCTAGAATCCGAGAGAATAGGTATACACTCTGTATCTGCTTCAAGTTCACTTGTCATATTCATGAAAGAATCCCATGATAAGAATGACATGATGATAAAAGACCAATTACAGTTTATCAATGATTTTAGCTGGGACACAAGAAAAATTGAAACAAAGGTCTACTGGGTCGTGGGGTCACAGATTGAGAAAAATAAGCCAACATGTGACCTTGCGACCTTGCGACTGGGTCGCAGGGTCGCTGTGTCGCAAAACATGAAAAAGTATGAAAATGCGACCTTGCGACCTTGCGATTAGGTCGCTGGGTCGCTAGGTCGCAAATTTATCAAAACTGGGAAAATGCGACCTTGTGACCTTGCGACTAGGTCATTGGGTCGCGGGGTCGCAAATTTATCAAAACCGAGAACATGCGACCTTGCGACCTTGCGACTAGGTCGCTGGGTCGCAGGGTCGCAAATCTCGAAAAATTTGGAAACTGCGACCTTGTGACCTTGCGATTAGGTCGCGGGGTCGCAAGTCGCGCTAGGGCTTCCCCGGGGGTTTTGGGCGCGCGTGGTGTGAAGCAGTTTTCCCCTTAACTGGAAAAATGCAAAAACAAAAAGGGTCAAGATGGAGTCAAGGGCTAGCTTTGGGAGTAGGGAAGTAGCCATGAAAGCCAAGACCAGCAATGGTGATGATTTTGAGCACAGTGGGCACAGTGGGGGAAACCGGAATCATAACAAAAACCCTGAGTAAGAAAAATAGCCAGTGGTTGAATAAAATGCACAATTTAAAGGCTGAGCGTGCCTGGGATTTAGCAAGAATGACCAAGAAGGAAACAGCAGGAGAGAAAAGGAAACTTACCCGGGAAAATCGCGCGCCATTCGACCTGTCAGAGCCATTTTTTTTCTATCCACAGCATATGAAAAATGCGACCTAGCGACCTCCTTTATATAAAAAGGTCGCACGTGCGGGCATTTAATGAGGTCGCAAGGTCACAATTTGAGCGATTGGAGAGATATGCGACCTCGCGACCTTGCGACCTTGCGACCTGTGGGTCGTGGGGTCGCGGTTTTCCGGAAAATTGAATTTTGCGACCTTGTGACCTTGCGACCCTGCGACCTTCAGGTCGCGGGGTCACAAGGTCATGGAGTCACAGTTTTCTAAAAAATAGAGTTTTGCGACTTTGCGACATAGCCTTCTGGGCTCTTTACTTGGTTTTCTTTAAGTTCAAGGGGCTCCAAAAATTTTGAAGTGGGGTTTTTTGGAGGGTGTTGTAGAGGCTACAACAAATGGCGATTCACTGGAGGAACTCAGAGTCTGTGCCGATGGTTAGCCTTTGAGGGGGGAGGGAGGGGCTTCGCTCACTGTTTCTTTTACCTTAAGGTCAACATTGCCTAGCTTTTGGCACCTTGCGAGGTTGCTCATCCTGCTGGCTTGTTCGGGCACTGATTAACCGAATTCCATTCCTTCAGGTCTCTAGATCGAGAGGGTTGGAGGACTCCAAGTAGCTACAGGATCCGGTACGATTATTTTGTCCTCATTGTGTTGCTCCGCTGCCAGCAAACCTCTCGGTCCCGGCGGAGTCACTGCCTAGGAATTGTGAATGTTGCTCCGCTGCTAGCGAGCCTGGTCAGTACCCCGACGGAGTTGCTACATCACCTATCTACACAAGAATCCTTTCTCAATCCTTTACCCTTTATTAGTGTGCTATTGCACTTATTTTGAATGTGCCTGGGGCACTTATTTAGATGTGCTCGTGGCACTTATTTGAGATGGGAAATTTTTTGCCTTGGGCGGATGAGGGATCCCGACTTATTTTTCTTGCAGAGAGGTTTTTCCTGGTCTGGTCTGAGGACTTTGGTTTTTCCCGGATGTCCTGACGCAACATGGAGTACCTCTTTTCCCTTCCAATCTAGTTACCACTGCATCACACTTTCTTTTGCAGACACCCTCTCAAACTTGCCAGGTGGGCTCCTTGCTTGATGACTTGAGTTAGATCATACGCTGCCTTTAGGTGCCGGTAAAAAGCAAGCATTTACCACCTTTGTGTCTATCAGAAAGAGGCCTTCCATCGGCATAGAACCTGTTGTAGTGTGCCAAATGCGTAGCTCCGACAAGACCTGCCGTTTTACAAATTTATATATATATATATATATATATATATATATATATATATATATATATATTAGTTTCAACAAACGGGATGAAACAGGAACTATGGTACAAGGATAAGATAGCCCTCCAAGGGCTACTAAGTGAAATAATGTTTGAGGTCATGGCCGTTTACCGGGAGGACCTCGACTCTTCCCTCAAGGGTTTGCAGTCTAAACGTATGGGAACCTAATTTTTCTTTAACATGGAAAGGACCCATCCATAGTGCTTGGAACTTAGAATGTTTTCCTTTTTCTTCGTGAGCTTTATCCCATTTCAGGACTAGGTCTCCTACCTCAAAGTTTTTATTCCTTGCGGATTTTCTATCAAACCATCTCTTGATTCGGCTTTGGTGGATGGTGAACTTTTCCCGGGTTTTTTGCCTTTCCTCCTCCAACTTCAATAGGGTGTCAATTCGAGTTTGCAAGGTGGGGCATGGGGTACCATGACATTTCTGGGACAGCTGAAGGGCAGGGAGAGATAAGTGGGGAGGAAGAACATTTTCTTTTCCATACACGAGAAAGTAAGGAGAGGTGCCTAGGGAGGACTTAGGCGTGACACGATTGGCCCAAAGTGCATTGTGAAGGGCATTGTGCTAGTTGCGCTAGTGGGACAGCAGGGTCTTCTTGATGATGCAGATCAGATTTTTATTAGTCGACTCAGCTAAACCATTTCCTTGGGGATAGTAATTTGCCGAATGTTTAAGAACGATACCATTTTCTAGGGAAAAATCACATAGTTTAAAAGATGAAAAGTAAGTTTCATTATCAAAAACCAAGGAAGTTGGAATGCCAAACCTGGTGATGACGGAACGAGTGACGAATTCTATTACCTCCTGATCATTGATTTGTTGTAAAGGTTCTGCTTCGACCCACCTGGTAAAATAATCGGTAGCTGTAAGCATGTACCGGTGTTGTTTGGAGGAGTGAGGTATGATTTCACCAATGACGTCCAAGCCCCACTGTTGAAAAGGTTCTTCTACTGCTACCGACAGTAAGGGGGCGGCTGGCCGCGCTTCTCGGTTTGCGAACTTCTGGCACTGGATGCACTTTCGGACATATGCATGCGCGTCTCTGAAAATGGTTGGCCAATAGTATCCTACGCGCATTATCTTATGGGCGGTGGTATCCCCGGCAAAATGACCCCAGCTGGTCCGTCGTGTAGCTCAGTCAAGATTTTCTGCGCTTCATCGTGTTCTAAGCAGCATAACATGACCCCATCATAATGTTTCTTGAAAAGCTTCCCATGGATCAGCTGGTAAGATGTCGCTTTGAGTCTTATCGCGCGTTTCTGTCGGGCAGTTAGAGCGGGGTCCAGAGTACCCTGGGCTAGGTATCCTGAAATGTCCGAGTACCAAGAGGGGCTACTCAACTGAGGCACATGGTCGCTCTAGTACATATCGATCTCTTGTTCCCAACACTCTTGCTCAACTCCATGGGAACTTGCCGCCTCCGCAGCCATTTGATATAAACCTTGTCCTTTAATAGTGTGTGCTGGCTTAAACTCTAAATCATACTCTTGCAGGCATGTCACCCAGTTGCCTCGCCTCTCGCCTAGCTCCTGCTGCATAAACAATGAGCGGACCGTTGGATGTGGAACAAAAACAATGACGTGGTTTTTCAAGATGTAGGGTCTGAAATTCTTGACTGCTTTGTAGACCACATAGGCTTGCTTCTCGATTTCAGGGTAGTTTAATTCAGCTCCTTGTAAACCAGTACTCATGAAGGAAATGGGCCGCTCGTCATTGTTGTCGTCTTTCTGTGTGAGGACAGCTGCAAGTGAAGAATCTGAAGCGAAATTATATAGGATGAAGCCTCTGCTAAAGTCCAGACTTTGAAGGGATGGTGCTTCAGCTATGGCCTGCTTGATTTTGGCGAGCGCCTCCTTCTCTGGCGGGTTCCATTTGAACATCGCATTCTTTTTTATCATCCCCTGCAAAGGTATAACTATCTGGGAGAAATCCGATACGAACTTGCGGAAAAAAATGATTTTTCCTAGGAAAGATTGCATTGATTTCTTACTGCTCGGGGGGGAAATCTGGGCAATGGTTTTCACCCGCTCTGGATCTACTACAATGCCCTGCTTTGTAATAATGTGGCCCAGCAAATTCCCTTCTTCCACAGCGAAAATGCTCCTTTTCGGGTTGAGAGAAATCCCGTACTTCCTGCACCTCTCGAAGATTTGTTTGAGGTGGCGTAAATGATCGCCCCGATGTTTTGAAAACACAGTGACGTCGTCCAAATAGACTACCACGCTCTGACCTATCAAACCACGGAAAGCTATATGCATGGCTCATTGGAAATTTTCCCCTGCGTTAATCAATCCAAAAGGCATGCGCCTGAACGTGAATGTTCCCCATTTGGTCCGAAAGGTAGTTTTCAATCTGTCTGGTTCGGCTACCAACACCTGGTTGTAACCAGAGAATCCATCCAATAAAGAGAACATTTCAGATCTGGACACAGCTTGAAATATTTGTTCCATAGGTGGCACTAGGTAATTGTCTTTGTTCGAGGCTCGATTCAAATTCCGGAAATCTACACATAAGCGGATATCACCAGACTTCTTCCATACCGGGACCAAATTTGATACCCATGTGGAGTGACGAAATTTAAAAATAATGCATGCATCCAACAGCTTCTTGAGTTCTTTCAGGATCATCGGTTCCAAAGTAGGGTGTACTTTCCTAAGCTTCTTTTGGAATGGCTTCACACCTTCCTTCATGGGTATGACGTGCTGAATAATCTGAGTATATTACGTACGTAAATCATTATACGTCCAAGCAAATACGTCTCGATACTTCCGAAATAGTTGGGTGAATTCCTGCGTGTCTTCGTCAGTACACTCTTTTCCGAGGTTAATGAACTTCGGGTCCTCTTCTGATCCCAAATTTACTTGCCAATGTGCCAAAATGGAACTTTGTACCTTGGTATTTGGGGGCCGCAGAACCGGCTTTGCAGGTCGAAGAGCTTTTCAAGTGATACTATTCCCTTAGGCATGGGGTTTTCCTTACGTTTGTTATGCTCTTCCTACAAGGCTTGGTCGTGATCCACCTCATCAATCGCCACATCTTTGAATACTTCAGTGTTGAGCATAAACTCCAATATCTGTTGATCATTATCAAAAACGCGGAAATTAGTAACATTATCTGGCACGGAGGGTATATATATAACTTCAATAGAAAAACCGTCCCTCAAAGGGGTAAATCTAGCAGCAACATTAGCCAGAGTATCAGCTGCTACATTGTGCATTCTAAGAACAGATGTAATTCCAAAAGCATCAAAAGCAGAAATAAGATGCCATACTTCTTGCTGATAAGCCTTCAAATGTGGAGACAAACAATTAATGGTATTGCGTACTTGCCGAGTGATAATCTCGGAATCTCCAATAACTCGTAAGCACCTTACCTTTAAATCCAATGCCTTCTTGAGTCCGAGGATTAGAGCTTCATATTCCGCAGTATTGTTTGTGCATTGGAACTCAAGCCTACAGGATATCAAGAATTTTTTCTTTTGAGGGTCTAGCAAGATGCAGCCCGCACCACCTCCGTCCAGAGTTTTGGAACTGTCATAGTACAGGGTCCATACATCGTTTTCTGGCTCCTTTGGGGCTATAGGTTGGGGCGGGACTTCAGCTTGGTGTGAGACGGGAGTGGATTGATCTTCTGCGAAGAGAGTTAATTCAGACTGGGTCTCAGGATCTACTGGAGATTGAGGAGGGTGATAACATCCAAAAATGGCTTCCAAGAAGCACATGCCAAGCTCCTCCTGAGCAAAACTGATGGGTTCATTAGGGGCATCCAAATCAGTCACAGTATGTTTCATATAAGGCTCACTTTCGACTCTGATTTGGTTATTCCAGCCCTTGTAAGGTAGCCAAAGGTGGGACCAGTCAGTGGCAAAATATCCTTGCAGCTTGTTGGACCAGTCCCTACTAAGTAATAGGCCGTAGGCTTCCGGAATGTCCACGACTACAATGTCGATGCATTGGTGGACTCTAGAATTGGACGAGAGGTGGATGATGACGTTATTCAGTTCTCTTACGGCTGGCACTTGAGATCTGTCAAGTTGAATGATCCTTGCATCAGTTTTCTCTGGGCGGATGTTCAGCTTCTTACAAACAGATAGGGGCATGACGTTCGTGGAGGCGTCGGAGTCAACTAGACAGTTATGGACGTTGAAGTTGAAAATCTCAAAAGATAGGAGGAAAGGAGGAGTAGACCCCCTGGAATTTGCATTGATGGCGTTTACGATGGACTGAACACTTGGACTAGGTTGCGCGGAAGTGTTTCTCACAGGCTTAGTAGCTAAGGTATTGGCAAAGGATTTAAGAATGAGTTCTCGTTGATTCGTGATGCGAGCAAGCTCATAGAGGGATATGTTAGCCTTGGTTTTCTTCATGTCCTCTATAATGTTGTATGTGGAATCCGATTGGGGACTAGGTTCGGTAGTGGTTGTGGTGGAACCCATGGGGAGCTTGCTTTTCATATTTGCTCGAGTATTGTCATTTGTGGGCTTCTTAGGGGTAGCTTATTGTTCATTCCCCGGCGGCAGAATTTTCCTCAAGAAAGCCCTTTTCTTCTCCTCAAAGGATGGTTCAGGGACCGGTCCTTTACTCCTAAGGCTGTAGTTTCTTACAAGTGGGGTCTTATGATTGTCTGCCATGTTGATATCAGTGATTATAAGATGGTTGTCCCCTCGGATAACATCGAATGCAAGAACTGAGGATGCCGGTTCTTCATCTGGGGGAAACTCTTCATCGTGGTCTGAAACATCACCCTCCCCCGCGTCCCCTGGGGTTTGATCATCCAGAAGTTGGTTTACCACTGTAGTCATGCTGCTAATCCACTGGGGGCATGTTTTTTCAGAGTGGGCAGCCTGGTGGAAGGAGCAGAAGTTATCTTTTCCTATTTCTTCAACGTTCAGAACAGTGTTCGGGTTGGACGGAGGTCGGCTGGTGTTGGGGTTGCTCTTTCTGAAGAAGGGCTTAGGCGCCTTGGCACTAGATGTGGACTCTATACCCTTCCTCTTCAAATCAAAGACTTCATTTTTCAATAGCTTGAGGGTCTTCGCTATACCCTCAAAGTCAAAATCATCCTTATCCTTATCTGCGGTTTTGTTTGTGGCGGACTGACCCCTTTTCGCGATTGGTTTGTGGTCATCTCTTCCCTCATGATCTATGGCTCCTATAGAAAGCATGTCTCTTTCTATAGTGAGGGCGGCTGCGTAGTTGGATGCCAGTGTGGGCCGAGCTTCGCGTTTCACGAAGACAGTAATATCCCTAGGGAGAGCTTTTGTATAATAATCAATGGTAATGGAGTCATCCAATTCCAGGTTTGGGGGAAACTTTTGCAGTATGGTAGCAAAGCGCTGATTGAAGTCTCTCACCTTCTCTTTCTTGTGGCATTTAATGGTGCTTAACTCCATGAGGAGCATGGAAGGGGTTTTATCCTCTGAAAATTTCTTCAAGAATGCACGTCGAAACTGGTCCCACGATGTGATGGAGGCACTTGGGAGGGAACGGTACCAAGTGGCTGCTTTGTTTTCAAGAGTATGTGGAAACAGACGGCAAGCAATGTCATCTGACTGAACCCTCATGATTTGCAGGGAAAGATAGAAACTGCTTATATGATCCTCAGCCAAGGTGCCTTTCTCGGGATCAAACTTGGGGAGGTGTTTCTCCGGGTGCCTAGGCAGTCCTGGAGAGGGCCCATAAGATTTAATGGTGACTGGGCCATCCAGGCTAATGGTTGCACCCTCATAGCCCGCTGGTGATGTCTAAACTCAGACTCAGATTCACCTCCTGAACATGATACCGATGCTCCTCCCTCATGGCAAGAGTGTTCATCTTGATGTCTCTCATGGTAGAGAAAGTCTCTAAGATATCCCCAGTTGTGGACAGGAGGCCTATTTGGGTTCGGGTGCCGGTTGTGAGCACGGTTTCCTTAGCCTCGGCCTCTATCTCCTCTACCTCCGATCCGGCGGGCTCTATTTCCCTCGCCTTTGTTTCTGTGGGCTCTATTTCCCTCACCTTAGTTTCTGCGGGCTCTATTTCTGTCACTTTCATTCCCTTGGCCTCTATCTCCCTCACCTTCCCTAGGTGGAGGGCGTGCTTGGTTGTTGTTAGGCGGGGCTTGGTTGGGCTGAGGGTCAGGAAACGGTTTAGTAGGGCCGAATTCTTCCTCATCGCCATCTTGGAGTTCGGGGATGGGTTCATCACGCTGAGCAGTGGCGGCGAGGTCTTCGAGCATGAGGTTCACCAACTGGGGCACGGTGCTCACTAGGGTCCCATTACGAGTGATGTTTTCAGTCGGGGTTCTAGTATGGGACAAGAATTGCATGATTGGGGCATAACGCAAATCCCTGAGGAGATTACAGGCAGCTGGGCGCAAGGCCCTTAACTGTGCGTCGGAAATTTCATAATACGGCATCTCCATCCCTTGAATATCTTCCAATGGTGGGATGGCCTCGTTGTTTATGACCTCCCATTGGGGAGTTTTTGATGGAATGTTAGTTGTATGCTGGGAGGCTGCCATTCAGCCCTCCTTCTAGCGCCAATTCTGTTGACCGGAAAAATTGTCCAGCCAACAGTAGGGGATCTCCCCGGTAGAAAGTCCCAATCAGACCTTGAACCATTTGGAATAGGGATCCCGTCTGGGGTGTGGGTCCGGCTACCGCTTCAGTCACCTTCCCTTTGGTCTCAAAAGAACTTTCTTGAACCTGCAGACACACACTTATTCACATGATACAAAATACATGGCTGATGCATTAAACATGTATATAACACTACGCGTAGCAATATAGATAATAAAGCATGCACGCCGAAGGAAATTTTGTCAACAACACATCTTTGGGGTTATGCTTGTAGGCGATTCTAACCACAAAAGAAAAAGTTCTTTATGGCGAGATTCCCCTTTACTTTCTGAAAGATAAAATGAAATGCTAATAAACAAAGTCACTAACATTAATTTAGCAAGCAATTAATCCAAACACCATTAACACACATACAGGTAACCATGATGCATAAATGATGCCATTAAAGAGTGCAGTCTCATTAATCCAAAGATGTTCTGAAACTGTAAAGAAATACTCGTAGTTTTCGTCAAGCAAAACACATCAGATCCAAAAGGAGTTTCAACAGGTATTTGTATTCATATGCCAAAAGAGTGTTATCTTCAAATACAATGCTCTGTAGCTTTTAAGTCCCCCAAAAGAATATCTGTACACTTTCCCCGGAGGGGGTTTTATAGATCAAAATTTCCCTCTGGCCTCCCTGACTCTTCGCCTACCCCCCGGTTGAGCTGCCCTGCGACCTGGGAGAAAATTGCGACCTGCGACCTAGCCAGTGAGTGCGACTTGCGACCTATTTGGTAGTGCGACCTGCGACCTACTGCCACTGAGTCACGAAGATGGGCGCGAAATAGAGAGATCAGGAACATCAATCTGCTTTCCTTTGAGGAAGTCTTGCCAGGTTTGGTATTCTGCTGTTATGGGAGAGACTAGATGGACCTCCTCTTTCAACCGATGCATGCACTCCAGAGCATTCGGGATTAGAGTTTCCTTCTTTTGTGAGATCTGGTTTGAAAGGGAGGCGAGCTTGGTATAAATCCGGACTGGCGTGACAAGAAACTAACCCAGATTTTCTTGTGATGCTGCGACCTCGGGGGCGGCAGCAGCTTGCTTGATAGGCTGCAGGAATGACTAGATTTCTTGATCTACTTGCTCCCAGGTCTTACTTTCGTCCAATCCCCCTAACGAAGGAATGTGGTGAAGAGTGTGCATTGAGTCTATGCCACTGATTAGGTGGTCTTATGAAGACATTACTTTGTCCAAATCCTTGGATAGCTTGTCCTTGGATTGCATCTTCATCCTGATTTGGACTTTGGCATCTTGTGTATGAATCCAATCCTTCTTAGGGAAATTCTCGGGAACTTGAGGATATTGCACTGTCCAGTTCATCATTTTATCTAAGGCAGCTGAGGCTTCCCTGAGCTGCTCGTGCTTCTGCTTAGTTTCTTCTCATGCTCTTACCAGTGGGGCGACTGTTTGTTTTATGGTGAACATTTCCCCATACACCTACCTCATGGTCGCCTCTAATACATCGCATTCTTTTAGAACGGCAAGTGGTACTTCATTGACTGGGGGAGCCTTTTTTCGGAGTTGTTGCACCTCTTCTTCCAATGCCGACCTCTCCTGTTCCGCCTTCTTCTCTCACTGCTCCGCTGCTCGTAGTCTGTTTTGTAGAGAAATGATTTCTCTACTCATTCTAGTGACATTTTCTTCCGTGGTCGCAGCGAAAGCCATGCCTGCTGATGCTATCATCACGGGATTAGTCCTAGTATCGAGGACTATGTCTTTCTAAGTTGCAACCGTGGATGTGGTGGAAGGAATTTGTGCCAGGGGCCTTCTCTTCTCTTGTCGGATTTTGAAAGAGAATTGGTTGAATGTGAGTTTGGTGAGGTCAAAGACCTCCTCCTCCTGCCCCTGGGGGGAATTGACATCGGAGAGCATGGTTCCTGTACCGCCTAGAGGTACTTCGAGGGGATACATCTCAATGTCTTCTATCAATTCATCCTCCTCATCTTTCTTCTTCTTTTCCTTCTCTTATTTCCTCTTCTTTTCCTCTTCTTCCCTTTGTCGGCGCTCGGCTTCTGCCTTCTCATGCTCTTCCTTCCACTTGAGTTCCGCTTCTACCACTACTTCTATTTCGGCTTTCCTCTTTCGCTCGGCTGCAGCAGCTTGGTCTGCTTTCTTTTGGCGTTCAACTTCTGCTTTGTTGAGCTCTTTCTTGAGTGGCTGTTCTGCTACGGCCTGCACCTCTTTTTCCTGATTTTCCTTCCTAGCCTCCTCGACCTGTTTCTTCCTCTGATCTGCCTTTGAACTCTTCTTGTGCTTCTCCTCATCCTCTTTTATCTTATTTTCTCTCTCTTGCTGTGCTTTGGCCTCTGCTTCTTTCTGTTGAGAAGAGGTGTCAGGCCCTGTGCTGGTCCGGGGCTTTTTATCTAGAGAGGAAGAAGCACCTCCTAACTTACGGCTCCTATCCTCCAAAATTTGATCATCTGGATCCTCTTGGCTAGAGTCCGCCCCCCGAGTGAGTTGTCTATCTGCATTATACCAGTTTCTTCTCTCACCTTCTTTCGGGCGTTCTACATGCTGGTAGTTCCATTTGAATTTGGCCTTCTTGCAGTGTTCGGGAACTATCCTCTCCGGGTCGTATGTTCGGTACTCTAAAGCCCTGAGGTGATAACTTTTAATCTCTTCTCCTTCATCCCCTACCTCTCTGAAGTATTTAACTATGTATGCACCGATAGTGAGGGGTAGCGCGGGCCAGGGCTTCTTCTTACCTTTGGACAGGACACTGGAGAAACCCGAGGACATTTGGAAACATACCTCTTGTATGAGCATCTTGTCTATAACGAAGCGAGGCATAGCATGTGGTGCCTTGAACGAGCCGAAGACTCGGTTGAAAGTATATCCAGCAAACAGAAACCAATGCGCCACTTGGCCTAGAGTTTCCCTGGCTCGCCAAGACATGCAAGGGGCATCCTGGCCAAATAATTTCCTGAATAGGGCGGGGATGAATATTGGAGAAATTGGTTCTATATCCTGCTTATACCTGGATTCCCAGAACACTTTGGTTTGTAGATGAATTGCACGGGTCTGCGTGGGATTCCAGTTATGTGCCCATCCCTCAAAATGCAGCCTTGCACAGACGGTATCCAATAGATAAGACGCCATATAGAACTCAGAAGGCATTCCTTCTTCTGGGGCCAATGCCAAGGACAGGTTTGTATGCATTGAGGTCATCAATATACTAGCCCAGTTGAAACGGGTGCCATGCACTGTTACATATTCCATGATAGTAGCCCATGTGCCATTGAAGGTAGTGGCGTCGGGGTGCCCGTACAATCTGTAAAGCATGGCGGCTACTAATTTATATACTTTTCTCAGGCTGGCCACCAGATATTCTTGGTCTTTTTTTACTTTAAATTTGTCGGGCTCCACGCACCACTGCCTGATAGTGTCGACTACAGGGACTGCATGGGCAAGAGCCCATTCTTCTGTAAATTTTTCTTCCTGTTGAGGCAAAGAGTAGTAGACATGGGCGTCCGAGCCTACGAGCGTTGCGAAAGCCTTGCCTTCGCTGTCTCGGATCACGAACTTCTTGCGATCTATTTTTTGTATGATCCAGTCTATCATTTCCGGACATGGAAATATGGTCGGATGAGTACCTGCAAGATGTAGCTTGGACCTTTTGACTTTTAAGTATACCTCTCGATCCGGGAGGTCTTCTAGAAATTCTGCTTCCGTTATGGCGAACTCATGGTACACTTGGTACTATCGCATGCTGTCCCCTTTTGCAAATGTACAAAGGGTATCTCTGTATATCGGGGGTGGGGATACTGGTATGTCCATCTCCACTTCTTCCACTGCCACGTGCTTGTCTTTCTTCCGAGACACTGGGGGTGCCATGTCGCTAGAATCTGAGAGAACAGGTATACAATCTGCGTCTGCTTCAAGTTCACCTGTCATATTCATGAAATAATCCCATGATAAGAATAACATGATGATAAAAGGCCAATTACGGTTTATCAATGATTTTAGCTGGGACACAAGCAAAATTGAAACAAATTTCTACTGGGTTGCGGGGTCGCAGATTGAGAAAAAGAAGCCAACATGCGACCTTGCGACTGGGTCGCAGGGTCGCTGGGTTGCAAAACGTGAAAAAGTATGAAAATGCGACCTTACGACCTTGCGATTAGGTCGCTGGGTCGCAAATTTATCAAAACCGGGAAAATGCGACCTTGCGACCTTGCGACTAGGTCGCTGGGTCGCGGGATCGCAAATTTATCAAAACCGGGAAAATGTGACCTTGTGACCTTGCGACTAGGTCGCTAGGTCGCGGGGTCACAAATCTTGAAAAATTTGGAAACTGCGACCTTGCGACCTTGCGACTAGGTCGCGGGGTCACAAGTCGCGCTAGGGCTTCCCCAGGGGTTTTGGGCGCGCGTGGCGTGAAGTGGTTTTCCCCTTAACTGGAAAAATGAAAAAACAAAAAGGGTCGAGATGGAGTCAAGGGCTAGATTTGGGAGTAGGGAAGTAGCCATGAAAGCCAAGACCAGCAATGGTGATGATTTTGAGCACAGTGGGCACAGTGGGGGAAACCGGAATCAGAACAAAAACCCTGAGTAAGAAAAATAGCCAGTGGTTGAAGCAAATGAACAATTTAAAGGCTGAGGGTGCCCGGGATTTAGCAAGAATGACCAAGAAGGAAACAACAGGAGGGAAAAGGCAACTTACCCGGGAAAATCGCGCGCCAGTCGACCTGTCAGAGCCATTTTTTTTCTATCCGCAGCATATGAAAAATGCGACCTAGCGACCTCGTTTATATAAAAAGGTCGCACGTACGGGCATTTAATGAGGTCGCAAGATCGCAATTTGAGCGATTGGAGAGATATGCGACCTCGCGACCTTGCGACCTGTGGGTCGCAGGGTCGTGGTTTTCCGGAAAATTGAGTTTTGCGACCTTGCGACCTTGCGACCCTGCGACCTTCAGGTCGCGGGGTCGCAAGGTCGCGGAGTCACGGTTTTCTAAAAAATAGAGTTTTGTGACTTTGTGACCTAGCCTTCTAGGCTCTTTACTTGGTTTTCTTTAAGTTCAAGGGGCTCCAAAAATTTTGAAGTGGGGTTTTTTGGAGGGTGTTGTAGAGGCTACAACAGATTCATAGGTAGAAAAAATCTTAGGTTTGTTATTTTCTGTGGATGTTCCTTTAGGAGTTGCATCTCCTTCTACTTCTTCAAATGTAGATCTAAGCCATCCTTGTTTCTTTCTAATCTCTAGAACAACAACCAGTTCCACTGGTTCACAAGGCCATTTAGGCTCTACAGGACATTTTGATGAACTTGAATGCTCATCTTCATGTTTTAGTTCATCATTTAAATCCATGGAAACTTCCTTGGACTTCCAACATGCCACTTCATCAAAAGTGACATCCCGACTAACCTCAATCCTTTACTACTATGGAATGTAGAAACTATAGTCATTTGATGATTCACTATAATCAATAAATATTCCTTTCTTCCTTGAAGGCTCAAGCATGTTTCTTTTATCCTAAGGAACATGAATGTAGATTTGGCAACCAAATATTCTCATATGTCCAACCTCTGGATTTCATCTATATAATTCTTCTTGAGGAGAAATATCTTCTAGAATTTGATGATGACTTCTATTTTTAATGTATATAATTGCTAATGATTCTTATCCCCATAAGAAAAATGGAAAACCCTCATATTGCATCATGGCCTTGATGGATTATTTAATGGAATTAGGGGAATTTTGAGGTCTAAAATGGGCCTCCTAAGGAAATTATAATATAATAGTGGAAATAATAAAATAATATTAGATTAGATCAAATTTTAGAGGGAAAAAAAGAAAAAACTAATTTTTCAAATTATCTCCTTAGTATTGGTTTACTCAAATTTTGAGCGAGAACACTCGTTGGATGTAGAATTTGATTCCTCATCCAAGGAGTACCCATGTTGCATACTCTTGATTGACCTTGCTACATGAAAAATGAGAAATACATGAAAAACGTGATTGCAATCACATTTTTTCATGTATTTCTAAATTTTCATGTAATAAGATCCATCGAATGTATGCAACATGGGTACTCCTTGGAAAAGGAATTCCATTTTTTATCCAACAAGTACTCCCACTCGAAATTTGAATAAAACCTCCGGGAAATAAGTTGAAAATACAAGTTGAAAAAGTAGTTTTATTATTTTACTATTTTTTTAATATTTTTACTTTTTTACCCCAAAAATGGTGAATCATCCCCCATGGTTGACATCATCATATGGAATCCTATTGGTTCTTATAAATTTTATTTTGGTTGTACATTTTCCTTAGGAGGCACATTTTATAGCTCAAAAGTTCTCTAATGACTTGTTCTTTCATTCAGCTACACCATTATGTTGTGGATTATAGGGGACAATCAACTCCCTCTTAATCCCATCTTTCTTACATAAATGAATAGGTTCTTTTGAGGTGTATTATCCTACATTATTATATATATAAATATATATATTCTTACCTACCAGGTTCTCCACTTCAGCTTTGAATTCTTAAAACTTTGTGAAGAATTCTTCCTTGGTCATCATAAGATAGATCCATGTCTTGGGATAAAATTCATCAATAAATGGCACATAGTACAATGAACCTCAAAGTGATCTTACAAGCATCGAATCACACATACCAGAGTGTATCATATCTAAAAATTATTTAGATCTATTTTCACTACTTGGAAATGGTTCCTTGATATTGTTTTCAAGTACACAACCTTTAGAAAATAATTCATGATCTATTTTTAATTTAGTGACACCTAAAATTATTTGATTTAATTCAAGTAATGCTATCTAATTAAGAATACCATATCTTCTATGCCATATTTCACTTGGATTGATTTCATCATGTACTAGGGCTTGATCTAGTCGACTCATAATTATATATAATCTTCCTTCATGAATCCCAATAACCCTGACATCATCTCTACTAGAACCCTTGGACCATACAAGTGCCTTTCCATCCACAAAATTTACTTTATCTCCTTTCTCTTTTAAACGTGAAATAGAGACTAGATTCATTTTCAAACCTAGTACATATAGAACATTATTGAGATGCACATTATTACCATATTCTGACTCTATTAATTCCTTTCCAACTCCTTTGACTGCATAGCTATAGTTATCTCTCAGCTCTACCCTTTGGGAGAACCTCTTTTCCATTATGCTATAGATATTTCCATGATCTCTAGTCATATGTCTTGATGCACCACTATCTACCAACCACATATCATCATCATCTGCAATAGAACCTATTAGAGCAGAGAAAAAAAATTTATATGGCACCTTTTGGCTTCTTTGGATGTTCATATTCAAAATCAACTCCGAAAGCATGTTATTTTCCCTTTCTCTTCTTGTTATTAGTCAATTCTAGGAAATATCTCTTAAAGTGTCCAAATTTCAGACAACCATAACATTGAATCTTTGACATTTCCTTCTTCGCTTGGGGAGGAAAAGGAATTTTCTTTATTTCTTGTTTTGAGAACCAAATTTCTTCTTTCCTTTGTTCTTGAAGCGAGTTGCAAGTTCTTGAGAGGATTATTCCTTCTTATCTCTTGACATAAACCATTATTCTTCTTGAGCACAATATGTCCATTTTTTTTCAAATGAAGGTTATTCCTTCGAGCCTCAAATACCTGTTGAAAATGCATCCCATGATCTAGGTAGACCATTGAGTGATATAGCCACGAGTTCATTTTCAGAGATAGTTTCTCCAATTTCTTAAATTTTTTCCTTTATTATAGAAATAGTTATGAAATATTAAGCTATAGTGTCATTTTTCATCATCGTCACATCATGAAGTTCATTCTTCAGATTCATAACCCGACCAACATTCTTGATAGTGAGTTGATTCATTAGGGCTTGGTACATATTCTTGAAAGGATAAAGCTTTGCAATGTATGGAATAAGATGATCTTTGATGGAGTCTAAAATAATACACATGGAAATAATCTCATCCTTCTTGAGCTTCTCATTTCCTGTAGTATCTGTTGGTTGTATAAATTCTCCTGTCACAATATCCAAAATATTGTTCTTTGCAAGAATAAGATCAATCTTAAGTTTCCAAACTCTGAAGCTTGAGGCCCCTTCCAAATTGTTCTCAGCTTTCATATAGGAATCCATGGATGTGAGTTAACAAGAGGATCTAAAATTATATAATCTAAAAGTGGGTTTCTTAAAATATGATCTTAGTGTTCCTTCTTTCACTAAAGATTTGATACCATGTTTATTTTCTAATTGAAATATAGACTAGCACAATATTTCTGAAATATTGATAATTACTTTGATGTTGGTCCTTTTTTAAATTATTACAATATATAATTTAGAAAATATACTTCATAAATTCAACCATACCAGAAAAAATATAATGAATATACATAACAATGCACAAAGAGAAGACAAGATTTACTCTGGGAAAACCCACTAAGGGGAAAAACCCAACAACCTTTTCAATAGAGAAATCATTTTGTTCAAAAAGATACAGACTTAGACCTATGGTAAAACCTATTCAAACCATCTAGTTCAAGCCTCCCAATGTTATCTATAATTTCACTCTACCTAATACGATATAGAATTTCCGCCCTCCTGCAATTTCTAGTAACCCCAGAATTTCATCCCTTGAAACAGTCTAAAATTTCAACCCCTACAAGAGATTTATCCAAAAAATCTATGAACCAAAAGAGAGAAAAATATATCCACATGTTTTAGCTTGGGATAGAGAGAGAAATATATGAAATTTGTCTTCCTTTTTGTCCTCCTTATGCTTCTTTATTTTCGCTAACACACCCATAAAATATCTTCTTAAGGAAGTGCGAATTGGTTGAGGATGAATGAGGTTGAGCTTATTTTATATCGTGATATGCTAGGTCAAATGGGTGTTTCCTTTTCCCTGGGCTGAAATTTTTTTGAGCCAAAAATTACAATTTAAAATTCAAATTTTCTTATTTTAAAAGTCGCATTGGTACTTTGACTCAAAATAATTTTTGTTTTGAATCTAGAATTTAAAATATTCTTTACAATAATAAATATAGGTACATAATGTAGCCAAATATACATTATGAATATCGATCATAGTTAAAAATTCAACATTCCTTGAAAAATTATGGTACCTCCATTTTCAATCATTAATTGAAATCGTGCTATTAGATATATAAAGTGCTTAGTAAGTTTTTCCATTTTTGTAATTGGTGAAGTTACAGGTATTACTTGAATCAATCAACACCATTACCATTTTATTTTGGATATATCCTTTTATCTTTAAATTTTTTTGAGTACTCATGCTTTCCAATACATAAAAAGATATTGTTGGAGTAATCTCTTCTAGTTATAGATCTTGTGGAAGTTCCACTTATTGAACTTCTTGACCTTCCTAGTATACGTAGAATAATTTTTTCTCACCATAATTATGCACATTACTATACTTTCTATCATGGTTGAAACACAATACCCTTTATTTTATTTCATTCATTCATTGAGGTGTCAACCTTATTGGTTTAGGAGAGGAAACATGAGGCTCTCCATAGTTATTATTGAATTTTTTCTAGTATCCATACTTTTAGTTTCAACTTTCCTTTCTAGACTAAAAACATGCAATAGGAATTTAGGTTCAAAAATACACACCTCATGTTAGATGGCTTAATTTCCCATAAAGATGTCTAATAAATTATCTCTAAAATATCTTTACCCTGGGACTCAATTTTGGAATTTTCTATTGTGCTTTGTAAATGGACCTTTTTGTGGTTGATTTACCGATTGATTAATAATATATTTCCACTAATATCCCAATAATGCACTATTATCTCCTCCCTAAAAATGGACCAATATAAAATATCATCCTTTTTCCTTTCACAAAGCCATCGATACCATACCTATTGATCTTGTTCTAAAAACATGAAGGCATTATTTATCTTTTGTAAGGATGTCGGTTGGTGTAGATCAAGGTATTGTTTCATTTGGATTATCCATGTTATATGATATTTTTCCTCAAAATTCGTCATATTGATCTTCAGAATGTAGTGACTCCTTAGTGTTGACTGAATCCCTAATGATGTGGATATTCAATTGAAAATTCATGACTATGGTTTTGCGATTTAATATTTATTCTCTCCAATTATGATAATATATTCCTCATATATGATTGATTTCTAACCCAATTATTCTCCTTATTTTCATGATTTCATTGAATCTAAATATCCCTTGTAGGAAGCCTCTCCAAGAGAAGCTTTTCCATGTAATTCATATATTTTTCTATTTCTTCCTTGAAATTTTTTTATATTATTCCTTCTTTTCCTCCATCTTTTCTACCATATTTCCAAATAATATTTTCACCGATGACAATTCCATCCTCATTGTATCACTTATTTTATTACATTTGCTTTCCAATATGGATAATTGGCACTCAAATTCTTATATTTCTTCACGAATCATGAATGATCCTTCAAGAGGTTATATTCGTGGATAAGCCTTTCAGAAGTTTAATTGGTGTAGTATCATATTCATATTTCTTTGGAGGCATGTGAGAAAATAATAATAGTACTCCCATTGATCACAACTTTCAGTCCCCTAGAAAGAAATATATCTTCTAATCAAAATTTATGTAACATGTAAGTTTTTTTTTAAGTAAAGATTAATATATTGGTATTAATTTGCACTCATTCGTGGAAAAAATATCGGGATATTTATAGTTCGTGTACATTTCCATCAATGGAATCAATGAATGCAGACTATCTATTCAGACACAATTTCCTTCCAAAACCACAAAAAACAACATAGCTCTTACATGATTACTTGTATATACCTTGTAGAACTGACTTGAAATAAAAATACATCAATAGTTTGAAATTCAAAAAATGGGCATAAGAAGAAAAATAATTATCCATGGCTGTTGGTTGATTGAGGTCTATAGCAATTATTTCATCAGTAGACTAAGAGTTTTTCCTTACTAATTTAAGTTGGAGATCCTCGATTTTGATGCACAAAGCATCAATTTCATCTTCCATCTGGCGAATCTTTTGGTTCTTCTCAATTTTCCTCTTTTGCATTTCATATGCTTCCTTATGCTATTGTTGAAGAAACCTCTAAAGAGCTACAAAGCCTTCCCAAACTTCGAAGTGCTCTCTATCGTAAGGCTCATAGTTATGAGAAGATAATACTGCCACCAGTGGGCACTTCACCCTATTGAAATTTGCAACAAGAAACAATGAAATTGGAATCGAGAAAGGACACAAATTTACCATATACTAGTGTGGGATTCCAGTCACACATGAGTGAGGAATTCAGTTACACATTATTGCTAAATGTGGGCATCTAATTTATTCATACCTTAAATCAATTGGAAATTAAATTATGATTTCATCTCATAACAAATTGTATTAGTTAACTAAATTAGAAAGATTGAGTTAGCTCAAGAGTTTTGAGTTGAGGGTGAAATGTGAGACATGTAGAGGGATTCTATTATTTTGGGGGTACAGTTGCAGTTAATGCACTAGTCTGGTGCATGTGTAATCAGTTAACTCAAATTAATTCAGTCAAAATTAGTATAACCCGAGCTAGTGATAGGTCTAATGAATTAAATTATATTTAATTTAGAAGTAGTGATAAATTATATAAATGATGCTTTGATATTAATATTTGCATGCATGTCAATTCTAATGAAGACCCAGTTGAGACAAAGGTTAAAGGAAAGATAACTATCAGATGTATTATTAACGAACTTCCCAAGTGCAGTTATAAAGCCACAGGATGCCCATGATGGATTTTGTATTCAAGGAAGGTTGATTATCCTATTTAATAGGGATTAATTTCCTAAGGATTGCATGAGCAAGGCTGGGCTAAGTAGGGGCTCATAATTGGCTAAGTGTTGGTCATTTTTTCTTGAGAATTGCTAGTCAATTTTGTGTTGGATCAGGGTGAGACAATCCGTAGAGTGTAGGATTTTCTCGGTGTGAGAAATCATTTTATTGTTTCATGATTCTTTGAATTTTTAAAATATATGATAGATGGGTTTTGAGCAGGTGCTTTCCCCAAATACATCATGTGTTGTGTGATTGATTATTTCTTTCGCTTACTTGCATGTGATTAAGCGATCATGTTTTATATTCTAAAAATAATGTAGAAGGATTTAGTATATTTTTCTAGTACATTACATGATCGGATTAAATCCATTGGTATAGAGTCTCTATATAATTTCTACATGGTATCAGAGCAGGAATGTTTTAGGCAGAGTATTTGCAGAGAAAATTAAAAAATTTCGATGTGAAATTTTCAAAAACAAATAGAATATTTTGATTATTTGTGAAAAAATACCCAAATTGAAAAAAAAAAAATCGGTTGAATCGGAGCTTGGATGATGGAGATATCGTCAATTTAAAATCAACTCTTTTTTTAGAAAAAATTGTGATGATGGGACAATTACAATGTGCGTCAGTCAAGAACCTACATGCACTTGAGGTAAAAGATGCATACAAATATTTGAGGAGAAAACTAGTGGTTAATGACTTGGTGGTTGAGAGGGAGCAATTATATCTCAACATGCAGTCTCAGAAACAATATCAGAAGGTTGTGGAGAAGCCACAATTGGAGAAGCAAAGAGGAGACCAAGTGGAAGATTCCACTCAAGAAAAGACCTCTAGGAGGGGGAAATTTCGAGCCAAATGGGCAGAGGGAGTACATCCAAATAAACTCTAGGTGTGAGTTGGGGCAATGTACAGATATAATCCCAAGAAAAAATTTAGGCAAGGTCCATTTTGATAGTGTGTCTCATGGATCGAACCTGGCTACGAGGATCGCACAGTACAATAGTAGCAGGAAGGATCGGTTAGATTGATGCAATCAGATGTCAGGAAGACAAAAATATGAGTGATAGATGTCGGATACTGGAGCGCAGATCAGAGTTGGAAACAGTGCAGAGTGCATGGATGCAGATGTGAGCATTAGCACAAAGACTCCAGTAGACAGTGCAGTAACTAGTAGCAGTCAAAAGACTCTTGATGATAGATGCATTATATTGATTAAGTTATTCAGAGGTTATTCAGTTTCAGGAGTTTCATGTGCAAACAACACTAAGGAAGTGTTGCATGCAAAACATTCCAAAGGCACCGAATCGGGATGGATTAATTCCTTTCTTATTAAGAGAGAGAGTTGAAATTTGCAACAAGAAACAATGAAATTGGCATCCATAAAGGACAAGAATTGACTACATACTAGTGTGGGATTCCAGTCACACATGAGTGAGGAATTGAGTTACACATTAGTGTTGAATGTGGGTGTCTAATTTATTTATCCCTTAAATAAATTGGAAAATAAATTGTAATTTCATCTCATAAAAACTTGTATCAGTTAACCATGTCATAAAGACTAACTTAGCTCAAGAATCTTGAGTTGAGAGTCAAAGGTGAGGCATGTAGAGTGATTCTATTATTTTGGGGTTCTAGTTTCAGTTAATGCACTAGTGTGGTGCAAGCGTAATCGGTTAACTCAAATTAATTGAGTTAAAATAAGTTTAAATATTTTTAACTGAGTGATGAGCTAGTGAGAGGTCTAGTAGTGATAAATCAGATAATTTATGATTCACTATTAATAGTTTCATACATGTCAATTCTAAGGAAGACCCAATTGAGACAAAGGTTAAAGGGAAGATAACTATCAGTTGTAATATTAGCAAACTACCCAGGTGTAGTTATAAAGCCACATGATTACCATGATGGATTGCACAGTAAAGGAAGGTTTATTATCCTATTTAATAGGGATTAATATCCTAGGGATTGCATGAGAAAGGTTAGGTTAAGGAAGTTATGAGAATTGGCTAAGTGTTGGTCAATTTTCCCTGAGAATTGCTAGTCAGTTTTGTGCAAGATCAGGGTGAGAGGATCGGTAGAGTGCATGATTTTCTCTGTGTGAGAAATCATTTTATTTTTTCATGGTTCTTTGAATTTGTATAATATATGATAGAGGGTTTTTGAGAAGGTGCTTTCCCCATATATATCTTGTGTTGTGTGATTGATTATTTCTTTCTCTTAGCTGCATGTGATTGAGTGATCATGTTTTATATTCTGTAAACAGTGTAGAAGGATTCAATATCATGTTTTAGTACATTACATGATCAGATTGAATCCATTTTAATAGAGTTTCTATATAATTTCTACACAACCACCTATTCTCTCAATGGCCCGCCATCCTCCCTGAGCATGGGCATTGTCGCCCCAAGAGCCAACCTACTAAAAATTCTTCGAAATTATGATTCATCATGAAAATTTACTCATAGGTTCGACTGTTAGAGATTCTTTTGGGATTATCCCTATGAGAAAATTCACCCAGAGGAGCAAACATCCCAGCAACACCTATCTGAACTCGCAATAAAATAATTGTTCCCCCTCACTCGCAATTTAATCGCCTTGCTCCACCTAATTGAAATTGACACCCTCTCCTGAAATACGAGGATACATAAATTTCCACCCTCTCTAGAAATTGAGACGCTCTCTAGAAGAAGAGTTTCCCCAACCTGGTTGAAGAGTCTACCTTCCACATGCAGAAGTATCCCCTAATAGATCCATCTCTGCCATAGGGTCCTTGCACCAACAAATTTCAAGACAGAGTTGGATTCTCTCATATTACAGAAGTTAAAACTATTATGCCACCATTAATAGAATTTTTCAAGACGAAGCCTTATGAAGAATTGATGAACTGCAGGCTTTCCTCTTGGATCCCAAGGCTACACCATGATTTTCCTCATTACTGAATCAACCTTATCCTTTTGAAAATTCTCCCTCCTTCGCGCTAACAATCTAGTCCAATCGAGAGGGAGTTAATGCGGTTCTCATTCATAGAGATTTCGCATGGTGTTTTCTTGAATTATCTTGCTATGAATTCAGATACGATGAGTGTAATGAATATTTCCCACATGTGTACACACCACCTCTCCAGGTGTATTTTCATGCTCAGGAATGTACTAACGCATCCATCTTGATCTATGATAACTCCATATGGGAGGGGAGAAGTATATTTACAAGGGAAGATGGATGTGATAAGGACATGGAGATCGACAGGGGGTTGTGCGGGGGGGGGGGGGGGGAATCGTGATGGGGTAAGAGGTGGCTGGGAGAGGGGGCTTGTAGAGTGGGTGATGTGGTGAGTGGGGTGGAGGAGGGGAGAGAGGGAGGAGGGAACCATGAATGGAAGGGAGGAACCATTGTATCCATGAACCATATAAGAAAGAGGTGTGACGAAGATTAATGATGCCATTAAATCCATGAATTTTTAATTATGTTTCTGTTTTTTTGAGTATGAGGCAAGAGTTATCATCAATATTAGGACTTTCATCCAATCAATTAGGGAATGGTAAAATATGTGTCTATTTTTTTTACATTACTACACCCTTCTTTCATTTGGCAAGCCTTGTTGGCTTTCATATTCACATCCTTGTTTTTTTCCTCTTAGGATGTGAAAGAAATTTATATTCCCAAAGAGAGGAAGCATGCAATAGACTCTCTTAAGTATCTTATTCATGTTGTTGTTTTGGGCTACATATCTATACTTCATGTGTTTTATGACCAAGAGGGGATCCCCTAGAATATTCATATCCTTGATTCCTTTTTTTTGATCTAAGGTAAGACCAAGGTATAATCCATAGGCCTCTTATTTGTTATTTTTCTTCTTTCCCAACCATAGGCATACCTATCATCAATGATTCCTTCGGAATTAATGAGAATCCCCCCTCCCCATCCTGCCACCCCACATGTAACTTGTAAGTTACATACCTTTAAAACCTTAATTTGGAGACTATTTTGATCAATAATCTTTTTCTTGATATATCTTTTAAATTTGATCCCTTGTAGATATAATTTTTTGGCTAGTAATACTCTAAAACTCCTTCTCTATAGTTCTACATGTCTTACAAATTAGATGTCTCAAGTGAAAGTTCTAGAAACCTTCCTTATACTTTATGATTTTTTACCTCCTCTTAGAAGTGGGGTTATAAGAGTTTGCACATGTCCACGTCTTCAAATATGATCCTGAAATTTTCTACTATGCTAATTTCGTATATCTTGTTCGATATCTAAAAATTTGATAATATGAAGTATCCTAGAAAAATAAAATTATAGCATAAATTTCATTATCACTCATTTGAAATTGATTTCAGGACCATTTAAAAACCTTACTTCCACGGGATATAACTCCAAAATTATAGTTAACTAGAATATAGAATATTTACTAGATGTAGTTCGAAATGTTTTGCAATATGCTCAACATTTCACCATATGAAACATCCTAAAAAAAACGTTATAGTAAAAATTCCAACATGGCCGATTTGAAGTAGCGAAACCCTATTTTGTATGCTTTAATACCAAATTTTATGAACCATGCACCTTAAAAATGATAAGAAACCAATAATTATAGTCCAATTTGACAGGGGTCCTCCTTTTACAATGAATAAAATGTATAAGACAAGATTTAATGTTCCTAAGGCTAGGTCTCCTTAGTGATAGGAGATAAAGGTTATAATTATAATGAAATGTAAAATTCTAGGCAACATAACAATATAAAAATAAAAATGTAATAACTCAATATCGAGGGCTTAATAAGGTTTTAATGTTAACACAAGCCTTATATAGAGCTAGCAAGATTTTTTTTTACTAGTCAAGGAAAGTTTTTATTTAGATATTTTTAAGAATCCAAAGAAAAGGTAAATTCGTAGTCAAATCTAGCCAACATAATTCTATTGAGTCAAATTAAAATCAAGATAGTGAAAATCAAGCCAAATTAATTCAATTTTTATTTCTTAAGAAAATCTAATGATCCATGAATAATGTTACTTATATTGCAAGATTAAATTTATTTTAAGTCAAGTAATAAAAAACCATAATCTAAATGTTCTATATTTTTTCCTTTTCCCATGTATATTTCTCAATTATTTCTACTTAAAATTTGGTTATATATGATTAGAATGGCATATTTGACTTGTTAAATATGTACAAACTAAGTTCCTCATGGATTTTTAGGAATTTGACTCCAATGCATTCAAAATTGCATTTCAAATTACCCAAAAAAATAATTTCACCAAAAATTGTATTTTCATATTTTGATGAAAATGGAGAAACATAGAATGGTTAGACTTTTCCAATGAAAAATCATGGGAATAATGCATCAATTAAGTTTTCTAAGTCATTATCAAAGGTTTCCTTATCAAATAATGTGCAACTTGACAAGATGATTATAGGAGTATTAAGAATATTGCAAGTGTATCTGAAATATGATGGAAACATACAAAGTAAGATCTGGGAAGAAATAAAACAAAAGAAAACTAAGACAATGAGAAGAATATGGAAGAAAAACTCCTTATGAAGTGTGGAATGAGGTTGATTTGATTAGATGAAAAAGGAGGAATGTGAGAGAAGAAGAACATGAGAGAATAAGTGAGAAGATGATAGAATGCACAAGAGGATGGTGAAATTAAGTGAAAGAAGATGAAAGAAAGGACATAAACAACTAGGAAGAAACAATATATGCAATGAAAGTGGAAGTCTATGAAATTGAAGCAAAAAAAGAAGAAAAAAAGAATGGAGAAAATTGAAGAAGAAAGAGAAGAATGGAGCAATAGAATTAAAATAAACTAAGTAATGAAGATACTACCATGTGTTAATGATTGTGATGCAAAAGTAACTATGATTAATCCATATAAAATTAAATCCATGAGAAGATCAATCATTCTCCCTAATAGTGTTTTTTCATGATGGAAAAAAGATGGTCAATTTTATTATGGTTGTAAACTGTATAAATAAACCACAAATGATAATGAATTTACAATTATATGTACTTGATTCAATGATGATTTAATGGATATAAGACTTGATAAGGATTTTTAATTGTTTTTTATAAACCCAAAACCACTTATCATGACAAATGAATGTTTATTATTAGCCAAAAACCACTTGGTGTAATGAATAGTTCATGGTAGGCCTGAACCACTTGATAAATGTACTAATTGAGAGAAAGAAAACAAATACCCTATTTTGTCTTTATGGGTAAGCCAAAGAAAAAATCCTAGGATGGTCACATAAGGGGAGTGAAAAGGTTCATGACTAAAGAATTTCTAATGAACCATATATGAGAAAAAGCTTCTTGGAGAATTAATGAATATGATTGTTAGCAACCCATATATATTGGTGGATGGTGTCTTTCTATATGGACTTTAACAAAAATGATATTTATGTTTGGTAGGTATAAGATAAAAAATAAATGTTGTAGAAGATAGAATATGAAACTCAAATATTGAACGAGAGTGAAAATGAAGAGCATAAAACAAGAAAATGAAGACTGCACTAGTTCAAAGGACTAGTGAAAGAGTGGCAGGAATGAATCATAAGTATTAATTAATGGCGAGTAAAAATGAATAAGAATGAATGGGGGGAGTATGAAGGAATAAGTCATGCTTGTGGATATACATGTATAGAGGATATGGTTGTGTAATTTTAATGTAGTAGTAAAAACTTAAATGTCTATTAAAAAAAAGTATGAATGATGATTAGAAGAGTAAAATGAGGATTTCATAAAATCAAGTCAAGTGATTTCATAGAATCCAAGTTAAATAATTGATAAATATATTATTGAAAATAATTATGAAAGTGGTTGAACTAAATATCTAATTATAACATACTAGTTATATTCATCTAATCTATATTTTTTATTATATATTATTTGAAAAATTATAGTACAATGAATATAGATGAAGAGGAAAACAATTTTTCTTTTAACAAAACATATCCAATTAATTATATATAAAAAAAATATAATTTCTAAAAATTAATAAAAAATTATAATTTTTTTTATAAATAATTCAAAATTATATTTATAATAAAAATTTAATTAATATATTTATAATGTTTTAGATATATATTTAATAATTTCCTAATTTTTTCTCAAAATATACCCAATCCAACATACTAATTCCATTAAATAATGAACCAATTAATTAATTTTAAAAATATTTTAAAAGTTATATATATATATATATAATATATATTTTTGAAAATTATTTTTTACCTATAATATAGTTTGAGAAAGATATTTTTAGTAAAATTTTAAATGAAAATAATTTATATTAAATTGGGTATATCAAAAGAATTTATAAAATTATTTTAATGGTTAGCTTTTGACTTTTTTTTTTATATATAAAAAATGATTACTTAGTATTATTTTAGTAAAATAAGATGATATAAGTGATTATTTTATTGAGATTAAATAATTGATAAAAAAATGATTTAAGTTAATTTAATCTCTAAATTATAAATATCAATAAAATATATTATTTAAAAATTCTCTCCATCTTATTTTCAAATGTTTTTAAGAAAATTAAAAAAACTTATAATTATAATGTTTATAAATATATTTAAAATAAACAATATGAAATGTTAAAATTATTATTAATACTTGTAGTTGTGTAAATTTATATCATAGTCATTAGTTAAACTATTTATAATTAATTTTATTGTTTTTATGTATAGTTTTTCATATAAATCATATAATTGATTTATGATTAATTTGTAATCATTTATTGTGATTCATCATTGAAATAAAAATAAAAATATAATTAAAAAAACCAATAAATATATTAAAAATAGAACCATTAATTTATAACAATTAGAAAATTAAATAATATAACATAAAAATATATATATAAAAAATAAGAACTCAAATAACAATAAAAATGAAAATAAATTTAAAATAAAATTTCATTGTTCTTTTAAAAATAACACACTTAGGACAACCTCTTTATTATTTTAGGTATATGATAGATAAAACCTGTTTCGATATTGGAATGGAATGGATTGTGATGTGCCATTAATGTAAAACTACGCCATACAAAAAAATTTCAAATGATTTAATTAAAATAAATTCAAATTTAGTAATGGTGAGAACATGAAAGTTACTTCCCTTTCATATTTCAAAATAACCTGAACGTTATGTTTAACGTTAGGATTAGATTAAGCCATTTTTACATTAGCCGAAGATTTTTATGCCACAGAAATGCCATCTTGGTAAATGAAAACTTTCGCAAGTGGATGTTATTTAGCAAATTTACAATTTCCAATACGTAACAAAATTGTCGTATTAAAATTTTGTATTGGTTTGCAGGACCTCAATGCGACATTCCCAATCATAAATAAATCGCTAATGCGTTCCTTAGAGACAAACCCTCCGGAGGTAAATCAAAGCCACTCAACCCCTGAAGATCTGTCCTCATGTATACTAGACCTTAGCCTTACATTGCCCAAGAGAATTTGATATTTGAAGTTTAAGTTGCCCTCACTCTTTACTCTGGGCGATCAAAGAGATACCCTCGTGAATAAATATTCTAATTTCCACAGTTGAATCAACTTGTTGCAGACACAATGTTGTGCATTATAATGGCTGCAAGAATCCTAGAGTACTACATTGCAATAAGGCGCTGCACCATCTCTGCCTTATGACTCTTCACCTCCATGGAGGTTGTTATGCGCTTGAAATTTATGGCTGTTGAAGTTAAACTAATTGTTTCTGTCATCACTCGAAGTTCTGTTCACGGCGGGGGGCGAATGAAACGGCAAGCTCATACACAAATCAAGATTCAGGTCAGGACGCTCTCGGGCGTTCGAAGCGGTCAGTTCGACGTTCGAGCTTTGCAGGCGGTCATAATGAAAGAAGTCTGCAATCTCCGGCGTTCTAAGGTTTTGGAATGCCGGAATTTCGATGTCGGGAGCAGGCTGAGAGACGCTAGCATTGTTGCATTTGTTGTAGGGCTGGCCGAGGGGACGATGAGTTTCAGGGTCAAATCCCTTGCTCAGCAATCTTTTCTTCATGTGAGTGTTCCAGTAGTTCTTTATCTCGTTATCCGTTCTCCCTGGCAATCTTCCTGCAATAAGGGACCACCTGGCGCAGAATTTAACCGACTAATTAATCTTTGGTTAAGCGAAAATAAAGAATTGAAATTGTCCCTAAAGCTATAACAATCTTAGGTTAAGCGAAAATAAAGAATTGAAATTGTCACTCAAGATCCAGGTTTAATATGCTGAAGCGAAAGTAAAGAATTGAAATTGTCACTAAAGATCCAGGTTTAATATGCGAAAATAAAGAATTGAAATTATCACTAGAGATCCAGGTTTAATATGCTGAAGCGAAAATAAAGAATTGAAATAATTGTCACTAAAGATCCAGGTTTAATATGCTGGATAAGTCAGGGAATTCAGAATAAATGAAATAACATACTTGTTGCCGAGGAGTGAGTGCAATTTGATTATGAGATCGTCTTCTTCTTCAGAGAAATCTCCACGCTTGACATCGGGACGCAGGTAATTTATCCAACGGAGCCTGCAGCTCTTCCCGCATCGCAGCAGCCCTGCAATCCAAGAATCAAGAAAATCAAGAAAGGTTTATGTTTAATCTTTTGAATCTGAAGCTGAAATTAAATATATTGCAGAGAAAGCTTTATATTTAATCTTTTGAATGTGAAGCCGAAATTAAATATATTGCAGATCGGAGGTGAGGCAATTAGAAACCTGCGGCCGTGGGAAGCGAGCTCCAGGAGCCCTCGCCGTGAGCTTCAATGTACGCGATGAGGCGCTCGTCTTCCGCTTTAGTCCACGCCCCTTTCTTGTTACTATGAGCCTTGTCGCAGGAGGGAGATCTCCCCATCTTCACAGAAAATTGGCGATGCAAGGGTTCGAAACCGTGAATCTATATAAAGAGGTTATACGAGTATCTGGTTTGATATGATTGCCTTTGACTTTATTAGTTGGTTTGAATAAATAAATATCTTTGAAATTTGTGAGTTGTGACTGGTTGTTTGGCACACCAATTTGTTAGGTAAGAGTTGTGGTGGTTGTTATGATTTAAATTTGGTGTTTTTACCTGAAACCCTAACCACATTTCCGCAAGGTTCTAGAGGTGATCCATGTTTCCAGGGGATTGCCATCCAATTTTTTTCAGCGTAGTCTAAAAAAAAAAGTAGTGTTTTGGCTTAGAATTTGGCAAAGATTTTATCATAAACTTGTTTATAGTGGTTAAACTTTTAGTATTTTGAGTGTCCTAAAAGTTTTTGATAGTGCTGAATCCATTTCCACTATCAAAAATGGATTCCAAACACTCTAACTATCTAATTTTTTGAATTTTAGTTAACCAGATTCCGAAAAAAAACTACCATCCAAACTATTATTTCTCTTTCTTGTGCATGTATACATATCACAACCACTTGCTCAGTTGGTATTTTTCCAAAAATCGTGAGTATCTAGGGTGTACGGCAACCAAACTAATTATTTTGGATTTTTTCCCGGATGAAAGTTGTCATGTGCATCTACAATAATTTGGACCAACTTCTTTTCACCGAATTTAGGTATAAGACTTGAATAGTAGACACTAACTAAAAGAGTCTCAATCAAATAACTATAGTTGGAAGAAAAATATCAACCGGTGAGTCTTAGAAATCATAGAAATCATCGTTATAAGAAAATGATAGCCGATATAACTTAATTATGGGATATATTAGCCCTGAATTATGTGCATGGGAAATAATTGCAAAGAGCATGATTACTCACTAATCTTTATAATTATTGTGTTAATTATAAATGTGTTAGAAAAAACCCTTATCTTATGAACATCGGACAAGCAAGCTAGTCATGCTTATTCTATTTGAGATCACGAGATATTTTCCTGTTAGGTAAGTTGCAACCCCAAGATACACCAAGGAGGCCTATAAAGCCTATGGCATGGTCGATGTTGGTAAGTAGGTAGAACATATTTCTTAATTTCATAATACATTTGATATATTCGAGAAGAACTAGATAAATGAAATTTGAAGGTCTTGACCTTTGTTTTTAGAAATTTAAAATTTTTTAATATCACAATTAAAATTTTAATAATTTATTATAATATATTAATCAATGAATTTATTTAATGTTTTTTATGTTGTGTATATAGGTGTAGTACTTTTTTCAGTATATTTTTTCTCATTAAGTTTAATGAAAATTAGAGAGAGTTTTTTAACTTTATTTAAATTGTTTAATCTGAGTATGTTTTCATTTATGTATTAAAAAATGTATTTTAAATAATAATAAAATCTTGAAATTGTATTGAAATCCATGAAAAGAGAAATTTTGTCTAAGGCTATTTCTTCTAAGGATATTTCCATGGTTTCCGTTTATGCATTAAAAAATGTATTTTGAATAACAAAAAATCTTCAAATTGTATAAGTTATATAAGGCTATTTCCTCTATAAGTTAGACTAGGCCATTTATATAAGTTTAATAATTTATTTATTAAATTTTTCTAGGCCATTTATATATGTTTAATAATTTATATATTAAAATTTTGTTAAGGGTTAATGTATCATAAATATTTACTCCACTCTAAGTTAACTTATTAACTAGTTGTTAGAGAAACACATTCTATACTGGAGTGGAGTATAAGGGAGATGTCTAATTCATTACATGCTCAATTTTAAGCTTGCATGCTCAATTTTAAGTTAACACATGTCTTTTTCAAAATAAAAATAAAATTCTCCAAATCAAAAGAAATGTGAATTATAATAAAATAAAAAACAAAAATGAATATATATGTTTGGTTACTTTTAATTAAAAGCATTTTCTAACTCTCAATATGTTACCTTCATCTATTGTTGTTGATATTACAATCGAGTATGATGGAGATGTAGAAAACCCTCAACCATAAATAAATGATTTGGATGCCCGAGTAAAAGGGAGATGTGTAATCCATTTCATGCTCAATTTAAAGCTGACACCTATCCCTTTCATAATAGAAATAAAATTCCCTAAAAAAAGAAAAGTATGTTTGCTTAATTTTATTTAAAAGCATTATATAACATTAATAATTCAACTCTCAATATGTTGGCTTTAGATGTTGGCTCCATTCATCATGGTTGAAATTACAATCCAGTAAATGGAGATGTAGAAATATTTCACTCTCACTCTCAACCGTAAATAAGTGATTCCTATGTCCAATATAACTAAGATGTATAGTTCTACATCCTCAATTTATAGTTAACACATGTGCCTTTCAATATAAAAATAAAATCTCTAAAGGAAAAAATATTTTCTATAGTAAAATATAAAACAAAAGTAAATATATATGTTTGGTTAGTTTTAATTTAAAGTGTTATAAAACATCAATGACCCATTCATTATTGTTGATATTACAATCTGGTAAGATAGAGATGTAGAAATATTTAACTCTCACTCTCAACCATATACATACACATCCCTTTCAATATAAAAATAAAATTCTCTAAAGAAAAAAAAAATTGCTATAGTAAAATAAAAAACAAAAGTAAATATATATGTTTGGTTATTTCTAATTTAAAGTGTTATAAAACATGAATAACCTATTCATTATTGTTCATATTACAATCTAGTAAAATAGAGATGTAGAAATATTTAAATCTCACTCCCAACCATATATAACCATATATAAGAGATTTCCATGTATCATATTTAAGGGGTGTGTAATTCATTCCATACTCAATTTCTAGCTTCCCTTTCAAAATAAAAATAAATTCTCTAAAAAAGAGGAATGTCTAATATAATAAAAACAATGAACGTATATGATGGAGATGTAAAGTAAAAAAACTTATATTTTCATTTTTAAGTGTGTGTTTAAAATATATTAATAGAAAAAAACATTTTAATGTATAAACGTGGTTCATAAATAAAATATTTCAATACTTATATTAAATAAAATACGTCAACGTTAATTATATATATATAAAGAAAGAAAAAAACATTTTAATGTACAAAAGTGGTTCATAAATAAAATATTTCAATACTTACATTAAATAAAATATCTCAACTTTAATTATATAGATTTTATATATGGTTAAAAAAATTAAGTATATATAATATAAAATAATCAAAATATATAAATTTGTATTCTCAAAACTTTTTAAATAGTCTCAATAATCTATATTTTGATCTTTTTCATGTATATATTGGAAGTAATCCTTTCATGTGTGGTTGTAAGTTGTCATTGTGAGTTCCAAAGCATCAGATTAGATGTTGTTGATTCCTATGTTATTAGTTGGAGTCGTGTCATGTCTCACTCATAATTTATGGAAGTGAGAGATCTAAATCTGATATATGTAATTGTTTTATGTAATCAAAATGCATTAAGTGTGATTTGTGTTGATAATGAAATATCTCTGGCTCTTTATGTTTTTTATCATGGTATCAGATCTTAGTCAAGATATGGATTCTTAATGAGGGTTTTGAGTCCATCGTCAAAATTCCCTGTGGTGGTTGTCGTAGAGTTGAGTCTGACACGTTGTTATTACAACAGGGATGAGATTACTCGTGATATGATTGGATTTGAATTTGTTGAAGTATCGGTTTCTTGACAGGATTTTGGAGTGTGATGTTGCATGCAACAAATCACAAAAAAAATTGAGGTTGAAGTGAGATCATTTTACACTCTTTTCTTGTGTTGCTACAAATATCCCCATTATTCGTTGTTCTTGGAACAACCATTGCTGAAGGAAGGCACTATTTATTTCTCTTTTGTTGAAATATGTACATGAGCCAGTGCCACTTGCTAATTTTGAAGGTTACATGTAGTTTATACAAAGTTTTTTTAAACACAAGTTGAAAATTCAAGTCAATACATTTAAACAATGGCATTAAAGCACCATGCCTGAGAATTTTTTTTTGGAGTAGGTCTTCTTTTAATGGGTTATTAAAAAATTTCTTTTACATATCGCAAAATATTTATGTTACTTATTAAAAAATATAATGGGTTGTTTGACATGAATGCCTCATGGTGAAAAGTGAAAATTTGAAGGTAGGATCATTGTGGAACGTGGCCGAGTTTGTTGGTTTTACTGTTGAGTACAGGGACAAAGAATTTATAATAAACCATGAGGTAGTGTAGGAGTTCTGCGTTAATGAGAAGTGGGTATAGGTAGTTGAAATTCAGTGTGAATGTTGCTACATAGAGAAGAGAAACCGTTGTGAAGAGACTAATCAAGTGCAATGAGGACAAATAGTCATTGCATCGCTTACTTTTACAAAAGGTAATAGTTTTAAATTGATATCATTATCATGGAGAATATAGTGGTGGAAAATTTTAATGGTTATAATTTCCATGCTTGGAAAGTAAAGATTTAGCTATAAATGATGCATAAAAATCTATGGGGTATAGCCAAAAGTACAGAAATTTCATCTTCAGATACAAAGAAATTAATGTAATGGGAAGAATGGGAAGAACAAGATAAAACTATCATTGGAATGTCTCTTTCATATTCTTATCTTCACCTTGTAGACTTAGAAAAGTCACCTCCAGAAATATGGAAACAATTAAGAAAAACATTTAAGGAAAAAGTTGTGAATGCAAAATTTTCCTTGAAATTACAATTGTTCAAACTTAAAAATTGTGATGAAACACCTTTTTCCTCTCACATAAATTATTTAAAGTCAATTTTAAGGAAGTTGGCAGAAATTGGCTCTAAAGTAGAGGATGAAGACACAAAAGAAATTTTGTTAAACAATTTATATTCAAAGTTTGACAATGTTATTTTTACATTAAGTAAATTGTCATCCCGATCACTAGATGAAATTATAGAAGCTCTTATAGAAGAATTAAAGAGGATGATAATAGGAGATGTAGAGGCAGAAGTCAGTTCACACACTGAATTTGCATTATTTTTGAAGGATAAATAAATAAAGGAAAAAGATCAATTGAATTTTTCTACTGTTGAAGACATGTCTCTACATCATTGAATTGCAAAAATCGTGCCAAATATCTTCTAAAAGGAAAATTAGAAGAATATGCCAACATAGCTAATTTTGAATACCTACTAGATATTGTCTATTGAGGATCACCAAATTCTAGTAGTGATAATGAATTCAATGTAAAACCTCTCAAACTATTTTAGAATATAGTGTTGATTATGTGATGAAGGTCTGGTCTATTTTAAGTGAATTGATTTTGTTGTACTTCCATGCTTCAAGAACAATAGCTATAGTGTGTGTTTGAATGGTTGTGAGTTTGTATATGTCAAAAAAAAATGGCAGGGGGGGGGGAGGGGTGTTGGGGGTTCAGTTGTATAATTAAATATTGGATATACTTAGTATCTAGACAACTCACTTATACAACTATAAAAAGTGTAGTTCACTTGTTTTTGATAGATGGGATTTGGGCCATAGGGTGGTTCAGTATCAAGGTTTTTCTTTGGCAGGCTGAGAAGTGTAAATTGTACAAATTTCATCAACAATGAACAAAGGAAGTTATGTTTTAATGGAGGTTAAGAGACAACTCGAAGATATGGTGGTGAAGAAAAATAAATGTTTGCAAGATTCCAAAGTGGATGTGAGTGTTGACGAAGACTAGTCAGACAGAAATTCATTTATTGTTGTAATGTGTGTTTTCTATATTTTTCACATATAAGCATTAAGGGAGGGTATTAGAATTAATGTTTCCATGTGTTCTTTTGAGTTCCTAAGCGTCAATCTAAAATTTGTTGATTCCTATGTTATGAGTGGAGTTGTGTCATGTTTGAGTCATAATTTGTGGAAGTAAGTGATCTAAGTCTTATCTATGTAATTTTTTTATGTAATCAAAATACATCAAGTGTGATTTTTGTTGGTTGGAATGGAAATTTTATGTTGTATGGTCTACACAATCCATGTGCCCAATTTTTTTTTTCAAAGTATATATATATATATATATATATATATATATATATATATATATATATATATATATATATATAACCAAGAGGATTGAGGTGAAATTTTTACCCAAATTTATATATTCTAAAAGAGGTTTGCAATTCAAGAGATTTTCATTCCTCTCAACACTTACTAGATCCATAATTAAAATGGATATATAATAATTATCAAAAACCATATAAACAATTTATCACTTTAGCTATACATTAAGCATCCTAATTGTATCAAATTAATTATACGACATTGTAATTAAAAAAAGGAAATTAGAGGAGCAGGCATAGGATACAAGTTACTCACAAATCAATTCATATTATTCAATTCAAATCAAAATTACAAGCCACATAAATAGTGCTAATGGGATCCAACAAATTCCAAACAAGGAGAATATTATTGAGAATTCTCTCAACAAAACTCCAATGACTAAAAACCCAATCCTACCTATTTACTAATGTAACCATTATTTCCAAGTTTCCCTTTTAATGCTTACATTTACATCATTACAAATATTATTACAAATAACATAAATACATGTAGTCACATTTATCTTGTTGGTCTTCCTTGGCAATTATCCCCACTAGGAATCCTCATAGACAACACTCTTTTCACCACCACAATTTTCGAGCTTCCCATTCGACTCACTTAAGAAATAATTTCTTCTAACCATCTTTGATGAAATTTGTATTATTGATGTTTCTCAATCTTTTGAAGGAAGATATCGATATTGGACAACCCTATGAACAAACTCCCATCTATCAAAATGAAGCGAACTACACTTTTGATAGTTTTATAGGTGACTTTTTTTAGTACTGGGCATATTCAGAAGTCAATTATGCAATTGGCATTTCTATACACAAGGATCTCATAACATAACTTGTAACTGATGCTCTTGAAGCCCGAAGCACAACAAGACCCCTCAACATATACCAGATTCACATAATAAAATTAGCTATATGTTCTCTTGGCACCAAAGTTCATTGAGAATGACTAATTTAATTATATTCCTTTGTTCATTAATTGATTCTGCACTTTTACGAACTCACATACAAGTACACAAATTTTACAAAACAAAACAAATGAAATGAATCTTCTGCACATGGTCATAAAAACAATATTCTTCATAGTAAATTAAAACAAAAATCTATAAATAACTAACACCTGAAGAAAATTTCAAGCGTGTAGATATTCTCTTCGTATATGTAGATATTTCACATTTTCTTTAGTCGCACACAATGCAACATGATGAACATTGTTATCCCCCACACTATGTTTTGTCACCACCAAAAATGATTGAAAAAGTTGGCAATTTTAGCTCCTTCAATCTGGATGTATTAAAGCACGGATAAAAAATTTTGGGGTATTTTGTTGTGTCCTTGGGATATTTAATGGCGGCATCAAGAGCCTTCATTATTACATCATATGACTCTTTTGTGAAAAAATTAAGAGAAGTCCCAGAGTCTATATGTCCCTCCATTACCAGAATTATTCTCTATGTTCCAAGCATTGCTCGATATGGGAAGATTCTTTCCATCGATAATGATTCCTTCAATTCTAACATAATTATTTGATGTTTATCCTTTTAGAATGTGATTATATTAAAACGTCTTCTTTAAAAACTTGGAGGATTTTTGGAGAATATCTTCGAAGAACAGATTATTTTTCACTGTGAAGGGATCCAAATATTCTTTTAAGAAGAATGAAAACTTCCCTTCATATAAACGAAAAATTTGTTCCGAAAATGAAGTGAAAGCTTGACCTAATCCCAAAATGCCTCTAGAGCTCACACGTGAATCCATAGGCTAGTTCTTGATTCTGTATCCCATTAATACCCTTGTGGTCCCCACCTTCTTTTGTCATTAGTAGGCTTCAAGGTTTTGGTTTCGCGGATAAAAGGGTTGTTGATGTTGGTGTCACTCATTTAACCCTAGATGAAACACTTTTAATATGAAGGCTCTTCTGCATTCGGTTCCAAAAAACTCATGCACACCAAACCATGCACAAAGAAAAAAACACCTACACAAATCTATATATAAAAAAGAAATTAAATGAGCATGGATAGGACACAAATTACTCACAAATTAATTCATATTATTCAATTCAAAGCCAAATTACAAGCCACATAAATAATGCTCATGACATTCAATAGATTCCAAACAAGGAGAATATTGTTGAGAAAATATCTCAACAAAACTCCAACCACTAACAACCCAATCCTATCTATTTACTAATATAAACATTATTTCTAATTATATAACATTGTTTGTGGTGTATTCCAAATATACATATTCCCTCTTGAATGACCAAAGAAGTTAATTTTCTAATATCAATTAGAAAACTAAAGAGTTTGGATAGGAAATTGATTTATTGACCATATGGTGCACATGTTTATGTATATAAGTTAGAAAAGACATTCGATGATGCGTACGCTTAAATACATAATTTAGAATAGATATAGATATTAGCTTTGGGATGACCAAGGGATTTAACTTGCAAATATCATTAGAAAAGTCCAAGAAATTTGTTGATAAATTGACTTATCGGACATCTGTTAAGAGTGGTTGTAGCAACATCATAAATTAGTGTCAATCAAAATAATGTAGTAAGAAATTTAAATTTAAAATAAGAGGTGGATGCAAATTATCAGTGAGTGTCATAGTAGGATTGACTTTTAGTTTCGTACAGATCTCTATATATATCAATATTATTAAGAAAATTTATTTTAAAATTTTTTATTTGATTTTCATTTAAAAGTATTTTTAAATCTTATTGCAATTTTTACATAAGATAATATTATGTGAATAATTATCTCACATATTTTATGTTATAATTTATGAATATTTTTGTAATATTCATGTATTATTTATAGATATTTATATAGTGATTTTTATTTTTAAAATAAGTAAATAACATATTTATTATTAGTTACTTCTCATTATAATTTACACGTGTTTTTGCATAAAAATGGATATGAATAAAATGTAAATAAATATATTTAATAGTAGTTATCTCTCACTATTATTTATGCTTTCCTCAACACTTATGTGGAAGTAAAACTATAAATGTATAAATTTACTAGTAATTACTACCCACAAAATTTTATAAAAATACATGTGTCATTAATTTATTTACTTCACATCTTAATTAATTTGTTTCTCCCAAAATAACATTATAAATTTCATTTTTCTATTGACCATTATTAATTTAGCTAACCATTATCAATATAAATTATAAATTTTTATAAATTTTCTATATAATACAATTTTTTTAAACTTGAATAGCGGGTACTAAGCCCCTTAAATTCAAGTTTCTCTTTTTAAAATGGTATGTGAAAATTCCACTGTTAACTTAGTGAATTCAGCCGTTGACTTGATGTCTTACGCCTCAACGCAATTAATAATTGAGGTAAACGAACCATTTTATCAAGTACAACCATTTATATAGGAAGATAATGTCGCCTTCTAAAGGTTGAATTGTTGTATGTGTGGAAAAAGTTTTTCTTATGGTAAGAGCTACTTGATCATAGATAGATACTCAATATTGCTTAATTCATCTTGTGGGATGAGTTGAATAGCATTGTTGACCATATATTTTATTGCGTTAATTATTGAAAAAACAACAATAATATGGAAATATATATTCATTGCAATTTCGTAGAGGGTTTTTAAATATTTTACTGTTAATATAGGGGTTAAAAAGAACCATTTATAATTATTATAATTGGAGATGAAATTTTAATTGATATTTTGCAATTTTGTTTAGTAACATGGAGAGGTTTATGCCATCATTTTGGGGCATTAATATGGACAGGGTTTACCAATGCATTTATCATATGAGCACACTATCAACAATATGTTGTTAATATAGTCTCATCTAAAATGTAGTGTTTTATTATAAAAATTTGTGCATTGACTTGATTTTAACATAGGTGAATTATTTATTAGAAATTAATATTAAGGTACTTTTTATTGACTCATTGGTATTATTAATCTTTTCCTCTTTTATAAACTATAGAAATCATCTTGTAATCAATAGTCTCTTGATTGTGGATTAGTTAGTGGAGCTTTTGTAACTTTAGCCAAAGTTTTTGGAAAATGTTGAAGTTTTTGAAAATATTATTTATAATTTTTCATTGGTTGAACAAGCCTTGGTGTAACATAATTCCTCTGGTGGAGGGTGATTTAATTTTGGTATTTTTCAGTTCTTGACAAATACTTTTAAAATAAAAAAAAGACTAATTTTCTAAATGGACATAGTGTGCGTGAGTGCTTTGAAACTCACAATGACACTATTATCCTTACAATGACAAGAACGAACCTTGACGTGACATAATTCCCCTAGTGGAGGGCGATTTAATTTTGGTATTTTCTAGTTCCTAACAAATAATTTTAAAATAAAAAGACTAATTTTCTAAATGGTTGTCACATCACTGAGAACTCTGACACTAGCAATGACATTATTAGCCTAGCATTAACACTAACGATGTTAGCCTAACACTATTAGTACTCTTCACAAGTCCTTTATGTAAGCAAGGAGTGGGGGTAGGTGGGGGGAAGGGCCGTCTGTAATCATGTTCAGTTGTGCAGGAGAATGAGTGTCTAGAGAGAATGCGTGTGAAGAGCAATTTTTTTTTTTTTTTTTTTGCACACATGAAATTATTTTCACTTTAAGGAGAACCTTTAATTTTCGTTTTAAACATTTAGACATTTATCTATGTCGAATAATAGGTGTATGGATCCAAGTATGTGTGTGGATTAAAGGAAGTGTAGAATAGGGGGTATGTGCGGGAGAATAGGTGTGCAAAGCGAATGTGTGTGCGGAATAAGAACATAAAAAATTTTCCACACACATGAAATTTATTTTAAATTTAAGCACAAAATTTAAATAAAAAAAATACAAATGATTTAGAAACCAAAAGCTACTTAACAGCTAGCATATTTTTTCATTTTTAAGTTTTACACATTCATTTATGCGGAAAAACAAATTGATGGAGTCGTTTATTTGTGTACAGTAAAGAATGTGCGAAATAGGGGGTGTGTGTGGGAGAATGGGTGTGTAGAAGGAATGCAGCTGCGAAGCAAGAACAAAAATTTTCTTTTGTACACAAGAACGTATTTTAACTTTAAGCGGAAACTTTAAAATAAAAAATTCCACAAATAATTAGGAAATCAAAAGTGGTTGTAACAGTTAACATATTTTTTCATTTTAAATTTTTACACATTCAACTATGCAGAGCAACAAGTGTATGGAGAAGGGGATGTGTGTGTAGTAAATCTTCTATGAAACAAAGGGTATGCACAAGAGAATGGTGTGCAGAGGGAATTTGTGTGTGGAACAAGAGTTGAATTTTTTTTCGCACACATGAAATTATTTTAACTTTAAGAAAAAAAATTAAGAATAAAAAGTTTCACAAATAATTGGGAAATAAAAATTTGTTGTAACAGTTAACATATTTTTTCATTTTAAACTTAAACAACATGTTTAAATTGCACCAATAAATGGCACCCCAAGGGGGCTTCTGATTTAATTTTCTCTTAATTAAATTGGAAGAGAAATTGTAATTTCATCTAAGTGTTAATTGAGTCAAGAAGACTTAATTGGCTCAGATAATTCGAGTTCGAGGTCAAAGAGGAGGCATGTAGATTTCTTCCTAGATTTTAGGGGGTCCAATTACAGTTATTTGTGAGTTGTAATTAGTTAACTCAATTAATTGAGTTAAAATTTGTTTAACTAGTTCTAACTGAGAGATTAGCTAGTGATAGGTCCAGTGAATTAAATATGATTCAATTTACATGCAGTGATCAATTAGATAAATAATAATTCACTATAAATCATTGTTGCATGTCAGTTCTAAGGAAGGACCAATTGAGATTGAAGTTAAAGGGAAGATAACTATTATTTGTATAATTATAAAAGTGTACATGTCATGCATGAGGTCATCTGAATGCCTTGAAGTAATTGCACAATCAATTATTCAGAATTTCCTAATTAGTAGTTCCAAAATTCATCTAAGAATGCATAAGCAAGGGTGGCGAGACAGAGGATGAGAATTGGTTAAGTATTGGACCAATTTTTGCTAGGTGAGAGTGGGTGAATCAACAAAGTGTAAAGGTTTCTGAGTGAGGGAAATAAAACTATATTGTTTCATGCTATTGGTTTTATACAATATACAGATAGTGGGGTTTTGAGTAGTTGCTTTCCCCATATACATCTTGTATTGTGTGATTGATTGTTTCTTTCTCTTACTTGTCATGTGATTGTGCAATTGAAATTGGTTTTCGCAATTTGTAGAAGGATTCAATATTTTGTTTTAGTACATTAAAAGATCAGATTGAATCCCTTTGGATAATTTCTACATGGTATCAGAGAAGGAATCACAATAGAAGAGAGAAACCATAGTTTTTTTTTAACATGTATATCAAATTCGTAGATTTATTCCTCAGGTCTAGCAACAAATCAAGATGTATTTCAATGGCTTAAGACTCGAATATGCACTCAAGGGAAATTAAAATCACATAGCATGGAAGGACAGGATGGAGGAAGTGCTCGAGGAAAATGGGTTGAAGGCATTCATAGACAGTGATATGCCTCAACTGCGACAACATATGCTCAACTTCTTGATGCATGGAAGGAGAATGTAGCAAAGGATCTTGTTAGAGGGAGTTCCAGATCATATTTTCTTAGATATCCATGGGAAGATAACTCCATATGCTATGTGGAAGGCCTTAACAGATCCTTTTCAGAAAAATAGTGTCCACAGGAAGCTGGTGCTGAAACAAAAGATCGGAAAGATCAAGATGGATAAGGGCAACATGATCCAAAAATACTTGACGAAGTTCACTCAATGTCGACGTGATCTTGAAGTGTTGGTGTGACAGTTGCTGGTGATGATTTGGTGAGACTATCACTTCTAGGCCTTCCCAAGAGATGGAATAGCTACCAAGACTCCGTGAATGGGAGGGAGAAGATACTAGAGTTAGAGCGATTATGTTCCGACTTGGTACAAGAAGTGTTTTGGCGAAGCACCAGAGATGGATCCTCATCAAATACTAATGATGAGGAGAATTTTTCATTGGCTGGAAAGGTGAAGAAAGGAAAATGGAAAGCATCACATTCAAAATCAGAATTCATAAAGGCAAGAAATAAGCGAGACTTGTCAAGGGTCAAATTATTTCATTGTCATGAGCATGGACACTATGCCACAAAGTTTCCACAAAAGAATACCAACAAGAAGGCCTTAGGAGGAGTAGCAAGTGAAGAAATTTCTTAATATTTTGGGTTGGATTTCACTCTCATCACATGCATGGTGTCATTGGTGATGGGTTTTGTGTGGAACTTGGATGGTGGAGCTTCATTCCATATGAATGGAAACAAAGAATTCATCAGTATCTTGGAGGAGAAGGATATCCATATGCACATCGAGATAGGTGATGATAGGAGGTATAACGCTACCAATGTTGATATAGTTACCTTTTAGAGGGAAACAAGTAAACCCATCACATTAAAATAAGTCATATATGTTCCTGGTTTAACGAATAATTTGGTTTATGTTTCTATATTGGAAGATCATGGCTATGATGTGATCTTCAGTGAAGGAAAGGTGCTCCTTCATCACAAATCCACAGGATAGGTGAAAAATATTAGGGTTCGAGTAAATAACCTCTACAAACTGGATGTAGAAAATTGTTCTGCATTGAGCACACAAGAAGAGAAGGTGGAGTGTCGATACATCAGTGAATTATGGCATAGGATATTTTCCCATCTACACCATGGAGCTTTGAATATCATGCAACAGATTTTTATAGGAATTCCAAAGGGTGCACTTGCACAAAGAGATACATGAAAATGGTGTACATTGCAGAAGTATACCAAGGCCACCTTTCATGAAAAGGAAATCTGAGTAAAGGTGATCCTTGAGAGAGTTCACTCAAACCTGTGTGGACTGTTCTTGATAGCTTCCATGAAAAACACATATATTATGTGATATTTGTTGATGATTTTTTTGGAAGGTGTTGGATTTTGTCCATGCAAAATAAAGATAAAAAATTCTCCAAGTTATGTGAGTTCAAGGAACTTGTTGAGAAAGATACAGGGAAGAAGGTGAAGGTTGTGAGGAGCGAACCTAGTGGAAAGTATATCTCTAATGAATTCAATAACTTTTGTGCCTCGGAATGAATTCAAAGAGAATTGATAGCACCTATTAACCACAAAAGAATGGGGTCACAGAAATAAATAACATAACTACTGTGGGAGCAACATGAGCTATGTTTCATAATGAGGGCCTACCATTTCATTTGTGGGCATGCAATTCAATAGTATTTGTTTAGAACATAAGTCCACATCGAATACTTGGGATAAGTACACTAGATGAGTATTTTTCACGTAAGAGACCAGATGTATCATATTTTAAATTTTTTTGTTCATCTGTTTATTTCCATATAACCAAAGACTCTATGAAGAATCTAGAGCCAACAATAGATTTGGAGATATTTTTGGGGTACACTGATACACCTAACAACTATCGGGTATACTATCCATCACATAGGATGATATTGGTCAGAAGAGATGTAAAATTCAATGAGGAGAAAGCCATGTGATTATCCCTTAAGAGGGAGCTTGAGTTGCATGTAGTTGAGGAGCTCTTGGTTCCAAAATATGAACCTTTGTATGTGGAGCAACCACAAGCAAAGGAAAAGAGAGTGGTAGAAACCACTCATGGAGGGCCATCCACCAGAGATGGAAGGAAGCACACCCAAGAGGCTAACAAATTGTTGCTATATTTGAGAGAGAATGTGGGATCACCCACGTCAGAGCACAAGAAGAGAAGGTTCCTAGAGTGGTACACTAGATAAATGGCTCTTATGAGCAAAGGTATTGAGATAGAATCATCCTCTTTCAAGGAATCAGTGCAACAAATATTTTGGGTTGATTCCATGGTTGAGGATTATGGCTCCATTATCAGAAACAATGCATGGGAAGTTTTCCCAAGACCAGAGGGGAAGTCAATTGTAGGATCCAGGTGGGTCTACAAGGTGAAGAAGACAATAGATGCGAGTGTGGAGAAGCACAAGGCTAGATTTGTAGCTATAGGGTTCTCTCAGTTGGAGGGGATTGACTATGATGAGACTTGGACCAGTCACAAGGTACTCATCAATCATATCCATCCTTGCACTCTCAACACAGATGGGATGGTAGATACATTAGATGGATGTAAAGGCAGCATTTCTCAATGTAGTTATGGATGAAGAGGTGTACCTTGAGCATACGTAAGTTTTTGATACCTTAAAAAGGGAGTTGCATGTGTGAAAACTCAAGAGAGAATTGTATGGGCTGAAGCAAGAACCTCTTTCTTGGTACACCAGGATCAACAACTATTTGAGTGGGTTGGGCTTCACCAAGAGTGAAGAAGATGCAAACCTTTATCAGATTTTGGTATATGGTAATATTTTTATTATTTTACTTTAGGTTCATGATCTAATATTGATGGGTGATGAGTTGCTCATGAATTCTTGCAAAGATGATATTGAAATATAATTTGAGATGAAGGACATGGTGCTCTTGCACTATTTACTAGGATTAGAAATATGGCAAAGAGATGGGGATATATTTGTATCTCAGTGTAGGTATGCCAATGATATCCTTAGGAAGTTCCATATGGAGGGAAACAAACCCATGGAGACTCTTCTAGTAGGAAATTGGAGGAAGGAGCATTCTACCTTAGTCGAAGTAGTCGATTCTATTGTTTACAGGGTGCTTGTGGGTTCACTCATGTATTTGGTGAACACACGGCCATACATATGTTGTGTATTTAGTCGACTTAGTTAAGTTATGGTCAACCCTACCAAAATCTTTTGTAAGGTATGAAAGCATGTGTTGAGATACCTCGGAGGCACTACAAAGTTACGTGGGATATGTTACAAACAAAGAGAGGGAGTGAAGCTTCAAGGCTTCACCGATAAATATTTGGCAGGGAGTCCATCTGACAAGAAGAGCACATCAAGAGGTATATTTAGCATACGATCAGTATAAATTTCCTGGAATAGCGGGAAAAAAATATGAGTTGCACTTAGTTAGGCAGAGGCAGAGTACACGGTGGCCAGTTAGGCAACATGTGAGGTCATCTGGATGAGAAATATACTTGTTGGTTTTTTTGGTCCACAAATGGGTCTGATGGTGATATATTGTGATAACCATAGTTGTATCCTACAATTGGTTGATCCATTTTTTAATGACAAGTCCAAGCATATTGATATCTAGTATCACCATCTCAGAGATTGTGTGCAGAGGAAGATCGTGTCATTAGAGTACATTCCCATGGAATACCAAGATGTATATATCTTGATCACGACATTGGAAAGAAGCAAATTTGAGTTCCACAGATACAGGATCATGGTAGAAGACAATCCCTTTCTTGTTGAGAGGGAGTGTTGAAATGGCACCCCAAGGGAGCTTCTCATGTAATTTTCCCTTAATTAAATTGGAAGAGAACTTGTAATTTTATCTCATAACAACTTGTAAGTCTTAACTGAGATAGGAAGAATTAGTTAGCTCATATAATTCGAGTTGGAGGTCAAAGAGGATTCATGTAGAGTTATTCATAGATTTTAGGGCACCTGGTTAAAATTATTTGTGAGTTGTAATTAGTTAACTCATTTATTGAGTTAAAAATAGTTTAACTAGTTCTAACTAAGAGATGAGATAGTGAGGGGTCGAGTGAATTAAATATGATTTAATTCACATGTAGTGATAAATTAGATAACTCATAATTTTCTATAAATATTTGTTGCATGTCAGTTCTAAGGAAGGTTGACTTGAGATTAAGGTTAAAGATGTGTGAGTTCATGAAGATGCATTGAAGGAATTTCGTAATCAATTCATGGGAATTTCCTAATTAAAATGGCCATAATTCCTCCAAGAATGCGTAAGAAAGGCTAGTCAAACAGAGGCTGAGAATTGGTTAAATACTGGACTGATTTTTCCTAGATTAAAAAAATACAATCAACAGAGTGCGGAGGTTTCTTAGTGAGGGAAATAACGTTGTATTGTTTCATGGCCTTGAATTTATGCAACACATATAGTAGGGTTTTGAGAATTTTCTTTCCCCATATACATCTTGTGTTGTGTTATTTAGTATTTCTTCCTCTTACTTGTTATGTGATTGTGTGATCAAAATAGGTTTCCTCAATTTTTAGAAGGATTCGGTATTTTGTTTTAGTACATTACCATATTAGGTTGAATCCCTTTAGATAATTTCTACACAACAAGTGTATTGAGATAGTGATGTGTGCAGAGTAAAGGATGTGTGGAACAAGGGGTAATTATGGGAGAACATGTGTGTACAGTGAATGCATATGTGGAATAAGAAAAGAAATTTTTTTCAACGCACATGAAATTATTTCAACCTCAAGCATAAAATTTAAAATGAAAAACTGCACAAATAATTGGGAAATCAAAAACTACTACAATACTTAAGATATTTTTTCATTTTAACACGTGTATGGAGCCTTTTTCACTAACACAATTGGATTAACAATAAATTAAAGCATAATACCTAAAGTCCAATTGGAAATACTAAATTTAGAACTTCTACATAACATGTGTGAATCTGATGCACCAAGAGTGTATAAGTGGGCATGTGTGCAGAAGGAGGAACATGTGGAACAAAATTTGACACCTTTCACACCTCCTAAACAACAATTCATAATCGACATTCATCAACCTATAATAAATAATATTTATACATTTTAAATCCTTTAAAAACTATTTATACATTAAAAAATCTATAGAACACTCTTACAAGTAGATGGTATCCAGAAGGTATGGGACATTTAGTACAGAGAGGAAAATATATTTCTGATTTTTGTACATATTAGTTGGTGTCTAATACATACTTGAATAACATATTATAAAATTAACATATCGTGAATGAATAATATATCATCATTTTTTAGTATCTAAAACATATCATGAAATTTTCAAAGGTAATGTGACAATTGTAACCACTAATTATATTTATTGTCTGTTGAAAATGCAACAAGAAAATATAGTTTTGACTTTCCCTTGGTCAAACTAGATTAAAATTTGAATTTTAATTTCAGCAGAATACTTGGAGGTATTTAACTGAGGTGACATGGATTTAGTCACTCAGTTAAATGAGCTAATTCGAGTTGGAGACATTTGAGTTCAGTTCTGCATGTGTGATTTATAATTTGTAGCAATATAATTTAGTTAAGTTGAGTTATTATCAGTTAAACTAGTTCCAACTATTGGAGAAATTAGTTGAGGGTAAAGTTTTGCACTGTAACTTTAGTCACACTTAGTGTTCATCAAATTAAATTGTCAATTAGCCCAAAATAACTGATGCATACAGAGAATTCAAGTTACCCAATTGCGATTGGAATTCGAGGGTAGTGTACTATCAGTTGTAAACTAGTCCAAGTTATACAGGTGGTGCATTCAATCAAAGGATGGGCCTACAGGAATTGGGCAATACAATTCAGGAATTTCCCTAAAATTATGGGCTATTTCCTCAATGAACGACACGGGGAAATAGGAGCTTGGAGGCTTGAAAATTTGGCTAAGTACTCGCTAGGTTAAGTCTGTTAGGAAGAGGATAGAAGATATAGGTGTAGGTTGTTCTCAAGCTTGAGCAAGCATATTGTATTCATCATAAATCTTTGATTAATGAAATATATATAGTAAGCGGTGTTGAGTAGTTGATTTCCCCCAAAACATTCTATGTGTATGTGTGTTGAATCTTGATGCATGTTAATGATTTATGTTATCGATCATGAATTTTATTCTGTGGATCAGTAGAGTAGCTTCTAGTATTGTGATATAGTAAATTTCATGATAATTTTAGAATATACACATTATTTTCTACATGGTACCAGAGATAGATTCAAATTATAGAAGACATTTTGAATTTGTCACTCTAGGAGGTTCGAATTTGAATATTAGTGTTACAGATTTTCTCCGCGATTGAGAAGATGAATTTCAATGGACTTAGGCTTGAGTATGATTTGGAAGGAACCACAATTTTTTTGGTATGGAATATCTGCATGGAGGAATTATTGGATGAAAATGGGCTAGTAGAATACATCAAGACATATGTAGCAAAGCCCAAAGCTTATGATTACTAGAATATTTCTCAGTGGAAGAAGGATGTGGCCACAGCGAGGAGAATCATATTAGAGGGAGTATGGGATCATATTGTCTCGAATATCCATAGGAAAGAGTCATCATTCATGATGTGGAATACACTAACAGAGTTGTCCAAGAAAAATAGTGACCACAAGAAGTTGGAACTCAAGGACAAGCTTTGAAGTATCAATATGATAAAGGATAACATAATTACATAGTACCTGAGAAATTTTACATAGTGTCATGATGAAGTTTGTGGGGTCAGTATTAATGTCCCTCAAGAAGACTTGGTAGCTCTATCCCTTTTAGGCCTTCCCAAGAGTTGGCATAGTTATCAATATTCGGTAAATAGTATAGAGAAACTACCAAGTTAGGAGAAATTGCCGTCCGATCTAGTACAGGAAGAAATAAGGCAGAGTAATAAGGACGAGCCTTCATCCAAGGGAGAGGATGAGGAGAGTTTTGCCTTGGATGGAAAGGAAAATAAAACGAAAGGGATGAAATCCTAATCCAAAGCAAAATATAGTGAAGGGGGAAAGAATAAATACTTGTATAGAATCAACTACTTCCAGTGTCATGAATTCAGGAATTATGCCATGAAATTTCCACATAAGAATACAAGAAAGAAGACCTTAAGAGGAGTGGAAGGTGAAGCTTTCGCTTCATAATTCAAACTTGACTTCACCCTCATTGTATGCATGAAAAACACAATGATGGGAAGTGTTTGGCATCTCGATAGTTGTGCCTCATTCCATATGATGGGGAATAAATCTTTTTTCGGTGAATTGGAGGATAAATATCTTCAGATGCACACCCATATGGGATATTATGGGATGTAGAATGCAACCGAGATCAACGCAGTCACCTTTTAGAGGGAGTCGAGCTCCCCTCTTAGGCTCAACGATGTGATGTTTGTACCAGCTCTAAAAAAGAATCTAGTTTCCGTCGCAATGTTGGAAGACCATGGCTATGATGTGATATTCAAAAAATCAAAGGCATTCCTGAGACACATCACTAGAGGAAAAGTGAAGCAGATTGGAGTTTGAGTGAAAAACCTCTGCAAGCTAGATGTGGAAGACTATGCTGCTTTGAGAAAAAATGGAGAGAAGTTGTAGAGTTGAGATGTTGATGAATTATGGCATCAAATACTTGGCCATTTGCATCATGGAGCTTTTATTTTCATGCATAAAATCACCACAAATATCCCTAAAGGAGCACTAGAGCATCAAAATACATGAAAAGGGTGTACCTTGGGGAAGTACACAAAATTCACCTTCAATGATGCAGATAGTAGGGCGCATGCAATCCTTGAAAGGATACACTTTTATGTCTATGGGCCTTTCTCAACAACCTCCACTTCCAAGCACATATATTATGTTATATTTGTAGATGATTTATCACGAGGTTTCTTAATTTTCTTCATGAAGAAGAAAGACCAGATATTCTCCACATTTGTTGAATTTAAAGCACTTGTTGAGAAATAATCTCGCAAGAAAGTGAAGGCTCTTAGGAGAAATAATGGAGGTGAGTACATGTCGAATGATTTTAAATATTTATGTGCAAAGGAAGGCATTCAAAAGGATTTGATTTAACCACACAACCCATAATATAATGTGGTGGCTCAGAGGAAGAATAAAAGTATTGTGGGAGCAACAAGGTCGATGTTGCATCACCAAGGAATACCTCTACACTTGTGGTACGAAGCATGCAACACAACAATATATTTGTAGAATAAGAGTCCTCATTGGATTCTTGGGATGAGTACACTATAAGAATATTTTTTAGGGAAGAAACCAGATCTGTCACATTTCAGTATCATTGGATAATCAATAAATTTCCATGTCTCCAAGGAAGAAAAGAAAAAACTAGAAACGAGAGAAGAGTTGGGGATATTTGTGGGGTACACTGATACACCTCACAACTATCGTGTGAGCCTACCATCTCTTAGGATGACATTTTTTCGTATATATGTGAAGTCTGATGAGGAGAATGAAATGAAATGTTCCCTTCAGAGGGAGTTTTTGTTGTATGCAGATTAGGAGCTTGTGACTCCAATGGAAGTACCTCAATAAGTTGTAGAGCAGCCAGAAGAAGAGGAGAAGAGAGTGGAAGCTTCCACTCAAGTAGATACATCTAAAGAAGGAATTAAATGAACCAAGGAAGCTCACATATTATTGTAGGATGCTAGAGATAATTTGGTAGCACCCATATCATAGCACATGCAGAGGAGGTCACTGAATCAGTACACTGGCTACATGGCTCTGATGACTGAGATAGAAGCGAAAAAATGAACCTCATTTGAGGAAACAATAGAGTGGCTTGTATAGGTTAATGTTATGGTAGAGGAATATTATTCTGTTGTAAAAAAAAATGTTTGGGAATTGGTCAGAATACAAATAGAAAAATGAGTGGTAGGTTCAAGATGGCTTTACAAAGTAAAGCATGCAACAAATGAGAGAAGAGAAGTGCAAGGAGAAATTCGTGACCAAGGGGTACTTTGAGGTAGAAGGGATTGACTATGAAGAGACATTTTCTCCTGTAGCAAGGTACTCTTCCGTCATATCAATTATTTCTCTAGCTCCACATATGGCGTGGAAGACTCGCCAGTTAGAAGTGAAGATAACATTCCTCAATGGAGTTATTGATGAGGAGGTGTACATTGAACATCCTAAAGGTTTTGAGACCTTTGACAGAGAGTTGCATGTGTGCAGACTAAAGCAAGTTTTGTATGAGTTGAAGCAATAAAATTGTGCTTGGTACACTGAGATCGACATCTACCTCACCAGGTTGTACTACACCAAAAGTGAAGCAGATGGAAACCTTTACCACATCTTAGAAGAAGGTAAATTGTTGATTATTGTATCATGTGTTGATGACTTTATTTTGATCAGTGATCAAAAACTTATCAGGTCTTGCGAAGAGGACCTTGTAAGAGAGTTAAAAATGAAGAAAATTGGTCTCACACACTATTTCCTTGATTTGGAAGTATGGAAAAGTGAAGGGGAATTGTTTGTCTCTCAAGGAAAGTATTCCTACGAGATACCTAAGTTCCACATGGAAATATGAAAACCCATATAGACTCCTCTAGCAACCAACTAGAGGAAGAAGGATGCCACTTCAGGTGAGGAGGTGGACGCTACCGTGTACAAGAAGTATGTGGGTTCACTCATGTACTTGTTATACATGCGATCAAATATTAGTTATTCATTCAACCAGTTGAGCCAAGCCATAGTTCGACCGACCATTTTATTTTGGAGGGCTACTAAACATGTTCTGTGGTACCTCAGAGGCACAACTCAGTTTGGAATTTGGTACAATTGGATAAAGGGAGTGAAGTTATGTGGATTTATACATGCAGATTGGGTGGAAATTCCATCAAACTTGAAGAGCACATCAGGAGGAATTTTCAATGTTGGGTCTGAATAATTTCTTGGTACAACAAGATGTAGAGATCTGTTGCACTGAGCTCAGCAGAAGGAGAGTACATGGATGTCATTCAAGTAGCATTGGAAGCGATATGGATGAGAAATATTCTTGTTTGGTTATTTGTGAGATGGTGAATCCTACTGTTATTTAATGTGACAATAAAATTTGTATCGAAATCTCTAAGGATCCATTTTTCATGGCTGATCCAAGCACATAAATATCAGGTACCACCATCTACAAGATTATGTGCAGAGGAAGATCATGTTGTTGCAGTACATTCTGGCAGAGAAACACGATGCATACATTTTTACAAAGCTTTTTCAAGAGGTAAATTCTAGTTCTATAGAGGCAAGATTGGGATTGTAGATAATCCCTTTCTTACTGAGAGGGAGTTTTCAAAATGCAGCAAGAAAATCTAGTTTTGAATTTTCCTTGGTCAAACTAGATTAAAGTTCGAATTTCAATTTCAGTAGAATACTTGGAGGTAGATAACTAAGGTGACATAGCTTTTTTCACTCAGTTAGCTTATTTAATTTGATTTGGATACACTTGATTTAAGTTCTACATGATTTATTTCTAATATATAGCAATCCAATGCATTTAAGTTGATTTATTGTCACTTAAACTAGTTCCAACTATTGGAGAAACTAGCAGAGGGTCAAGTTGTGCAGTGTAACTTCAGTCACACTCAATGGTCATCCAGTTAACTAATCAATCAACCCAAAATCACTGATTCATTCAGATAATTTGATTTACCCAGTTGAGATTGGAATTCAAGGGCACTATACTATCAATTGTAAAGTAGTCCAAGTTGTACAAGTGGTGCATGAAATCAAAGGATGGGCCTATAGGAATTGCACAATCCAATTGAGGAATTTCCCTAAAATATAGGAGATAATTCCTCAATGAAAAAAAAAAAAAAAAAAGAGCTTGGAGGCTTGAAAATTTCTCTAATTATTGGCCAGTTTCAGTCATTCAGGAAGAGGGTAGAATATACAGGTATAGGTTGTGCTCAAGTTTGAGCAAGCATATTGTATTCATCCATATTATTTTATTAATGCAAATTATAGAGATAGTAAGGGGTTTTGAGAAGTTTCTTTCCCCTAGATAAATCTCTATGTATGTATGTTGAATCTTGATGCATGTTAATGATTTATTTTCTCGATCGTGAATATTCTTCCACAGATTAGTAGAGTAGCGTCTAGTCTTGTGATTTAGCAAATTTCATGAGAAATTTAAAATCTACACATTAATTTCTACAATATTTTTGTAGGAGCATTGGTCAAGTATTCACAATAAGATATCAAGTTAGTATCTAATACATATCATGAAATTTTAAAAGGTAATGTAATAATTGTAACCACTCATTCTAATTATTCTATTTGCAAGAGCATTGGCCAGGTGTTTATCGTGTAGTTTTTAACATGCACATTTCCAATGAATGTTTGATTACTTTTCGATGGAGCTTATTACAATAAAAAAAATTTGTATTGTTTTCCTTCGTGATAATTTTTTTATTTGTATCACATCAACGATTTTTTCCCTAGGATGTACACTGGTCATTCTACTAGTTGCATGGCATGAAGGATTTTTTATCGAATATTTATGGTGGAATATTATGTAGTTTGTTAAGAGTGAATCCTAGAGTGAGGGTGGTGTAAAAGCTTATAACACTGTGTACTAGGTGAGGTGTTGGTAGAAAAGTTCATTTCACGCACAAGTGAAAAACGTGTAACTTATTTATTAGGTAAGAGGTGCCTCCTTATTTTTGTATGTGAGTGCTTAGAGGATTCACACAATATATGTTATATCCCTATATAAATGAGTTCTAAAGCTCAAAATGTGGATATTATGTGATTTTTTAAAATTTTCATACACTATACATTACAAATATGTAGTAGTGAGATATGAAGCTTAGAATGTGAATATTGAACTGGAAATTTTGTGATGCCATGTTAGTGAGATAATTGTATTGGAAATTATTTTTGTACTATGATTTTAGGATCTTTTCTATGAGATTCTAATTGATTTAAGAGACATAAATTATTTTTAGAGATGGGGGGGGAGCTCATTACAAAAGATATCCTTGAGAATTCTTTCCTGGGTTGTTATTTTTATAAATGACTAATTCTAGGGTTCAACATGTTTGGACTTCTTCTGAGTGGAAATTTGGTCCCTTACCACCAGAATGCCTTACGCTATTTGTGGCACTTGGAATGAATGGCTGAAAATTAATTTTTTTAAATTTTTATAGGTTATCTATGTACTTGAATTTTCCATTCATTTTGTTTTTGTCCTTTTTTTCAGTGCTTTTGATTTTTAACTATGATTTTTAGCATTATGAGTAGAAATATGTTTTATGCTTACTATCACCCTTTCCTCGTCGGCATTGGCATCTTTTATTTCTAGTGTATTTTGCATTCAAGCTTATGTTGCTGAAATAGTAATGACACTGATTAGCCAACTGGAAATGGATATAGACTACGTGATATATTTTCAATCATCGTATTTGGGGAAAATTGGTGCACAATGCAAATAGGAAGAATGTTTTCTACAACGCGAGAATTAGTTGGTGAGATTGTTTTATGATAGTGATGAGTACCATGCTTGTGCTTTGGAATTATTTCAAAACTTGTAATAGAAATATGAGCATATAGAAAAAAATTATTTTTTCCTCATGTTGTTTGGTAACTTGTGTAGGCATAAGCAGTGTTAATGTCATTTAAGTGTTCTTATTTATTAAATCTCGATAAAGATTTTATCTCGCATTATTTTCTTTTTTCCAAAAAAGTTCTAAATGTAACAGACACATCCCCATGAAAAATGATTCATGTTATATTGGTACAAATATCTTCAATTTTTATTTTTATAGGTTGGAACTTTTTTTTCTTAGTTGTAAGCATTGGATTGAGTTAACTTCTTAAAAAGAAAAGAAAAATGATACCTAAATGGCTAAATTTGGACAAACCTAGTTTTCTATCTTTGTTTGTTGTCTCTATTTTTCTTGGTTCATTGTGTCTCGTGTGACATCTGATTTTGTAATTATGTGATTCCTACGTATTTTCCATTTTTTAAAAAATATTTCATATATTTGATCGAATTAATATCTTTGGAACAAGGAATATGAACACAAATAGAGAAAATATAGTTAAAAACAATGATAACTTGGCTAAGAGGTGTGTCTTTTTTCTATCTATCATCATTTGATTATTACATTATAGAGCTCCCTATTTTTTGCTATATTTTTTATATATTATAATAAAAAACATTTTTTTTTCAATTTCCAGGAACATATAATGCTTAGAGGTACAGAATCAAGAGAACAAGTATAAGGAAAAAGGTATCTTGAAGATTTCCATAAAATCTTTTTTTTATTGATTTGCACATTTGTTTTTTTTCAATTTAATATATGTATCAAGGAACTATAAATTATAATTTGTCAAAATTGAAATCTATTTGGTATTTTACCTATATGCATAGAAATAAGATTCTATGTAGTAACTATGAACCTTAAATTAGAATTTACATTAGCGATGACTTTGCGATATATTGTTCTTTCCTCGTAGCCCAATAATTTCTTAATATCAATTATAATTTCATTTCAAGCAATGATTCTAATACATAATACTTTTGAAAATGCTAAAATATCAGATCTTGAACCTGTCTCAAAAGAAGATATTGTTAATAGTGTATTGATAAACATAGATGAAGAAGTAGACATGATAATGAGCAATTACAGAAGTATATATCACATGAGACAAATAGAAATGAGATGAAAACAAACAAGAAATAAAGTAAAAAAGGTAGTTTTTCCCAATTTTAGTTAACTAGATATCATATTTCTCTTCTTTTATAGAATTAATTTCAATTCAATGCCCATGACTAGGTAAAAAATGATCCATTCTATGTCATTATCAATTAAATATATCAATAACAACATAACAAGAATCATTTTCCATGGCGATGCATTGGTTATATATCAATTTTTTTTAGAAAAATAAAACAAGAAAAGAATAATACTTCGTGCATATTTAACAAATAACAATGAAGAAATGACGTTAACATTACTTGTTCCTACATAGATTATCGAACATCATGAGGGAAAAAATAATGCAAATTTTGGCACTTCTACTACAATATTTGAAATTATGAAGCACAAATATGATAGTGGTGACTATGAAAAAAATATCTCCCTAACTAGCTCTGACATTGTAGAAAAAAATTACCTTGTTTCTTAAGAGTACTATTTTTTCCCAAATATGACGACTGAAAATATGTCACGTAGTGGAGATCCATTTCTAGTTAGTACAATCGGTGCCATTGTTATTTAAAAAAAACATATAGGGATGCAATACACACCAAAAATCAAATATGAGAATGTTGATGAGGATAGGGAAATAGTAAGCGTAGATTTATTTGAATGTTTCAATCATAGCAAGTTATTGTCTCTCTTTTATATGATTTACATGTATTGTTTTACAAATATTACATATGTAAAAGTTTCAAGTACAAAAAAAAATTCTTCCAATATATATTTTAATTCAAAGACAATTGCAAGAAAATTTATTTCCTCTCATATTGCTAAAATAATTAGTTAAAAAACAAGAAATAGTTTTCTACACTTTACAATTGACATTCATATGTTCATTGAAATCAAAGAAGAAAATGGAAAGTCTAAGAAAATTGATTTCTTCGTCGAGTTGAGTATGCATGGTAAAATCTACTATATTATAGTTATACATACACACACACACACACACAAACACACACATGTAGACACACATACACACACATAGAGAGAGATGGACATATAATTTTGATTTTAGGTTTCTAACCCTTGGTTTTCTATATCAATTTTGTAGCATTTTAAAGGACTTATAGCAACAAATAGTGCATATACAAATCCCTTTGAATTTGTGTGTGTAAAATCTAGTAGTCTAATTACGACTCCTAGAGCAATGGATGAAACTATAGTTTAATGTACCATTTACAGGTAACTTTGTAATTTTTTTTACATCCATCGATTAAATTGTATGATACTTGCAGACAACAAGACTACAACATATTGTGTTCTTAGAGGCATAGAATTGGAAAAAGTATTTCTTGTCCTAAAAAATGTTTCCTATCAACAATATTGTGTGGACATATAAACTATTATTGATTTTTTTCGAGTTCCCATATCTATCGCACATTTACCATAAACCATCAGAACTTGATTATGCATGTACAATTATGTTTCTCTTTATTTTCATTTTGAACAATCTAATGACAATATTCTACAAATATACATGGTTTATTAGAATTGTCTAAGGAAACTAGGGAGAAAATGTTTAGGTTATCGATCAAAAGAATGCATATTAGAAATAAAAAGTTGAACGAGGAATTTATAACTTAGGTGAAAGATGAAAATTTGAGCTTTTTACATAGTTCACTTGAAAAACCTAGTGAAATAGTGAAGACTGAATTAGCAGTGGATAGTAAGATATTGAATCTAGAATTTAAGGTGATGGTCTCTTTGCTAAGTTTTATTTTAGGTCATCGCAATGGCTTGGCTATAGATAAAGTTGTCCTTATGTGCTTAAGGGAAATAATGAAAAATCTCAATGAGATTATGATTTACCGTGACACTAATTAACATTGTATTTACTTTGTGTTCGGGTAGTTATTAACACTATATAAATACATATTCCAAAGAAGTTGTTTGTTTAAATTCAATGTTTTCTATTGTGTTATTTACTTATATTATATATACTCTAATAGATCTGGGTTATTTTTCCTTTGCACATGTAAATGATTTTCTAGAAAATATTATGGGTATTGGTTTCAAAACCGAGGAATGGAAGTTGTTTTCACTAAAAAAAAATTAAAATTAATGTCGTTGTAGCAGAGAAAAAATAAGATAGATTACAGGTAAGAGTCTTACTTCCAAGCGACCAAGTTCTCATAAATAGAAAGAACACAATCACCTAAGTATCATAGATTAGTTGCATGCACATGTTACAACCATTGCATCTATCTTCTTGCATGCTAATCCTTGATTGTTAAGATTCTTAGCTCTAAAATTCAAATTATTTTAATGAGAAAAAGTAGATCCTTGTCGAAAAAAAATTGCACAATTAAGAGAATGTGTTTAAAAAAATAAATTAGATTCATATTTACGAGATAGAATATGATCTTTATGCATGTAGATATATCTAGGTTATCATTCTCTTTAACTATATCTCTTCTATTTCCATCGATTTATTCTTTTCATCATGTTAGCCACCTATAAATTCTGCTATACCATGTGGTGGCTAATTTTCTCTTCAAGCCTTCAAGAGATAGTTTCCTTTGCAAAATTATCATCTTTTGAAGTCTTATGATGCTAATTACCCTTTTAATTAATCTTCACTATTGTTTCACTATTATTCCTAAAGTACCTGTTGTTTACTAAGAGAAAACTGATTAAGAGGTCCCATTTTCCATCATTACACTTCTCCATTTCACTTTCTAAATTTCATTCATAAAAACTTCCATTTGACTTCTAAAAAATTTCAAAACCCTCTTTAAACCTTATATTTCCCTTTATTTGGTTTAAAATATCCCTCCTCTCACCTATCGGAACCCTATTTTTCCTTAAAAATCCTTGTTTTTGGCCTAAAAAACACCCTTTTGCACTATGATTTTTTTTTAGACCCTGAGGGCTTATGGATTTTAAACCCTGCCCTTCATATGACCTAAAGCCCCACAATCAGGTGCTTAAAGGCCTAAAAAGCATTTCCTAAACCCAACTTTCCTTCTATTTTCTTCATTCCCGATGTTATGGTCTAAACAAATCTAGACCGTTGATCTTGGCAGATCAACGGCCATCAGGCCATCCTTCTTCCCATTCACCCTGCCTTACCTTTTCCTCCATCCATCTATCCGCTCCTCCTTTTAAATCTTGATCGTCCATCTGAGAAATCCTACGATCGGGACTTAACCCGATAAACCCCATTCTCCCTTTAAACCCGTCCACCACGTGACAAAACCATATGTCATCGTAGACCCCACCCGATGTTCAACCTTGCATCTTTGGACTTGTCGTGCATCACCCGCACCATCAGATCTCTCAATGACTATCTAACAGACCATAATCCATATTGCGCAATTTTTGGCTCCCTTTTACAGTGCACTATAAAAAAGGTTTTTGGAATCCATGTGTCGATCAATTATTGGAATCGCGTTGCAAAAGCTAGAACTGCCTACCCCCCCAAATGTTGCTCGAAAACCACTGATGGTTTTCTGAAACCACCCTTCCTTGTTGTCGCGCCATAATTCAAATATGAACCTGGTTAGCTATTCTGCCAGGTTTCGATCCTTCTTCTGCTGCATTTCCCCATCCTCAAGCATTCCTACCACCTCCATTGAATCTCTAAAGCAATTAAAGCCTCCATTCGCAGGATTTTAAATAACTTTGTTTGTTTGTGTAGGTTTGGATAAAATTACAGGGATAAACGCTCCCACAACCATTACAGTATTATGGGTCAAGGATGAAGATCCTCTTAGCCTTGAATATAAATTAAAGGGATCAGGGGTTTAAATTTCACAATTTGAAAAGGTTGATAAGTCATGATCATCAACTTTGTGGACAAATTATTTAACAAACCCTCTGCCCACCTGTAAAATAGAAAACATAGTCAGCATCAATTAATTAAAGAGTATCAACATCGAAGACAGAAGATCAAAGAATAATCAAAAGATTAAAGGTTCTAAACAGAGTTTAAAGGGATCAAGGCATAAATTGAATATCAACGGCCTAATCCACAAATGAAGACAGATCCAGAAAAGCTCGAATGCCACATCAGAGGGGCTAATTGAATCCCTAGCTACCAAAATTGCCACCTTGCAGCTTTCTACCTCAAAGGAATACCCAGATCAAATCTCAGTCCGAAACATTAAGGCCAAAGACAGCTGAAAATTATTACAAAGCAAAACAAATATCCCAAACTGTCAGTAAAGTTATTGAAAAGATAAGAAAATGCTTGAAAGTCAATATTTTCACCCACTAAGCCTAATAAGTAGAAAACAGAGTTAATAAAACAGAGTTATAATTAAATGAATTCCTACCTTATGCCTTGCATGGTTTTCAAGGCTAGGAGTTGCATTTAGTATAAAATTAATTACACTTCAACCCTAGGAACTCTTCCACCTCCTCATTTTCTTATAAAATCTCTTTGAGGAACACATTGTAAAGGGTTGGTTGGTCACTAATTGTAACATTGGAACTCTCTGAAATAATACATAGTCTGTTTGAAGTTGAAGAAGAAATTGAAGTCTTGGAAGCTTGACGATGTTGTAACATGCTTGTTCTTGAGAAGGCTCTATCATTGGATCCCTGAGCCTGGCTGTTGGTGATGTATTATGAACTGTATGTTGCTTTTCCTATTTTCATTTTGTTCCATAAATTCTTACTACAGTAGGGTGAAAAGTTTAGGCTAAGAAATGACTCCTGGAAGCACCTTAGACCTGTTTATCCTTCACTATTTTATGTTTTCTTCTGCTGAGGAATTTTACAGTCTTTAATCATTCTCTTGAACCCTTATGCTCATTTATTTCTCAAATAGTTGAAATAGTTGGTTCTAGCATGATTTATGGTTTTCCCTGCTTGTCTGCTGCCACTTGAAAGTTGTTTTTGAAGTCTCCCTATGAAGTAGCATTGTTTATAGTTTTCCAAAGAGGTCTGTTTTGATCATACCCTTTGTTCCTGCTTACATAGTTGTTTTAAAGGTCTTTATAGTTGTAATCATGGATGTTTAGGCATTCCCTCTTCTATGATTGCAGTTATCAGTGAATCTTTCATGTTTTCTAATTTCCTTTGAAATAAAGTCTTTGAGGAAATAGGGTGTTCCCCGAATCTTAGATTTCATTTAAAAAGCTATTTTGAAGTCATTATTTTCTTAAAGTGTGGTTTGTAGAATTCATGGTTAGCCCTGTTTATCAAATACCTCTTTATGTTCAAATTTTGTTTTTAAGTTCCCTTTTTTGAGAATTCAATTTCTCTTTCCAAATCATTAATGTCCATCTCATTCACAAAACTAAAGGATCCTGTGGCCAAGTTATATTTTCCCTTTGATATCCCATATCCATTGATGAGCTTGTTACAAACTTCTTCTTGACTCCATTGCCCAATGAAACTGACACTTCTTATTTCTATTTATACTGCCTAGACCTTTCATGTTCTGTTGTGCCAATTCAACCAAATAAACCAAATCAACACCTGCACTTAATAACTAGTCTAAAATCAATATTTAAAAGCAAACAAGATATACCTTTGCAAACAAATAAATTGAGAGATCCCTCTCTAAGAACAGGAGGACTAGATCCTGGAACTCTAAAGATTGGTTCTGATGTTGCCTTGTCTTTTGGTTGGCCAATCTATCAAAACACAGGATACCAACACATTGATATGTTAGGTTTCTTTTTCCATGTTTTTAGATGCATGGAGTCTACAAAAAAAATGTATCTACCTCATTGTCCTATGTCATGTTTTCTTTTTTGCATTTTCAATTCTTGCATTATTTTATTTATTTATCAAATCCATAAATCCTATGATTACTAAAGCAATATTAGAAATCATTTTGCCTCTACACATATTCTATGTTTTTGTATAATTTTTCATGGCGCATGAATTTCTTCTGCAGAGTCTTTAACTATGTTCATTTTAAATAGCGTGAACCAATTGAAAATTATATTATGATTTATATAAAATTAATGCACTAATACACACCGTATGTGGTTGATTGAGCTTATATGACATTTCGCCAAAATGTTACCATCGAATGGGGCAGTGTATGGAAGAAGTGTACGTATGGGGAATGTGTGCGTAGATACAAAAGTGGGGGAATATAGGCTCTCACGCACATACTCCTCTTTCATATATCCTGTCAATATACTCCAACAAATATTGGTTGCAGAGCTCTCTCAAACTTATTCATTCGCTTACATCGAGTAAGAATTACATAATGCTTCATAATAAATACTATTAACCACTCAAACTATATCCTAATTATCCATGAATCCGCTGAATAAATACCAGAAATACTTACATTTATTGAAAAATTATCTTTTGTTAATCATAGGATTAACACGTGCTTCTTTTATATTGAGGATTCTTTGCAATATTTGGAGTTTATTTCATTCTTTCGGCATAGAAAATAAGTTAAATTTTTAAAAAAATCAATGAGTCTAGTTAATTCTCTCATGTAACCTTGCCTAAAGGAAGGAACAGGTGCCATTTGTTTGAAATTGTAAAATTTTATTAGAAAATGAAAGAAAATTTTATTTCCACAGATAACATTTACATTAGTATGATGATCTAACTTGTCATAATTTACAAAATTTATGTCCTGTGAACATGGTCAAAGTATAAGTAATGCAAGGTCATTTTCATATTCTAGTATATGTTTCGAGAAAGTATTTGTTTTACTGAATCTACAAAATTATAATAAGTAGCTTTTAACATATACCGAATATAAAAAATGGTTGAGAAAGTAGAAAAATTTGCTAATGATTTCTTTATTAATCAACGTTAGTTCTTGGAGGTTGGGTCTCCTCCTATTTCTAGTGCGATAATGGTGGTTTTTTGCTCCATTCATGATTTTAAAGAACTATTTTAGTTGCATTCTTATGGAATCTAGTTCATCTTCCAACCTCCCAAGCCTTTGCTGAAGTTCTAACATGTTATTCATCAACATTAAGATATATTTGCTCACTGCATATAACTATTCCAACACACATTTTCAATTTCTTCCTTAGGATATTTCTCTCACTGTTACTATTGGAATAATAATAGCTACACCACACTATTCTCTAAAAAATTAAAAAAAATTGAGTGACACAAACCCACCTGGGGCTACTAGTTCTAAGAAAATGCTATAATAGAGTCTAATCCAACATCAAATTAATAAGGAAAAGAATATTGAAATCATATTTCAAAGTCCTGACAAAGTTTCCATTGAAATAAATTTGGCTTAAAAGAAAAACAATTTCAAAAGGCACTTCACTAGAAAAATATTTTTGATAATGATGATACCAACAAGATTTAGGAAATTCAAAAAACAATAGACATATGATAAACCAAACCTCGATAAAACTCATCACTTTCGGAACAAGTGGAGCAAACCACTTGCCTAGAAATTTTAGAAACAAATTTAGAGCCAACAAGCCTACATATAGTGTGTAAGAAGCCATAATACATAAAAATCATGAATTAACATCAAAACTATGATCGGACATTCAAATTCTATGCATTTTAATGGTATTCATTTTCCAATGATCATCATCAATCTAGCTAGCACTTATTTTCCTGATATAAAATTGAAAATGAGTGTTCTGAAGTCAATTACTAAAAAACATATATGCTTCTCTTAAATTCCCACTTGAGATATTCCAGTTCATAGGATTGCATTTCATGATTGTTGTGTTTGGAACGTGTTGGAAATTTATATCGACATAGTGTTGACAATATTTTTCTAGTTTCATTTTACACAAATTTCATCTTCATATAAAGCTAGGCTAAAAAAATAATGAAAGGAAGGAAAAACATCATCAAGTTTTCTTCTTTGAATTTCATATCATATAATCATATTAAGCTAAATGCTATAATAATATTTGACTAAATGCTATTTTATTAATATCCTAACTCTCATTTCACTTACATTTATATAATGATATAGTGACATTTAAACATTGATTTCATTGAATTAACATTAAGTGTATGTGTGTGTGTGTGTGTGTGTTTGTGTGTGTGCGCGCATGCGTGTGGAGAGAGAGAGAGAGAGATAGGGTCATTGATCCATAATGATAGTGGACTATTAGATATGATCAAACACAGAGGGAGGTGTTATTTATGTGTTACTTGAAGCCCAATGTTGGATTTTGGATACAGATCTCAAGCAATTGATACAGAAATATGAAACAATGTTTTCTTACAAAACTAAAAAAAAAATAGGATATGATAAATTAAAATAGAAACATTTTGTTGTGAACTAATTTTGAGCTTGTATGTGCACCCTTTTATTGCATTTTTCTTAATTAATTAAGTAATTCATGGTATTAGATTAGCAATTCACCCACATTTTAACCCAGATGGATAGCTATATGATATATGTTTCTTATAAACTGAATCCAGATCAATATACTTTTGATAAGTTGGATTAATAGGAAAAAGAGTTCTTATATCACAATGAATGTAAAAATAATTCCTTAGCTCTTCCGAAATCTACTCACCTTTCAAGGCTCCTTACATATCAAATAATTTATCATTATTTTTCCATGCCTATTTAAAATTTCTTGGTATGCATTCAAAGCAATTAATTTTCCATTGGAGTCTGAACATGAAGGCACATCCATTTCTCTTAAAAGATCTAGCCTACAATTGAATGAATCAATTTCCTTCTGAACTAATGTTCATTTATCCCACACTTGTTGGATAAAATTTTAGCCTTTGATAGTATTTTATGTTGCTTGGAAGATATGTTTTGGAATATCAGGTTAAAAAATTAGGAAATGTGTGAGTCCGGGGTATGATAAATTGGGGAAAATAGGATTCCAAAAAATGTATTTTAAAACTAATTTCATAACTATAAAACTAATTTTAAATCTACTTTTTAGGGCTAATTTCGTAACTTGACTCTATACAGTAGACATATTTTAAATTTTTAGTATGCAGAATAAGGGATATTTGGAAGAGGTGTATGTGCAGAAGAACCTGTATTCCCCCATTTCCACACCTCCACATGCATTCCCATTTACCACACTTCTTCCCACAAGGTCTTCACTAGGGGAGAAATACCATACCACATGCATTCATGTTGCGGGATATATATTGAGGAAAATATTACAGATGATATTGGGATATATATAGGGGAAAAGTGTTTTTATATTAGCATGTATAAGAAATGGAGCTCAAAATTAATAAAAAAAATATAAAGGAGTATAAAAAATGTTAATGGAAAAATGGATACCTACAATATCTTTTGAAACTAGGGGATCTTTAAATTGGGGTAGTGTATTGGGTTTGTATTGGGAGGGATTAAATAATGTCATTTTTTAGAGCTATTTTCCAATATATAGTTAAATTAAGGTTATTGTTTAATATGCCATGAACGCACATGATATGAAACATGTTCATTGAGTGAAGCCCCCGTGTTTCTTCTGCACATTTCAAATGTTTATTTTAACCAAGAGCTACATGAAAAATTTAATTTTCTATTGGTTCACGATACACTAAATACTAGTATTTTAAAATTAATTTCGTAACAGGAATCCATAGGATGGAAAATTTTAAATTTTTATAAAGGATGTGCATAAGAGGCATATGTGCAGGAGAACCTTTATCCCCTCACTTACATGCCTCACAACACATTCCCCCTCTGTAAGCTTCTTCCACACACTACAAAAGGTTAATTTTCATGTTATTTAACACACATATTTCCATGTTTTCCAACAAAATTTTGGTGAAATGTTACAAGAACTCACCCAAAATCTCACAGAACAAATAATCACATATTAGAAAAATAATTAAGGCTTAATCCTACAATTAACAAAATCCTTATTGCCATTAAATATAAGTATTTTCGATCTTTATTATGTGAATCGACACATAATCAAGACATCGATCAAGTGATTAATACAATTTACTCTCAAGCATTGTGTAATTATCACCCGTTCTAAACAAATCAAGAAGGGGCAGAGGGATCTGCAGCTATTATTCATCCTAAAAAATTGAAATAATTTGCAAAATAAGGGTATGTGTAAGATAACCTTTAACCCCCCATGTCTACAACTCCACACATTTATTATGGACACTGAAAAACATCAATTTTTATGTAATTTGGTGCACACATTTTCCTATTCCATGGAAACATTTTGGAGAAATGTCACATAAAATCAATTAACTTCCCATGTCACTAACTAACACTGATTAAAAATTTAATTAAGGCTTAATCATATGATTAACTAAAGCTCCCTTGTTGTCCCGGGGGGTAGCTTAATTGGTTAATATGAGAAATGTGAAATAATTGAAACTCAAAATACATAGGTTCAAATCCCCCCTGTTGTGACATGATCTATGGGGAGGAGGAAATATCGTATCCCCAAGAGGTTTACTGGTAGTTACCTGTCAGGAGAGCTTCTCGGTTCCTCTAGGATACAAGAATAATAATAATAATAAATGAATCTCCCTTGCCGGTAAATGTAGGTATTTTCGACATTATTTAGTGAATCAACACGTAATAAAAACAACTTTTGAGTGCTTAATATAATTTACTTTGATAACTAGGTTCTTTAATAGCTAATGCTTTACTTTTACTAGATTGGTGTTCAATATACATGTTTATTTTGATGTTTCTTTCATACAAATTCACACTTATGCACATCTGCAAGAATGTTTTTCTTTGCATACTTGTTTAATACATTTCTACTTTGCATATTTGTTCTTTCGCATACGCTCTAATATAGACGATTTCTTTCTAGCATTTCTTTTTTCTTGCACATTGTGGTATTAATTTCTACCAATTTTTTCTATGCCAAATGTTGGCATACAATGATTTCATGGCATAATATTAATCATTGTTTAATAGTTTTTTACGACTCCAACGCATTTTCATCCATATGCTATGTTTCTTTTTCCATGCTTTAAACTGCATGGGGTTTATGAAGATTTTTTATGGCTAGGTTTTCAAATCCTATAATGGTAAAACAAACTTAGAAATAAATTTATATCTACATATAGTCACATTCCTTGATTCTCTCATTGCACAAATAATAAGTTCCTCCAATTATATAATTATCATGAAGTGCAATCTATGTTTTTTTTCATGTATATAACTCATCGTGTGCATTATTTCTTTCTAATATATTAAATGTTATAAGGTTTTTGTGAATATAGGATTTAATTTATGTCAAAAGATTACATTTTTGGGAACAACTTAATAAAATATTACGAGTCTCACTTTTACCATATTTATTTTTCCGGAGGTAATTACTAAAAAAAGGTATAAATTGCAAAACATTCTTCACAATCCAAAAACAAAAACGAGCATAGAACTAAAAACCCTCCATGATCAATACAAAACTAGGAGTCGTTAACTATCAAGGGATGTTACAAAAAAATAATATTTGGTCATGAACGAGGTGATGGAGGAGGGTGAAATACATAGTGTACATGTTTCTCCATGTGAGCCAATCTTCCTTCAAAGAAGTTTGGTCTTTATGTAGGCTCCATTGGCCCCTTTACAGACTCGTTGATCTTCCTTGTATGTGCCACTGACTGCATTGGAGATCCTTCATGAATGAGATGATCATATTATGATCATCATTTATGTATCTTATGAGTTTTTACATAGAATATTTATATATCTGAGCTAGTTGCAAAATTTTTTTTGATTAGAAGCAGTCTTGTTAAATACCGTTGGATTGACAAGGTTAGGGTATACAACCTCACCCTGACCAATGTTATCCAGGTGAAACTAACTTGAATCCCCTTTCTCACCAAATCCATTCCTTACTCTTCCTCGCTGACATGGAATCTTATATTTCACCTAGAGACAAAAATACTAAGATACAAGAATGTTGTGGATGCTCTAAACTAGCTAAAAAAAAATACCAACCCACCCAATATTATAGTGAAAAGAACTTATACATAGTCCCAAAAGAAACTATCTAAGTGAATAGTCATAGACTAAAATATAAAAGATAGATAACCACTAAGAAGGAAGCCATAACAGAGATCTAGAAGCATAAAGCTAGTCTCTTGGAACTACATACTTAGGTCGAACCTCCAAAACCAAAATAAGAAAAAAATATGAAAATAATTATATAACCCAATATAACAGAGAATGGTTAGAATACCCAATTAAAATTATGGAATAAAGAAATATAAACCAAATGAAGTCGGACCATAGAAGCATTCCACCTTACCTCGTTATTGAAATGGGAATATTGAAGATGGTTGGTGTGCACTTCTATGCATGCCTTTTAATGAAAAAAATAACAACATATTATTAGATTCACTAATTGAATACCTTTTAATTTACACGCTTAACATGTATCTATATACCTCTTTTAAATTTTCTACCTACACCCTACGTTGATGTATATTTCCATTGATTTATTGGTTGTATTACTCTGAGTGAACAAGCTCATTTTTCCCATAAATGAATCATTATTATATTATCAAGACGCACCCGCCCCCCCCCCCCCCCCTTGGGGGAACATCGTCCTCGGTGTCCAATGACACCCATAACCAACAAGGCTGCTACAACCAAACATACTGACCATGGCGCTTTCTAACTTAGCTCATTGTAGTATTTACAATGATCAACCTAATGAGAAGAAAACCAACATGGCAACCATAAAAACATGAAAATAAAAATGACATGGTACCATACCGCTTATTGGATATTTATAACATAGCTCATGGTGGTATTTACATCCATATATATATGTACATATACCAAAAATCACATCAAAACATATATCAAGGACATTCGCTCAACCAATGAATAAGGAAGGATACATAGCCCGCATATGATATTTCATCTCCTACGTAGCTTCATCAGTCCCAAAGTGCTTCCACTACACTTTAACCTGATCGATTGCTCGGTTCTATCACATGAGTACATTTCTCTACAATATACACTATGGTTCCAGCTGGAATTGTTCTTCTAGCTCCACCTGCAATATAGACCATCCAATCACATGATCAAAATCTTTAACATACTTCTTAAGCAATGACACATGGAAAACATAATGGAATTTTAGTGTCGAAGGCAGTGCAAGTCAATAGGCTACTGCCAAATCCTTTCAATAATATTCAAAGATCCAAAAAACCAAGGCATCAGCTTAGCACAAGATCCAATTTGTAAGGAGCTCTTCTTAGGCTTAACGCACAATTACACATGTTCCCCAACGTGAAACTCCTTAAAAAATATGTTTTGATCTGCATATTTTTTCTTCATGTCCTGTTCTTGATCACCTTCATTTCCTATTCCATTTCTTCTAACATGCTCAGTCCAATCAATACCGTGTTCCCCATGTTATCATCCATAACCTTTCAATTTATTAAACATGTCAAATTTGTAATTATATTGGTTAGGAGTCTAATTAAAAATCACGAAATGATAAATATTATGATATGGTGTAAGTTTTTAGGTTACCTTAAGTTGTTAGGGGAAGTATTTAAGTCATTTCAAAAGGAAAAATCTGAATTTGATACTTAAATTAATAAAATTTATCAAATGTGGCCACCTGTCAGAGTTTTCCTGAGTCTCCAGCGTATTTAGTGCAAATTTAATATATTTCGATGCAGAAACACCTAATAATTCCACAGGGAATCTGACACCTGTTAAACTAAATTCTCTATGGAATCATGTTTTTCTACAACGGTCTCTGCAAATTGATGAGTTTGTCAAACTTTGAGTGGCTTTAGGTCATGCTGTCAGGCTAGGGTCATCACTAAAGGATTTGAGTATGTTTGGTCATCAATTACTGTCTTTTTATGAATTTCATCTCATCCTCTTTCCTAATTTAGCCTTCATTCCTTACGATTTTTCTTCCATCCTTGTAAGCTTCTACTCAAATGACTCATTGTCGCTATTTCTCTCTTTAGAGTCTGTTGTCATACCAGCCTCATAGTTCCATAGCAGTTTGTTGTCATTGAGTCTTGGTCGTGCATGTGTGAGTTTCGAAAAAGGCCAGCACTACAAAAAAAGAATATGGATACATAGAAGAAGACAAATAAAGGAGGCCAACTATTTAGATACGAGCCTATAAATCCAAAATTAATCATGGAGGATCCCAGATCCATGGACGCTTTCACAAGAGCAGGGTGCATGCAGTTTTTTCAAAAATTATAGGGTCATCATATACAGGTTTTACATGATTTTGCATTGAATTTCAAAGGAACTTCTACAAAGGTGGGTATCCTCCATTTTCCAGTTTCACCTGATAGAATTTCTCCAGAAACAAGAATCCCCGGGGTAGGAGAAGAGTGGTTTAAAGACGTGAAGTTCAATTTACAAATTTGTGATGATTTTCTGAAGCCTGAGCATGTAGGGATAAATATGACTATAGGGATTCCTAGAGCTTGTTTCAAAGACAACTATTCTAAACTACTGATGGTGATAGAAAAGTACGTTACCTACGAGGGTAGGTTTCATACAATATACATGTATCATTTCAAGTTGTTGCTTCATTTTGCAGGTAAACAACTAATGCATATCCCTTTCTATCTTTTTAGAATTATTGGAAAAATGTCAGATAAGTTTCAAGGTAGTCCTAAAAGAAGTGAAACTTCCATCTTTCTCCATGGATTAATCAAATTGCTAGTGCTAGAACAATTGAATAAACTAAACATAGATTGGGAAACCTTTATGTTCATGAGTGGCTATGAAATAGATTCTCTAACTCCAAGGAAAACTCCTAAATCCAAGATTGTTACTCCTAGACAAAAGATGCATACCATTGCAGAGACAAAAGGTGATCATCAAGAAGGTTTGCAGCCTTCAGCTGAACCCATGGAGATAGAGAATGAATTCATTCAAGAATCAACACCTCAGTCAGCATCAAGCAAATGTGTTATGAAGTTTTCTACAATAACCAAGTCCAAACTTGCTGCAAAAAGGCCTAAGAGAAGCACAAAGGAATCCACTGGAGGTAAATGTAGGCTTGAAGATATTTTACAGGCAATATACGTTGCAGAGACTCCTGTAGTGAAATCGATAGAGGTAAAAGGATCCAAGACTAGAAAGAAGGGTCTCACTGCTAAGAAGTTGGATTTTTCTACTAAATATTTAGGTTTTCTATTTAAACCTAGAAAACCTTTCACTAGATCACAGATTGCTGAGGTTATTAAAGATGATAGCAAGAAACAAAAGAAAGATAAATGGAAACGGCCAGTGGTGGAAGAAATCATAGATTTGTCTTCTACTGGGACAAAAATTAGTAAGGGCAAGAAAGGTAAATATAAAGGAAGGTTCACAAGGAGTCTGAGGTAGAGTTACTAAAAGAACAATTTAAAGGTGAAGAAGAAATTGTCAAACAAAAAAGGGTAAAGAAAAGGTCATATGGAAAACTGAAGGGGAGATTATTAAAGAACAGCTAAGGAAGGCTAGATAATATCTGATTGAAACAAAGATGGAGTTGGAGGGAAACAAACAAGATAGACAGATGATAGATGAGGTGGAAAATAAAGTAACTGATCAGGTCACCTATTTTGAAAAATCCCTTGGAAAGGCCAAGAAATTGCTGAAAAGAACCCAGCCTTTGCGCATCATGATGAAACACACAAGGAAATTGAACTTGTGGTTGCAAGTAGAAAGGAATACTCTTCATATACAAGTCAAAGAATTGAAGTAGCAAATGGAAATTATTAAGGTTGAATTAGAGAAGAAAGGTTTGAAAATAAAGGTTGTAGAAGAACCTATTGAAGTCACTCATGAAGAATCTACTGCTAAATGAGGTAACAATGGAAAATAGATCCTTTTTTTTCTTATTCCATCATATCTCACCCTCAAGTACACTCATGGACATTTTTTGGGCCTAAAAATAATTCTTTTTTGAAGTCTTTGGGAAATTAGGTAGTTCTGCGGCGTGTCCCGGGCTTGAAGCCCGGTTTTTGCTACAGAATTTCTATAGATGTATTTTTGGTTCAAAACCACTAATTTTGGCTTGGTTAAGGAGATTTAAGGCCTATATTCAAATGTTTTTGACCACTCAACACCATCCATTGATCAGAAGTGGTAGGTGCATAGAACAAGTGGCCTCAATTGTTTTTCTACAGAATCTCACTGCAAAAGTGCCTAGAAAGCTATGTTTCTGCAACAAAGTAAATTGTTGGAAAGGGTCAAAGGATAAAGAGGTTTTTAAAAGGTTATTTCCATATGGAATTTCAAAGAGTATCAGAAGAAATATTTTCTGAATGGAAACACTTATGAGGGTTTTGGAGATGCCAACTCATCATGCTACCACATCATCAATATAACAACTCCTCCAAAATAGGAAGAACAGTTTTGATGAAGAGAGTTAGGGTATTTATGTTTGATTGTGGTCAGTGTTGTTAAAGAACATGATTCCTTTAGATATAGTTGGGTTATCCTTAGATAAATATGTAACAAATAGGTGGTGGAGCTATGTTAGGACTCTAACTCCTAAGTTAGTAGGTGTCAGTTTCTAGATCGAAATTTCTAGTTTATGGTTAGACTAGATGGCAACAAAAGAAAATTAATGATCTAGCCATTTGGCAGATTCGATGTAAAGGTTGGATGCCTATTAATATGTAGTATTTTTATGAATGAAGGGTTGGAGAATACTGCACGAGACTGATACTTTGTAAAAGCTTTCAGTTTTAGTAATATATAGTGAATGTTTTTGCCTTCTTCACCTGAGGTTCAAATGAAGTTTTCGATGATTTATATGCCTTGTATCTTTCACGTTTAATATATGTAGTTAGTTTATATCTAATTACTTAGAACTCATGGGAACATGCTCTAACTTCCTTTAGATGTTAAATTGTTTTTTCCTTCATGTGTTGTGTAATGTGTAACACCTTTTCATTGAAACTTCTATTTGCCTTAGTTTCCATAAGAAGGATCATTTTCATTTAATTCTCTGATGTTGACTCCATTTTCCCAATGGTAGCAAGTCCTTTACATTTTCAACCTGTAATCAATAATAATTAATTTAAATTCATAGAGTTAGCCATCTAATTTATATTTCATTGAAAATTATAAGTTTCCTTGATAGAGCCCTCTCATACTGAAGAGGCTAATATTTAGTTCAAAGTTGGTTGAAATAGTTACTTTAAGTTGTTTGGTGGAGAAGACCATCAATACCAATTTAGAGATAACATTTTGGTGCATCTTCTGAGAGTCTAAAGACACATTTCCCGAAGTTTTTGTGCAAACAGTGAAGCTGAAATCTTGGAGGTAGAAAAAGCTCAGAACTTTTCGAGGCTGTAGAAAATACCTTAGTGACTCTGCTACAAATTTTCATGCTTAAAGGTGGCTTCGAGAAAAATATATACAAGGAGAAATCCAAATCCTAACCCACCTACCATTGTGGATAATCTAGAAAGGATTCTCATAGGCATTGAAAAGAACTCTTCAAAATCAAGTATTTCATTACATTCAAGAGATTTGTCCTCTGAAATTATTCGAAGTCCTGAAGATATGAAATTTGATGATAAAATTAAAGAAGCTTTACTTAGGTCTAAGAGTGAAAATGAATTGATTGATATAATTCTAGCCCTGGAAAGACTAGGCATTGATACATCATCCCTAGTATACAAAGAAGAAAAGGAGGAATTCCCGAAAACAGTTACTTCAGAACTGTTGTTAGAAAGGGAGTCTTTTGAAAACTTGAAGGAGTTAGATCCATTCAAATTCTTGTTGAAAAGAAAATCTGGTATACCTTTTCCTGAGTGGAGTTCATTTATATCTAAACTACAAAGACCAACTACACCAACTTCTAATAGCTCATCTTCTTCTATTGTTTTTCCAAGGAATCAGAAATCAATGTCATCTATTATCCATTATCATACCTTAGTTCCTTTCATTATGGTTGAGATTTTTCCTCCACCTATTCCTGCTGGACCTGCAAGATATGCTCCACTTTTTCTCCTTGTTGTTCTTCATGATCTCCGAGGTAAATACTTAGCTAGAATTAAAAAATTTGGGAGTTAAGAGGTAATAACAGCTGAGGAATATGTAGATCAATTCAATGATTTCATTGACAGAGAGGAGGTAGACCATGAAGATGTTAAAATGATTTTATTTTCTCAAATTTTCACTGGTGAAGTAAGAAAGTGGTTTAAAGCCCTAGCTCCAGCAAGCTTGCAGAATTGGAACTAGTTAGAAGATTTTTTTTTTGAATAAATGGGAAAATAGGACAAATCCAATGCAAGCCCTGACTGAATACAACAATCTGAAAAGATCCTTAGATGAATTTTTTGAAGAATTCTCTAAGAGGTTTAACAAACTCTATAAATCCATACCTGCTCATCTTAAACCTCCCGTAGGAGATGCTCAATTACATTATGGAGAGACATTTTATTATGAAATATTTATTCTGCTTAGGGAAAGAGAATATGCTTCTCTAGAAGAAATGAAGAATGATTTTGTGAAGGTAGAAGTAAACATGATAGCTGAAAATAAGTCTAAGATGGGAAAATCAAAACTAAAAGAAGAAGAGAAACCTTCATTCTCAAATGCTAAGTTTGACTATATGTTGAAGACCATGGAGAAACTCATGGATATACTTGCCCTTAGAACCACTCCTTTACCTCCTACACAATATGATCCACAAATTAGAAACCCATGGTTTAGGAGCCCTCAAAATCAACAAAGGCAAAGAGAAAACAAAAATCAACCTGACCCACAAGTGAGGCCTCCCTTTCAGAATAATTTGATTGATGAAGAAGAAACTCAGCCTGAGTTTCAGGAGGATATTATTCACTGTCTAGATGAAGATATGTTTGGGATGATTCTAACCAAGGAGGAGCATGATGAGTCCAGTCATGATTTGAATAAGGATGATGGACAATCTGATTACCTAAAGGGTTATCAACATGCCATATTTGAGATGCGGAAGTAGTACAATCTTAGAAACATAGATGTTCCCATCACTACAAATAAAACTCAGCCAAAGAAGGATGCTCTTAAAGTATTTTAGCCCAAAAAGGACCCACCACTTCAACCTCCTGCCAAAGAAAATGAAAAATTCATTACTACTTTCAGTTTAGAGAATGAGATCTCTAAAATTAACATTCCTGTCCCTTTTGGAGAAATTGTCAAGGTCAATGAATATAGAAGCCAAATTGTGAACATGTTGAATTCTCAACTAGGAGCTTCAGATATCGTTAATCTAGAAGAAGACCATCCTACCATCTACCTAGGACCGAGGTTTCGAAGATGAGCAGAATGAAGAAGTCCCTCCCTTCTATGTTAGCATTAATATCCATGATATAACCTTATACAATGCGATGTTGGATTCAATGGCTTCTCATAACCTCATGCCTAAGGTGATTATGGAAACGATGGGTTTGGAGATCACTAGGCCATACAAAGATCTATTTTCTTTTGACTCTAAAATAGTCCAATGCATAGGAATGATTAAAGATGTTGTTGTCAGCTTGTCACAAGTGCCTGCTAAGACAGTGGTGATGGACATTGTGGTGGCTGATATTCCCCCCAAGTTTGGCATGCTCTTATCTAGATCTTGGGCAGAAAAATTCAAAGGTACCATGTAGATGGACATGACATATGCTACCATCCATGTTTTTGGTGAGCAGAGAAGGTTGTATAGGGAGATTAGGATGGCCTACATGGTAAGAAGCAAGGATAAACATCAAAATTTTCCCATTTATTCTATTGAAACTGAATTAGGATTAGAAATTCTCTTCAATGAGATAATTGATGAAGCAGAAATCGCAAGGAAAATAGAAAATAAACAAGTTGAAAATCAGGAAATTGTAGAAGAAAAGGCAGAGGGTTGGTGGCTTCTACACTTTGATGGATCTACTGGAAGAGAGGGGGTTGAAGCAAGCATATGGATCACTACTGATGATGAAAGTAAGTTTTATTCCTTTAAACTTAACTTTGATTGTACTAATAATATGGCTAAATATGAATCTCTGTTTTTGGGTTTGGAAATTTTGAAAAGGTTGGGTTCTAAGAAGATATCAGTGTGTGGAGATTCAGAGTTTGTAATCAAACAAGTTGAGGGACTATACCAAACTAAGGATGTAAGGATGAGAGCTTACATAAATTTTATTACGGAAATGCTTGAAAATTTTCAAGAATATGCATTTATTGTGAAAACTAGAGACAAAAATTCAGTGGTTGATTCTCTGGCTGTTTCTGCAAGTTTGAGTGTTATCCCTACACATTCTACTGAGAATTATAAAATCGAATTCCATCATAGGCCTGCAATCCTAGATAATATCATTCACTGGAAAGTGTTTGAAGATGACCATCAATTCTGAAATTTTATAAAGTTAAATGAGGAGTTTGAAAACATACAAGTGGATCCATAAAACATATTTGCTAAAACTAAGGTTAATTCTGAAGTTTTGCAGATGGGAAATAATTGTATACCCAAGGGCCTTATTCCACTTGAGAAACGTTTTTTATCAAAATGATGTTTTTAAATCTCCTAGGATGAAAGCTGATGATGAGGAGGTAGAAACTTGTAATCTTGTTACAACAACAACGCCTAAAATGGTAAATCTTTCCAAGTTTCTTTCTGTGGAGATGAAGTAGAAATATATTGAGATGATGAAGAAATACATTGATGTTTTTGCATGGAGTTATGCTGATCTCAAAATGTATGATCCTAGTATTATACGTCATACTATTCCCATCAAAGAGAATGAGAAACCTTTCAAACATAAATTGAGAAGGATATTAAGAAACTTTTTGATGCAAATGTTATTGTTTCTCTAAGAGTTTCAAACTGGCTTGCTAATCTGGTATCATTGAGAAAGAAGAGTGGCAAGATCAGAATCTGTATTGATTTTATAAATTTGAACAAGGTTTCCTTGAAGGACAACTACCCTCTTCCCAAGATGGATCAGATTTTACAGAATATTGTTGGCTCTCAAAGGATGTCCATTCTAGATGGATTTTCAGGTTATAATTTGATATTGGTACACCTGAAAGATCAAGAGAAGACTGCTTTTACCATGCTATGGGGGAGATTCATGTATGCCAAGGTGCCTTTTTGTTTGATGAATGCAGGAGCGACCTTCCAAAGAGAAATGGAAATTACCTTTGCTGAGGAGAAAGATAAATCAATTTTGGTCTACTTTGATGAAATAACTGTGTTTTCAAGAAGAGAGGAAGATCATTTGAAGCATTTGGAAAGAATTCTACAGAAATGTAGAATATTTGGTATCTCTATTAACCCCACTAAAATTATTTTGGCTCTAACTTCTAGAAAATTGCTTGGACATATCATACCAAAGGATGGGATAAATATTGATCCAAATAGAGTTAATGAAATTCATAAGATAGACCTTCCAGGGAACAATAAGGAAATTCAATCCTTTCTTGGGAAGGTAAACTTTGTTAGAAGGTTCATCCCGAACTTTGCTGAAATTGTCAAGGACACTACTAAGATGTTAAAGAAGGGAGTTGATATTAAATTTACTATTGAAGCTAAGCAATATTTTGAAGAGATAAAGAAATCCCTCACTCAAGCCCCAATGCTTATTATTCCAAATTTTTCAAGTGAATTTTTGGTTTTCACATTTGCCTGTGAAAATACCATTTTTGGAGTTTTATTGCAGAAAGGACAACAAGGTACATACCAGCCTATTTCATTTTTTAGCAGAACTCTTACCAACTCAGAGCTAAAGTATAATATTTTGAAAAAATAGGCATATGCTTTGATCAAAGCTCTTAAAGACTTCAGAATTTATATTTTACACTCTCATATCACTGCATTTGTACCTAACATTATGATTAAAGACATTTTGGCACAAGCTGATCTTGATGGAAAAAGAGGGAAATGGGTTGCTACTTTGCTGCAGTATGACATAGAAATCAAGCCTACAAAGTTGGTGAAATGACAAGGGTTAGAAAAATTAATGGCACAGTCCAATTTTGAATGTCTTGACATGAATTTCATTGTAGAAATTTCAAAGATGTTAGAAGAAGATAAATATTTGATACATATTGAAGAGAAGTTCACTTTATCTGAATGGTATAGAGATATTATCTTTGTCTTGCATCATCACAGAGCTTCTCCAGAGTTGAACAAATCCAAAGCAAGGTTTGTGAAGATGAAATCATTAAGATACTGCATTGTAAATAAGAATTTGTATTAGAAGGACACCAGTGGAATCCTTTTAAACTGTTTGCTAGAGAAGGAAGCTGAAAAGGTCATTAAAGAGTTTCACAAGGGAGATTGTGGAGGACACCACTACTCAAAAGCTGCAACAAAAAAAATACTCAGATTAGGTTACTATTGGCCCACCATGTTCAAATATGTCTTCAAGAAGATCATTGCTTGCCATGAGTGTCAAATTTTTGACGGTAATAAAAAACTAATTCCTTTACCTTTGATGCCAATAGATGTTGGGGCGCCTTTCTAGCAATGGGGGTTGGATTTTATTGGTGAAATACATGTTGAGGCACCTTTCAGGGAAACATCGCTAGATTTTTATAGCCACGTATTATTTCACTAAATGAATCGAAGCAATCCCGATAAGGCAGACCAATGACTCATTCATCATTTAGTTCTTGGACAACAAATTTTGTCCAGGTTTGGTTGTCCTATGAAGATTATTACTGAAAGTGCACAAGTTTTTAAATCCAAAAAAAAATAATTATCTTTTCTCATCAGTATCATATAACACTTAGGCATTCAACAACCTATTACCCCCAAGGTAATGGCGTTGCAGAATCCTCAAATAAAATTATTTTGAGAATTATCAAAAAGGTACTGCTGGAAAACAAGAGATCATGGCATATGAAATTGAAATATGCTCTTTGGTTTGATAGGGTGTGTACAAAGTGATTCATTGGTACAACACCTTATGAATTAGTATATGGAGTTGAAGCCATTTTCCCCAATTCCCTGGGAGTTCCTGTAATGAAGTTGTTGCAAGGAATTGAAGAGGAGCCCAATTCCATTTAGAGGAGGATAAAATAGCTCATAGTTCTACAAGGAAAAAGAGAAGATGTATACAGCAACCATCAAAAATCACAGAACAAAGTGAAGAAAACATTTGAAAAAAAACGTCAAAGAAGAGAATTTCCAGATTCAAGATGTAGTTTTGAAGTGGGAAGCCAGAATTGAGGAAAATGGAAAGCATGGTAAGTTTGAAAACATCTGGAAGGGACCATGTGTGGTAGCTTCATATCATGGCAAAAATATTTATCTACTTCAGGAAATGGATGGACAACTTTGTGTTGGAGGACTAGTCTATGGCAGGTTTCTAAAACAATACTCCTAAATTTTCACTCCATTGTATATATTCCATTTTGTAATGTTGTTCTCCTAATAAATATGGAATAATCATCAAAATTGAGCTCGAGGAGAAGGCCATAAAAATTTGAAAATTCTTGGTGAATTTTAGAAGTTTTATTTAAAAAAAAATATGGCACTGGAACTACATGTTCTTTGATGTACCACAGGGGTACACCATCCCGAGTGGAGCCACTATTATCATCCATAACCTTTCAGTTTGTTAAACATGTCAAGTTTGTAAGTAGATTGGTTAGGATTCTAATAAAAAATCATGAAATGATGAATTTTGTGATATGGTGTAAGTTTTTAGGTTACCTTAAGTTGTTAGGGGATGTATTTAAGTCATGTCAAAGGAAAAATCTGAATTTTATACTTAAATTAATCAAATGTGTCAAATCTGGCCACCTGTCGGAGTTTTCCTGAGTCTGTAGTGTATTTAGTGCAAATTTGACAGATTTCCCTACAGAAACACCTAATAATTCCATAGCGAATCTAGCACTTGTTAAACTAAATTTGCTACGAAATCCTATTTTCCTACAACAGAATTTGCAAATTGATGAGTTGTCAAACTTTGAGTGGTTTGAGGTCATGCTGTCAGGCTAGGGTCATTATTAAAGGATTTGAGCATGTTTGGTAAGCAATTACCTTCCTTTTATGAATTTCATCTCATTCTCTTTCCTAATTTTGCCTTCATTCCTTATGCATTTTCTTCCATCCTTGTAAGCTTCTACTCAAACAACTCATTATCAATGTTTCTCTCTTTAGAGTCTATTGTCATACCAGCCTTGTAGTTCCCTAGCAATTTTTTGTCATTGAGTCTTGGTTTTTTAGGTGTGAGTTTGTAAAAAAGGCCAACGATGCAAACAAAGAAGATGACTACATATAAAAAGACAAATAAAGGAGGCCTACCATTCAAATACGAGCCTATCAATCGAAAACTAATCATGGAGGATCCCAGTTCCATGGAGGCTTTCACAAGGGCAGGGTGCCTGCAGTTTTGTCAAAGATTACAGGGTCATCATATATAGGTTTCACAGGATTTTGCACTGAATTTCAAAGGAACTTCTACAAAGGTGGGTATCCTCCATTTTCCATTTTCACCTGATAGCATTTCTCAAGCAACAAGAATCCCTATGATAGGAGAAGAGTGTTTTAAAGTCACGAAGTTTAATTTACAAATTTGTGATGATTTTTTGAAACCTGAGCATGTAGGGATAAATATGACTGTATGGATTCCTAAAACTTGTCTCAAAGACAACTATTCTAAACTACTGATGCTAATACATAAGTACTTTACCTGTGTGGGTATATTTCATACAATATGCATATATCATTTCAAGTTGCTACTTCATTTTATAGGTAAACAGCTAATGGATATCCCTTTCTATCTTTTTAGAGGTCTTGGTAAAATGTCAAATAAGGTGCAGGGTAGGCCTGAAAGAAGTCAAACTTCCATATTTCACCATTTATTAATCAAATTTATAGTGCTGGAACAATTGAAGAAACTAAACAGATATTGGGAAACCTTTTTGTCCATGAGTGTCTATGAAATAGATGCTCTAACTCCAAGGAAAACTCCTAAATCCAAGACTGCTACTCCCAGACAAGAGATGGATACCATTGCAGAGACAGAAGGTGATCATCGATAAGGTTTGTAGCCTTCAGTTAACCCATGGAGATAGAGAATGAATTTATTCAAGAAACAACACCTCAGCCAACATCAAGAAAACATGTTATGGAGTCTGCTACAATCAACAAGTCCAAACCTACTTCAAAAATTCATAAGATAAGCACAAAGGAATCCACTAGAAGTAAAGGTAGGCTTGAAGATATTTTACAATAAATATACATTACAAAGACTCCTGTAGTGAAACCAGTAGAGGTAAAAGGATCCAAGACTAAAAAGAAGGGTCCCATTGCCAAGAAGTTAGATTTTTCTACTGAAGATTCAGGTTTTCTATTTAAACCTAGAAAACCTTTCACTAGATCATAGATTGTTGAAGTTATTAAAGATGATAGCAAGTAGTAGAATAAAGATAAAGGAAAAGGTCCATTGGTGGATGGAATCATATATTTTTCTCATACTGAGATAGACTTTACTAAGGGAAAGAAATTTAAATACAAAAGGAAGGTTCAAAAGGAGTCTGAGTTAGATTTACTTAAAGAACAGTTTAAAGATGAAGAAGAAGTTGTCAAACAGAGAAAGGGTAAAGAAAAGGTCACAAAGAAAACTGAAGGGGATATTATTAAAGAAAAGCTAAGGGAGGCTAGAGAAGAGATGATTGAAAGTAAAATGGAGTTGGAGGGATACAAACAAGATAGATAGTTGATAGATGAGGTGGAAAAGAATGTAACTGATCAGGTGACCTATTTTGAAAAATCCCTTGGAAAGGCTAAGAAATTGCTGAAAAGAACCCAGGAACTTGTGGTTGTAGGCATAAAGGAAGAGTCTTCAAAGCCAGGTCAAATAATTGAATGAACAAATGGAAATGATGAAGGTTGAATTATAGAAGAAAGGTTTGAATATAAATGTTGTAGAAGAACCTATTGAAGTCATTCATGAAGAATCTACTTCTAAATGAGGTAACAATGGAAAAAATATCCTTTTTTGTCTTATTCCATCATATCTCACCCTCAAGTACACTCATGTACCTTTTCTGGGCCTAAAATTTATAATTTTTGAAGTTTGTGGGAAATTAGGCAGTTCTGCATCGTGTCCCAGGCTTGAAGCCTAGTTTTTGCTGCAGAATTCTGAAGATGTATTTTTGGTTCAAAACCACTAATCATGGCTTGGTTAAGGAGATTTAAGGCCTGTATTTAATTTTTTTTTACCACTCAACACCATCCATTTCTTGGAAGTGGCAGGTGTATATCTCAAGTGGCGCTAATTTCGTCGTTGTTGAATCTCACTACAAAAGTGCCTAAAAATCTCTGTTTCTGTAGCAAAGTAATTTTTTGGAAAGGGCCGAAGGGTAAAGAGGTTTTGAAAATGTTATTTCCATATGGAATTTAAAAGAGTATCAGAGGAAATATTTTTTGAATGGAAACACATATGAGGGCTTTGGAGATGCCAACTCATCATGCTGCCACATCATCAATATGACAACTCCTCAAAAATAGGAAGAACAGTTTCATGAGGACAGTTAGGGTATTTAAGTTTGATTGTGGTCATTTTTGTTAAAGCACATCATTCCTTTCAATGTAGTTGGGTTAAAGGAAATAAATAGGTGGTTGAATTATGTTAGGACTCTAACTCCTAATTTAGTAGGTGTCAGTTTCTAGTTAGAAATATCTAGTTTATGGTTAGACTAGGTGGTAGCAAAAGAAACTTAATGATATAGCCATTTGGAAGATTCAATGTAAAGGTTGGAAGCCTATTAATATGCAGTATTTTGATGAATTAAGGGTTGGATAATATTTCACCAGGCTACTACTTTTTAAAAGCTTTCAATTTCAGTAACATACAGTGAATGTTTTTGCCTTCTTCAACTGAGATTCGGATGAAGTTTTCAATGAGTTATATGCCTTTTATCTTTCACGTTTAATATCTGTATTTAGTTTATATCTAATTACTCATAACTCATGGGAAAATTCTCTAAATTCCTTTAGATGTTAAACTATTGTTTTCTTCATGTGTTGTGTAATGTGTAACACCTTTTCATTGAAACTTCCAATTGCCTCAGTTTCCATAAGAAGGATCATTTTCATTGAATTGTATGATGTTGACTCCATTTTCCCAATGGTAGCAAGTCCTTTACATTTTCAACTTGAAATAAATCATAATCAATTTACATTCATAGAGTTAGCCATATAATTGAGTTTTCATCGAAAATTATAAGTTTTCTTGAGAGAGCCCTCTCAGACTGAAGAGGGTAATCTTCAGTTCAAAGTTGGTTGAAATAGTTACTCTAGTTTGTCTAGTGGAGCAACCCATCAATACTAATTTAGAGATAACACAACTGATAACTCCAACTAATGGAAGTATTACAATTGCTCCCATACAATTCCTCAAATGGACTCATCCTTAGTGACTCCTGGTAACCATTATTGTAAGAAAAATTAAACAATGGAAGGTACCTGTCCTATCTCCTCTGTTGATGCATCACATACATCCTCAACATATCCTCCAATATCATATTGACCCTCTTTGTGTGTCCATCTATCTGTGGTGATAATTTGTACTGAAGGCCAACTTTGTACCTAACCCTACAAAAAACATCTTCCAAAACTTGGAAGTGAACTTTGCATCCCTGTCTGACACAATATTCTTTGGAACACCATGAAATCTCACCACATCTTTCATAAACACCTGTGGCACATCACTATCTGAATGCATAGTCTTCAATAGAATGAAGTGTGCTACCTTAGTCAAATTTTCCACCACAACCATGATAGAATCATGTTGTATATATGTCCTCAGCAAGCCTATAATTAAATCCATGGAACTGACCTCCCCTTTCTACTCTAGAATCATAATCAATTATAGCCGTCCATATGGATGTTTACACTCTACCTTCACCTACTGATAGTCCAAACATCTAGCCACACAATTTTCCACAACTTTCTTCATATTCAACCAATAATGAAATTTATTCATTGTTTTTAATGTCTTATGGTATCATGTGTGACCTAAATATGGTTTCACATGAAACTACCTCAATATAATATTATTGAGATCACTACTATCTGGCACATATATATTGTCCCTAAATCTTATCAAGCCATCTACTAAGAGATGATATTCCACATCCTATGCACATGTACCTATACCTGTACCACTACATGTGCATGTGCATGTACTCTATTGTAACCTATGCATAAGCTCTTTATACATGTCATCCTACTGACTTGCCTGTGAAATATGATCCTGTAATTGTTTCCCATAAGAACTCATAGTTGCTATATGATTCACTTATACCCACCAACTAAGAGCATATGCAACCCTATTCTCTTTTCCCTTGATGTATCTGATCTCGAAATCAAACTCATCGATTGTGACCAACCATTTAGCTTGCCTAGAATTCAAACTTGGTTATTCAAACAAATATCTCAACCAACTGTGATCACTCATTAGTACAAACCTCCTATGAATAAGATAGTGCCTCCACATATTTAGCGCATGAATGATCGTTGCTAAATAAAAATAATGTGTCAAATATTTTTTCTCATGCTCATTTAATTTCCGGAACTCATAACATACTATTTCTCCTTCCTACATAAGGACTCCACGAAGCCCTCTCTTACAAGCATATGTACACACTACAAGCTCTGTGTTTGGGTTTGTAATCTTTAACACTGGTGTGTTTTTCAACACTTCTTAAAGTGTTCAAAACTTTTTTCACATTCCTCTACCCATTCAAATTTCTTACCTTTCCTTTGTAGTGACGTAATAGGATATCCAATCCAGGAGAAGTTCCTCATGAACCTCCTATAAATCCTGCTAACCACATAAATTATCTTACCTCATACACATTTCTAGGATTTTCCCACTCCATAGTAGCTCTTATCTTTTGTAAATCCACTACTATTCCTTCCTTGGAGACCACGTGCCCCAAGTAATGTACCTTTTTCTGAAATAAACTGCATTTACTAAGCTTAGCATATAACTGATTGTCCCTTAGAAATCTCAACATTCCTGCTAAATGCTCAACATGTTCTTCATAATTCTTAGAATATATCAATATTTCATCAATTAATATAATAAAAAATTCTAGATACGAACACAACACACTATTCATCAAGCACATAAAGGTAGTTGGACCATTAGTCAAACCAAATGGAACTACAACAAACTCATAATGCCCATACCTGGTCCAAAAAAATTTCTTGTAAATGTATTCTTCTTTATGTGTAGCTGATGATATTCAATTCTCAAATCAATCTTTGAGAATACTATTGCTCCTTTTAGTTGATCAAGTAAGACATCAATCCTTGACAACTAGTACTTGTTCTTGATGGTCACCTTGTTCAATTGCATGTAAATGATACATAACCTGAGAATACAATCCTTCTGTTGAACCCTTGGTTAAACTGAGAGGGGGTTAATAATTTTAATACATTCATGGACTTTTAAAACTTTCTTTTAAACTTATTTACACCTTAATTTCATGATCAACTTAATGTATAATGAAAAAACAATCTTAATATGTGAGCAACCAATATTAAGTAGATTAAATATAGAACATAAACACATAATCATCATGCATATAGACAACAGCTATAAGTGGAAACCCATAAGGGAGAAAAGAAAATATTATTATTGTTGTGATGCAAAGGCAAGCTCCAAGCCCCTCTCACCACTAATTTTCTGTAGGCTCCAACCTACAGGAGGCCACTACCTCAAATTCTGGAAGCTACAACTTGCAAGGAAGCTCCAAATCCCATCTATTTTCTACAGGCTACAACCCATAGGAGGCTCCTACCTCAACCAGCTACAACTGGACATCTATCAAGCTACAAATTGATATGGAAGAACCAACTTTCTCACACTACAATAAAATCATATGTTGATTTACCTGGATATCAGGTATGTTTTTCTCCTTCTTCATTATTGTACTTCCAACCTTAAAATCTACTTTATATCAGCTCTAGATCTTCACAACTTCTATATCTACTCTGTCTTATTCTTCCACTCTCTAACCTCTCTATGCATATTAAAATAAGATAATTTATATAGATAATTTCATGGATGTTTTCATTCTATATGGGAATATAAAGTGAACATGCATGACTCTTGCCTTCCACCCAGTCATCTCCTCACTCAACATATTCAGGATGTTACAAATATATACAATTATTATAGTATCAAATGGAGTTTTTCTTTGTCTAGGAGACTTGCATTTGCATCAAAAACAATATAAAACAAATAATACATTTATATTTGTGTTTTTCCTCTTCTTCTTGCTATCCCTTTGTCTTTTATGTTTCTGCAATTATATTCCAACTGTGCATGACTGCCCTTTTTTCCCAACTTGACCCATGTTGTTGCACTATTCTGCATGGGTTCCGAGTCCCTTTTTTCTTACCTGATCCTTTTATTGTGCATTCGACCTTTTCTTTTAACACACAGTTGCATCTTCATGTCACTTTTCATCTTGGCCAGTTTCTTTACAAAAACCCCACGGACCTATTGGTCATGGACCACATAACTCCCTTTATACACATAGTGGATTACAAATCCGGATTTAATTACAACATACATACATTAGAGATCAATCAATGCATACACTTTAAACCAGACTACACATAAACCCAAATCACGTGCAGACATGCAGAACTTCCCACTGGAGGGTCCCACTATACCTTGAACCAATCACAACTCATCCAAATACTTGCCTGCAAGTTTCCCACTCTATTGATAACAATAAACCATAAACCATGTGAAGTGCGCTATTGCGCAGTGCTGAAACGTGGACTCCCTTCATCACGTTGCGTCATTCGATCTTTACCGCATCACAACCAAAATAACATACCTTGCAATGTCTTAAAGCTAAACCTTAAAGTTGCCGATGTGTGATTTTGCGATCCACCATCCGCCATTGATCTGCTACATGATCCAATGGTCCTCACCGTCTGCAGTGCTGACACATGGACTCCCTTCATCGCATTGTGTCATTCGATCATTACTGAATCGCAACCAAAACAAGATACCTTGCGATATCTTGAATTTAAACCTTATAGTTGCGGATGTGCAATTTTGTGATCCACCGTCCGCCAATGATCTGCTACATGATCCAATGGTCCTCATGTTATCCCTCCATCTCATCATATCTTATATTGTTTGACTTGAGAATTCATCGCGTCTGTTCATCTATCACCTTCGGATCTCCGATCTAACCATGATCATACGCTCGCCTTCACACGACTCTTCTTAACCTCTTCTGCCTGCTTTGATCTCTGTCGTCAATTCTTAACCCTCGATTTTGCGATCCTATCCTCGCCATCGATTCCTCCTTAAGAATTCTTCTAAGTGTTTTGCCTTTATTCAACATCTATTCTTTATACTATCGCCTTTCTATAACACCAGTTCCTCCACGCTACTCCTCTTGAGCGTGTTCGTATTTCTTCAATGTGAATCTATCCTAAGCTTGTTCTTCTAGTTATTCATATAACCATTACACCGCCTCGAGCCTTCATTTGCTGCCTTTGTTGCCTCTGCTGCCTTTGCTGCCTCTGTTACCTCTGCTTATTTGTTGCCTCTACTTCTTTTTTTCCTTTCATCCTTACGTGCCTTGCTTCTTAACTTCCTTTGATGCCTTTGCCTTTTTAATAGTTCAGGTATTGCTCCTTTGTGCTCCTTTGCCATCAATGAAAATATTTCCAACAGTCTCCCCCTTTGGCATTGATGGCAACACTTCCTCCAACACTCCAATACTTCCTCCAAGACCTCCTCCCCCTTTCATTCTTAGAGGTGTATTTCTTCCTCTGCTTGATTTTCAGAAGAGTCTTTCTTCTTCTATGTGTCTTTCTTCCCCCTTTGATATCAATGGCACAGGGTTTCACATTTCCCAGTGTAATTTCTATCCTTGCATTTTATTTTTGAGTTGTGTTTAGGCCTTATTCTTCTGAATTTATACCTTGCTGCTCCAGACTGGTGTAGCAGAGTTTTTGGGAGAACACTTTGAAAATTATTGAGATTGGATGGAGGGCTTGTCACCATGGAATTTTCTGTACTTATGTCCCTTACTGCTTGATAGAGGTGATATGTGCTGGAATTTTGATGTACTTCTGTCATGATACTATGATCTTGAGGACCTATACCATACCATTGCTCCATAGCTCTAGCTCTTCTGTGACAACTTTTATGGTTTTCTCTCCCCCTAGAATGATGCTTTCTTGTTTGATGCTGAATATCACTTTTCTACTGCACTGTTAATGTTCCTTGTATTGCAGCCTTTGTTGGTTTATTTCCAACATCATATATATATATATATATATATATATATATATATAGATATATATATATATATATATATATATATATATATATATATATATATATATATATATATATATATATATATATATATATATATATATACATATATACACATATATATACACATACATATATATATATATATATATATATATATATATATATATATATATATATATATATATATATATATATATATATATATATATATATATATTTCTGATCATATCAGAGAATATCATCTGCACACACTACCCCTAGTTTGTCTCTTAGATATTCAAATGGTTCTCTAGCAAGAGGTTTTGTGAATATGTTTGTTGTTTGTTCCTTTGTTGGTACATAATCCATATTTACTATTTTCTCTACTACTTGTTCTCTGAGGAAGTGGTACTTTATTGGGATGTGCTTGGTTTTCAAATGAAGTATTGGATTTTTTGATATACGTATTGCACTTGTATTGTCACATTTGATAGAGATGGGTTCATTGATGCTTACCTTCATGTCTTAGAGAGTTTTTTTCATCAACATTACTTGTGTGCAACAAGCTGTTGCTGCTATGTATTCGCTTCTGTTGTAGATAGAGAGACAATTTTTTGCTTCTTGCTTAGCCATGCCACCAGAATTTCTCCCAAATAAAATGCACCTCCACTTGTTCTTTTCCTGTCATCCACACAGCTAGCCCAATCTGAATTTGTATATGATGTCAACGTGAAGTCTTTTCCTTTTGGATACCATAGGCCATAATGTGCAGTTCCTTGCAAATATCTAATTATCCTCTTGGTTGCTAGCAAGTGATTTTGTTTTGGTGCTTCTTGATATCTTGCCACAAGTCCTACTGCCCACATAATGCCTGGTCTAGAGGTAGTTAGGTATAGCAGACTTCCTATCATAGATCTATAAAGTCTTTGATCTACATCTTCAAATCCATCATCAGCACATAGCTTGCATCCAGTGATCATGGGAGTTGACATAGGTTTGCAGTCTTCCATTTGGAACCTTTTCAACATGTCTCTTAAATATTTTTCTTGTGAAATGAATATTCCTATGTTCTTTTGTATAATTTGAAGTCCTAAGTAGAAGGTAAGCTCTCCAATCATAGACATCTAAAATTTTGACTTCATCTCTTCTGAAAATCCTTTTTCTAACTCATATTTTTTGCTACCAAACATGATTTCATCTACATATACTACTATAATTGAGAGTTCATTTTCATCAAAATTTATGTACAGATTGTTGTCTACTCCTTTCTTGAAACCTTGCTTTTGTAAGTCTTTGTCTAGCCTAGAATAAAATGCACGTGGATCATATTTGAGACCAGATAAGGCTTTCTTTAATCTACACATATAGTCATGTTTATCTGTTAAGGAAAATCCTTCAGGTGGCTCCATGTAGACTTCTTCCTCTAGATCTCGATTCAATAAACAAGACTTCACATCCATTTGATATACCTTAAAATCATGATATCATGCAAAAGACAAAAACATTCTAATTGCTTCCATTTTTACGACAGGGGAAAAAGTTTCATCATAATCAAGTCCTTCTATTTGAGAGTATCCCTTGCATACAAGTATAGCTTTATTTCTGAATACTTGACCTTGTTCATTCATCTTATTCTTGAATATCCACTTTGTGCCAATGATATTTTTCCTAGTGGGTCTTGGCATTAACTCCCAGGTCTTGTTCTCCTCAATTTGGTCTAGTTCTTCATTCATAGAATTTACCCAATTTTTGTCTTTGTTGGCTTCATCGAAATTCTTTGGTTCTATCTATGACAACAGGGATAGGTACACCTCCTCGGTCTATTCAGCTAGATGTCTTCTAGTTTGGATTCCTGCACTCTTGTCTCCAATGATTTGATCTTTTGGATGGTTCTTCTGAGTGTGTCTTGAGGGTACTTTTGAGTTTAATTCAGTATCTTCCATTTTCCTACTATGTTCTTCATTTTCTTGAATGTCATGTTCATGATCATCTGGAGGATTGGCACAGTTTGTGCTTCTGGTTCTTTTTGGTAGATCTTCATCGAATCTCACATCAATTCTTTCCATAATTTTATGCAGCCTTTTTTTGTAGCATTTGTATCCCTTACTCTTGGATGCATATCCCAAAAATATTCCTTCATAAGCTCTTACATCATACTTCCCCAATTTTTCATCATTATTATTTATGAAGACTATGCTTCCAAAGACTCTAAAGAGCTTGATTGATGCATGTTTCCCATGCCACAATTCATATGGAGTCTTGTCACAATTTGGTCTAAGATGAGCTTTGTTAAGAATATGAACAACTGTGTGTACCTCTTTTTCCCAGTAGGTTTGGGGAATGTTACTTTTTTGCATCATGGCTCTGGAAATCAATTGTAATGACCTTTTTCACCACTCTGCCACTCCATTTTGTTGAGGTGTACCTACAATTGTAAATTTTTTCTTTATCCCACATTCAATGCACAGGTCTGCAAAATCATCATGTTTGAATTCACCTCCTCTGTATGATCTGATGCATTTTAGCTTACATCCAGTTTTATTTTCTACTAGTGCCTTGAATATCTTTAATTTATCAAATGCTTTGGATTTATATTTGAGAAATTCCACCCACATCAATCTGGAAAAATCATCTATTATCAGCATGAAATACGATTCTCCACCTGGTGCATTAGTTCTTTAAGGTCCCCATAGGTCCATGTGTACAAGTTGAAGAGGCTTACTTGTAGATAGTTGGTATTTAGCTTTGAATGATGTGCGAGTTTGTTTTCCTAGTTGGCAGGACTTACATATGGTATTTAGAGGCTTCTTTATTACAAGAAAACCTCTGAAAACTTTCTTCTTGCTCAGTTTGATGATGTGGTAAAACTTTAGATGTCCCAATATTCTATGCCATAACCAAGATTCGTCAAGATTTCTGATGTGGCATGCTTCATTCTCTTCTTCTACTAATATACATTACTCTCAGTTCGAACACCTTTGATCAGGGTCTTTCCTGTGGTGATAGACCATACTTCACAATCTTGGTCTCTTAAAAGGACCTCACAACCTTTATCACAGATTTGACTGACACTTAGTAGATTGGATTTCAGACCATCCAAAAATAGTACATCCCAAGCCTCTCCTCTTCCATTAATCAGTCCGACTGAGCCTTTTCCCTTGATTTTCCCTGCTTTATCATTTTTTTTTCTCAGTAAAACTAATTCTATTTATAAAACATAATAGTACAAAACTGCGCCAGTTTCAGCTGTGTGAGCCTGAGAACTGGGCTTGATGTCCAAGATTATCATAAACAACTGAGCTACCTTGAGTGGGAAACCAGATCTTTTGAAAGAAATTTCACCGCCCTTGGAAGGGAAACTGGTATATAGTGCATGCATTATAATTTAACAAGAGACAATAAAATAATATAGCCTACAGCTGCTACAGCTGATGAGAGATTCAAAAAACCAAAAATTCTTCCAATGAAGTCGAATATCTGTACCATAGAAGGCTGAGGGAGGTCTAATTCACTGTTCAGGAGCTGGGGAAGCCGGTTCTTCCATGATTCTGCACCCATATTCATCTTATCCATCTTCATTGTCCTTCTCTGGCATGCTATCCTTACTGAAGAAGTCCACCTGCATGTTCTCTTTTCCAAGGCTGGATTGTCCAATGCCAATGGGCGCTATAGGAGCCGGAGCATCATTTTTAGCTGGGGAGGGTTGAGGGCTAGGCAGAGTATGGGCGGGGCGGGGAACAGAAACAGGAGAAAAGCTAGCAGACTCCTCACTAACAGTGACAGTAACAAAAGCGGTGAGGAAGGGCTTATCCAGAGAGCAATTGAATCAGAATTCCGCTCTTTGAGAGGTTTGGCGGAGGGTTGGATTAGTAGGTGCCTGAAAAGCAGGGGGGGTAGGCTGAGAGATGGGAGGAGGATGCCACATAGGCAAAGCAGAGTGGGTGCCTCCAGGATGGTAGGTGCAGCCCCTCTGACGCCGAGAGTCCGAATAAAGGCCCCAATCAACATCCGACGTAGAAGAGTCAGAGGTCGAGCTGGTGGAAGGGTGTGGGCGGGAGGAGAGACCTCTGCTCATCCCTCGCCTACATCTCATTCGATGCCAAAGCTGAGGCATCACCACAGAGCTTTGCCAGGGGTGCTTGGGGTAGAAGGAGCAGGCGGTGCTCAAGGGAGACCACTGAAAATTGACAAACTAAGAATGCAGAAAATAATTTAAATGACAGAAGTTTCTCTGAGTGAAATGATAACTTGGAAGAGTTTCCAAATAGCCGAGGATGGTGCAACGTCGCCCAGTCCAAGTGTGAGTGCTTGGCTTGGTACAAGCAGTTGGGCAAGCGCCACAGACAAGAGACAGAGGGCCGCATAAACCACAAGAACCAGACAAATTCTCCAGAACAAATTCCATAACAAGCTGAACTGGCAAGGCAAGGTGGTAAGAAAGCACGGCGAGAGGAATGAATGTTGTGCAGTCATGCATAGTAATTGCATCAGTTATGACGCCGCAGGGGGCCATAGGGCCATAACGTGCGAGCGCCCTCGGGAGTTTCCAGGGGACTAGTGTCCCATCACGCCGAACCAACATCTGCGTCTGGAGTTGTGTGATCATTGTGCACCAACATAGTGCATTTCTGCAAGGAGTCTCTTTCATGGATAATGTCGAGGGGGCCATGAATGAGAGTGTTGACATTTTCTGCTCCTAGATTTGCTAAGAGATCAACAACTTTGTTTCCTTCTCTTTTGACATGGGAGAAAGTGACTTCTTGGTTTTTTTTTCAGCCAATTGCCAATTTGATCGATTCTGGCCGCCAAACGCCAGCTAGAAGCCACCTTAGCCGTGTTGGTGCCTTGGAGGATCTGATTGACTATGTTGACGAGGATCTGAGAGTATCCTTCGATGATGGTGGGAATGTAGTTATAAAGTTGAGTTAGATGCAATCCTTTCATAATCCCTTCCATCTCAGCCGATTTGTTGGTGTCCCAACCTATGGATCCATAATAAACAGCAAGGGCATTCCCCTTGGAATCTCTAAAAATTCCTCCGAAGCTTGCTTGGCCTGGATTGCCTCTTGAGGCTCCATCAAAATTTAGTTTGACTATTCCAGATGGTGGAGGATACCAACACATAGGAGTGTCAAGGGCGGTTCGGCTGATGGAGTTGGGAGCCGGCGCAATTTTGAATTGCCAGTTCTGCCAAATAGATATTTCCTTTGGCTGTTTGGGAAAGTCCTCTTCCTGCCAAGATTGAAGAGCAAGCGATTCCTCGAGATTACTGCTGAGGTTGCTGCAGATGATATCCAGAGAAGTGGATTGGTTTTTGAATATTCTCTTGTTTCTTTCCTTCCACAGAGACCATAAGAGTAAACCAGGGATGAGTTTCCAAAGTGAGTTGAGAAGTTTACTGTTATAAGGATGCCTAGGCCAGTTCCAAATGATGTCTGTTATGTCCCCAACAGGCTTGTTTTTTTGACACCTGAAACAGATTTTCTCCCATAGAGTGTTGGCCAGAGTGCATGAAATCATGAGGTGTTGAATTGTTTCGCTACTTTGATTATAATTGGGACAATGGGAAGGACCAATAAAGCCTTTTTTGATCAGGTTTTCCCAAGTAAGAATTATTTTGTGGCTGAGCAGCCAGAGAAAAGTGGAAACTTTTGGCCATGTACCAATAGCCCAAACTAGTTTCCATAGTGAATCACGGGGAAGAGGAATGGGATGCATTAGGGAATAGGCCTCCTTTGTAGAGAACATACATCTTGTCGTGTAATCCCATCTGAGTGTATCTGGATCGTCGGAGCATATTATTTTCCTTCGTTGGAGTTCTTCATTGAGGGCATTCCAAGTAGTTTCCTGGGCATGATCACCCTCATCAATCCAGGCCCGTGTTGTTTCCATTGCTGATTAGAGTGAAAGTATCGATTAGCTTTGGTTTTTGCTGCCAGGAGTCTACTTAGAATCTCGCTGTGTTGCCATTGCAGATTTCCCAGAAGCTGTGTTGCTGAATGAGTTCACGATGAAGTTTGGCAGCATTCCAGATGAGCGATCCTATGTTTCCTGGGGAGAGCCTTATTATATCCTCAGGTGGTCTGTTATTGGCGTATTTTGTGGTCCATAATTTGGCCCATGGTGTATGTGGATTCGAGAGCCATTTCCACCATATATGGGCTCACATGACCTCATTGATGTGTGTAGGATTTCTGAGCCTAAGTCCTCCAGCCTCTTTTGGAGAGCATACTATATTCTAGTTGACTAGAGCCCATTTTCAATTAGGGCCAGAGGATCCCCAGAGGAATTTACTTTGCAAAGTTTTGATCTGTTTGAGAACCCATTTCGAAGCAGCTAAAACAGAGAAGAGATAAAAGGGCATTGATTGCAGCACCGCTTTGATGAGGGTGAGCCTGCTTGCCATATTGAGAGCTCTAAAGGTCTAGGAGGAGAGTCGAGCTTCCAGTTTTTCCAAGAGAATGTTCCAAGAGGATTTTTTGATAGCAGAGTCGATGAGAGGCACACCAAGGTATTTGGTAGGGAGGGATGCAGTAGAAAACCCCAAAATGCAGGCAATGCTAGCTTGGGTTTGGGGAGGAGTATTGAAAAAGAAAACCTGGGACTTGGATTCATTTATGGACATACCAGAGGCTTTAGAAAAAAGGTTTAGGATAGCTTTAAAGGATCGAGCTTCTTGGACAGAAGGGTTCCCAAAGAGCATATTATCATCCACAAATTGCTGGTGCATAATAGCAAGGGAACCATGAAGAGAGATACCACGCAGATTATGGGTGAGAACAGCATGGTGAATCAACCGACTAAGTCCTTCAGCCATAAGAACAAATATGAAGGGAGAAAGGGGATATCCTTGCCTAATACCCCTGGAAGGGGAAAAAGGCTTAGAGGGAACCCCATTGATGAGGATAGAGAAAAAGGGGGAGGTAATGAGACTCAAAATCCATCTGATCCATAACTGATCAAAGCCAAAAGCACTCAGGATCTGTTGAATGTAGCGCCAACATAGTTTATCAAAGGCTTTGGAGAGGTCAATCTTAAGGAGCATACCTGCCTTCTTGCCAGCTTTTAAGGAATGGATGACCTCATGAGTAAGAATAATGCCATCCAATATTTGGCGTCCTTCCACGTAACTAGTCTGCTCAGACGATATTAGAAGCGGTAGAAGAGGTTTATGATGATTGGCTATGACTTTAGAGATGATTTTGTAGATGACATTGCAAAGGGAAATGCATCGGTATTTATCTGGAGTGCTAGGTTGCTCTTCTTTCGGTACTAGTGCTATGAAAGTAGCATTGAGAGAAGGAAGAAGCCAATGAGATACCCTTGATTCCTCCACCAACTGCCAGACTTCCATTTTGATAAGATCCCGGAAGTGATGGAAGAAATTAGAAGTGAAGCCATCTGGGCCTGGTGCTTTGTCATCCTTGGATTGAGCCACTGCTAGTTCCACCTCCTGAATGGAGACCGGGCGCATAAGCATTTGATTGTGCTCAGTCGTTACCAGCTTGGAGATCAGGTGGGTGATTTTTTCGATGGCTGGCTGTCCATCTATAGGAAGTTTTTGATGTATACTTTTGAAGTGTTCCAGAAGCACCTTCTCAATATCTTCCTGTTGCTCGACTTGCTCTCCCTACTGATTGGTGATGCGATTGATGTGATTCTGCATTCTTATTTGGACCGTGGATCTGTGGAAGAACTTAGTGTTTCTTTCACCTTCTTTTAGCCAGTGTATTCTTGATTTCTGTCTCCATAGAATTTCCTATTGTTTATGTCTTTCATCCAATTGCTTCTGTATTTCCTGTTCTTTGGTGGCGAAGAGTTATGTTCGACCTTCCATGATGATTTTTTGTTGTACCTCTACCATTTGTTGCTCAAGAACCTTTTCCTCCTGAAATATATTTCCAAAAACTGAGTGATTCCAATTTTTAATGTGGTGCTTGAGGAATTTGAGCTTCTACTGAAACTAATACATTTTCGATCCTTTTGGCGGAACACAGTTCTTCCAAGTGGAGTGGACCATTGCTTTTAAGGATGTGTGGGTTAGCCAAAAGGCCTCAAATTTGAACGGTCTTTTTAGGTGGGTGCCAATGCTTTGCCACTGAAGTGAGATTGGCCAATGATCCGAGCTTGCTAAAGGAAGAATTGAAGCTGAGAGGTCCCTTCCTAAATGAATTGCGTTGTCCGAGAGGAGAAATCAATCTAGCTTCGAAGTGATCTGCCGTCCCCACATCTGCTTGTTATTCCATGTGTATATTCCATTTGAGAAAGGAATGTCAATGAGCCAGCTATTGTTGATAAAATCCTTGAAATGAGAACATTTCAGTTCCAATCTTGATCTTCCGACTGTTTTTTCTTCCAGCTTGGTAATCATGTTGAAGTCCCCTCCCAGAATCCATAGGGGATGGGTTCTATTGGAGTTTAGAACTTCCATGGTGTTTAGAAGTGCTATATTTCTTGTCGAATCCTGGGGGAAATAGACATTTGATAAATTCCCATATATATTAGTTCCAATTGGATGGAAAGTGGCTTGGATGAGATTGTGCGCTACATGAAAATCTGCTAGCATTATAGCTTGTGTGTCCCAAGCTATCGCGAGTCCTCCGGAGGAGCCTGAGGCATCAACTGCTACTGAATGACAGCTAGGCCATGCTTTGGATAATATTGCTCATAGTGCTTCACTATTACATTTGGTTTCTTGAAGAAAGACGATTTGAGGTCTTTCTTTCTGAATCATGTTTGTGATCATCTTGTGTTTTCCGGGGCTGTTGAGCCCTCTAACATTCCATGAGATGAGCTTCATGGATTACCATTTACAAGTGTTTTATAGAACTGAGTTAACTTGGGGTAACGTCCCGACTCCACCAGTATTTCCCCTAATGTGATGGTTCGCTGCCAATCTGGCTTTCGACCTCTTTTCTTGGACTCTTTTATGACTTTTAAGTTGTCCCAATGACTGCCTGGCTGAATTCCCAACTTCTTTTGCTACTGTACCTTGGATAGGACTACCTCGAGAGTGTCGATTTGCTGAGGATTTATTTTATCAAATTCCTTCCTTCTACAAGCATCCTCAAGTCCTAGAAGATCGAGCTCCCCTAGGTCAAGACCTTCAGAGTCCTCTTCCATATGACTTGTCTGGCTACCCTCTGGATTTTCTTTGTGGGCTGGGTTAGGGCTAGAATTGGGATCATCGATTTCCATGATGATGGGATTTCAGGTTAAGAGCTTTGTAGCTTTGGTGGAGATGGCATCGGATGGCTCAAGTATCAGCTGCTCATTTTGAGTCGACCTAGGGTTAGAGGGCTCAGGAATATTTGAAGGACCCTGGGGTTTGAGAGAGGGATCAGGGGTAACGAGATGTGCTTCAGATGATGGGTCAAAGTTGGAAAGAACGGTGAATTTATTGCTGGTAGACGGAATATTAGCAGAAGGGCTTGGTTTTTTCCCAACAGTGGAGGGTTTCTTGTTATGCTTTCTTCGTGAGGGCACTTTGGTGAATCCATCTGGCTCCGCCTTATCTTCAACTTCTTTACCTAGAGAATGATTATTAAGCGGGAAATATTTGAAAATATGTCCATGGGCATGGCATCTACAGCATCTAAAAGGAACATGCTCATAATCCAAGGGTTGTATCCATTCAAAATCTTCATGGAATAGACTTACCGCATCTGGTAGGGCTTTTTCCAGTTGCATGAAGACGCAGATTCTTGCATAAGAAGTGTATCTTCGGAGCTTGGTTTCTTCTGCTATCTTGATGAGCTCCCCCAATCCTCTGCCGATATTCTGGAGTGATTCTTCATCCCAATATTCAAGCGGAAATGAGTATAAGCGGATCCAGACTGGAGCCCAGTTGAAATTTTCCTTATCTGGGTTGAATATTTCTACCCAGTTTCTGAGATATAGCCCAGTGGAATTGAAAAAATAGGGCCCTCCGTCCATGACTGTGTTTCAATCCTCAATACAGTTAAAAATCGCTGTGAATAAGCCTTTCGGGCCAAGCTGGAGGGTTACATGTCCCTTTAGCTTCCATTTGGAAGCGATCCATCCTTGCAGTGCCTTTTTAGTTGTCCATAAGCCAATGAATTTCCCGATAAGAGCATGGTCTCTCATATATTGGATTCTAACATTTATGCGATGGCTCGGTAAATCGATTTTGGGTCTTTCTGGTGCAATGGGTTTACATGTGGAGGAGGTAGCGATAGACACGTCTGCCCGTTTCATAGAGGTCGGCACCTGTGTTGCCTCATTTCCTTGTTCTTTTTCTTTAGCGTTGTGATCTTGGTCCGGGTTTGCTTTGATTCCTTCCTTGTCTGCAGGGGGAGGCTGGCCGCCCCCCCGATGTGGTTGCCATGCGTGAGAACGGAGCTTCATCTTTGCGTGAACAGTGAGGACGTTGTTAGATCAAAGTGATAATGTAGGACTGTTAGGGTTTCAGCGGGGCAGAGGTAGAGCGAACCCTAGCGGAGCCTTTCCCCATCAGACCGCCATTTTTATTTATTCTTTTTAGAACATTCTGTTGCTAGAAAGGAAGCACTTGATTTGGAAGCCTCACCCAAATCAATATTCTTCCTTGCTCTATCATTACCGAATGTTATATTTCCATATTTCTTTTCATCAAAGGTTATAAAATTGCTTCGATCTCTAGTCATATGTTTTGAGCACCCACTGTCCACATACCATTGGTTTTTCTAATCTTGAGCTATTAGAACCATATCACACTTAATTATCTTCTTTTTCTATTTCATGCAACTCTTTTTTTTTTAAATTTCCTGAGGATATGGACCACAGTCTTTGAAAGGACATTCACGAGACTTGTGCCCAATTTTATGGCAACAAAATCATTTAATTGTATTTCTGACTGGATTATGTATACGAGTGACTCCGCCATTATTCTTAATTCCCCTTTAATTTCCATACACTAGTCTCTATACATATTCTCTGCACTCCATGGCTTTATGACCAAACCCTTTACAATGAAAACAATACCCATGAAAGTAGTATGTGTCTCTGGTAGAGAGAGTTGTTTGAGGTAATCTTTTCATTTTTTGCATCTTTTTCTGGTTGGAATTTCTTTATCTTATAGTATGCTGCAATATGTCCATGTTTGTAGTAGGCAAAGCAAGTGATACTTCTCACAGGAGGAAGGAACCTTCATTGACATCTTCCGAATTTGTTCAATTCATCCTTAGGAGCATATGAGTATTTTTCAGTTGACTGTTTCTTCATTCCTTTCTTTGTCATTTGAGGTTGCTGCTTGTTTCTATTTGTTTCATTACATATCATGGTCTTGCTAGTTTCTAATTCTGAGGAATCCCTTTTTACTGCTTCATTATCCTTTGGAGCTTTTACAAAAATGACATTCTTGTTATCTTCTGCCTTAGATTCGTTGGTTTCTACTTCATAGCCTATCCCAGCCTTTATATGAGGAGATATTTGAGCATTTAGTATTTTTTCCAACTGTTTAGAGCTTTTCATTTGTGGAGTGTTCATAGATAATTCCCTTTGGGCCTTTTATAATTTCTTTCTTAGGCATACTACTTATTCTTCCAATTTCTCTTGCTCCTGATTTTTATCTTTTATTTTCTTTAGAAAAAATTCTTCCACCTTCTTAGCTTCTTCATGTTCTAATTTCAACTAAATGAGGTTTTCCAAATTTGGTATTTCCTTTACATATGTCAGGAGAATTTCTTTTTGTTTTCTGCACTTCAGTTTAAGATTTCTTATTTCCTCTAGGGCACTAGTTAGCTCCCCCTCAAGATCTACCTCACCTTCGTCTTCAAATTCCAGGAGATCTTCCTCAAGTTCTTCCTTGGCCATCAAAATAAACTCTAATGTTCCTTCTTCATTGGGGGATTCATCTGAGCTCTCAAATTCACTGTTGTCTTGTTTAACATAGAATTATCTTCTATTAAATCTGTTCCCTTTTATCCTATTGTTGAAATTGGTTTTCACTACTGATATTCTATTTTCTTATGAGGACATTTTGATGCATAGTGCCCCACTCTTCCAGAATTAAAGAATTTAAATGGAATTTTACCTTTATACTTTCATGTTTCTCTATCCAATCTTCTGACAAATTTGGCCTCTTCTTCATTAGAGCATGAGAATGTATCTCCCTTTTCTTCTTTGCACTTATCTACCTTAAAGGTTGCCTCCCTCACATTTGACTTCCCCTTTGGAAGTCGCATCTCATAGGCCATCAAGTTTCCAAGCAATTGGTTCATGGTCAGTGTTTCCTAGTTTGTTGTTTCTTCTCTGGCAGTAACCTTAGGGTTAAACCTAGATTGTAAAGATATCAATATATTTTTTACAATTACACATTCCTTAATGGTTTCTCCTAGAGCTTTCATGTTATTCACAACTCCTACAACCTTTAAGAAGAAACTTGCTACATCTTCATCTTCATTAATTTTTATATTTTCAAACTGAGCTCTATTGGCTTGCAGTTTGGCCATCTTCACCTTTTTATCTCCCTCATGGATATTTTCTAAAGTATCCTAGATATCTTTGGTAGTCTCACTGTGCATTACTTTGATAAATTATGTTTCACATAGACCGCTCAAGGGTGCATTCATGGATTTTGCATTAGATATGAATTTTTGCATGGCTTCTTTCTCTGTGTTAGTATCCTTTGGAGCATATCCTTCTTCCACAGTAGCCAAAACTTCTATTCCTAGAGAAATTAAGTATGGACTCCTCGTTCTTATTTTCCAAAGGAATAGTTTGTGCCAGTAAAAAATGGGGCTTTACTTATTGAGCATCCTTCTAGGATAGCCATTTTGGGGACCTAGGATCTCCTTCCAATTGTTAAACTAATACAGAAGGAACTGCTCTGATACCAATTGTTGAACCCTAGGTTAAAATGAGAGGGTGGGGGGGGGGGTGAATTAGTTTAATACATTCATGGACTTTTAAAACTTCTTTTTAAACTTATTTTCACCTTCATTTCATGATCAACTTAATGTATAATGAAACAAAAATCTTAATATGTGAGCAATAAGTATTAAGCAGATTAAATATAGAACATAAACACATAATCACCATGCATATAGACAACAGATATAAGTGGAAACCCATAAGGGATAAAACCAAAACTTATTATTGTTGTGATGCAAAGGCAAGCTCCAACTCCCTCTCACCACTTATTTTATGTAGGCTCCAACATACAGGAAGCCACTACCTCAAATTCTGCAAGATACAACTTGCAAGGAAGCTCCAACTCCCATATTTTTTTGCAAGCTACAAACCACAGGAGGATCCTACCTCAACCACCTACAAAATGGACATATATCAAGCTACAACTTGAAATGGAAGCACCAACTTCCTCACACTACAATAAAGTCATATGCTGATTTACCTAGATATCAGCTCTGTTTTTCTCGTTCTTTATTGTTTTCCTTCAAGCCTTCAAATATTCTTTATATCAACTCTGGATCTTCATAGCTTCTCTATGTTCTCTATCTTATTCTTCCACTCTCTAACCTCTCTATGCATATTACAATAAAATCATTTATAGAGATAATTTCATGGTTTTTTTCATTCTATATGGGAATATGAAGTAAACAAGCATGACTCTTGCCTTCCACCGATTCATCTCCTCACTCATCATATTCATGATGTTACAAATATATACAATTATTACATTATCAAATGGAGTTTTTCTTTGCTTGGGACACTTTCCTTTGCATAAAAAACAATATAAAACAAATAATACATTTACAGTTACATTCAAATATTTCATTCAGCCCTTTCAGCTTCTTAGATTTGCTGCATGTGTTTGTCCTCTTCTGCTTGTTGTCCCTTTGTATTTTATGTTTCTACGGTTATATTCCAACTGTGCATGACCACCCTTTTTTCCCGACTCGACCCATGTTTTTGCACTATTCTGCACGGGTTCCATGTCACTTTTTTCTTACCAGACCCTTTTCTTGCGCATTCAGCCTTTCAATTAACACATAGTTGCATCTTCCTGTCACTTTTCATCTTGGTCGTCTTCTTTACACAAACCTCATGAACCCATGGGTCATGGCCCACATAACTCCCTTTATACACACAATGGATTACAAATCTGGAGTTAATTACAACATACATACATTAGCGATCAAACAACGCATACACTTTAAATCTGACTGCACATAAACCCAAATCATGTGCAGACATGCGGAACTTCCCACTGGAGGGTCCCACTATATCTTAAACCAATCACAACTCATCGCAAATACTTTCCTGCAAGTTTCCCACTCTACCAATAACGATAAACCATAAACCATGTGAAGTATGCTATTGCACAGTGCTGACACATGGACTCCCTTCATCGCATTGTGTCGTTCGATCCTTACTGCATTGAAACAAAAAAAACATACCTTGTGATGTCTTAAAGTTAAACCTTAAAGTTTCCGATGTGTGATTTTGTGATCCACCGTCCGTCGTTGATTTTCTACACGATCCAATGGTCCTCACCATCCACAATGTTGACATGTGGAATCCCTTCATCATATCACGTTTTTCTATCCTTACCACATCACAACCAAAAAAAAATACCTTGTTATATATTGAAGTTAAACCTTATAGTTGTCGATGTGCAATTTTTTGTTCCACCGTCCTCCATTGATCTGCTACATGACCTAATGGTCCTCACGTTCTCCCTCCATCTCATCGTATATTATATTATTTGATTTGTGAATTCATCGCGTCCGTTCATTTCTCACCTTCGGATCTACGATCTAATCATGACCTTCTACTCACCTTCACGCGACTCTTCTTCGCCTCTTTTGCCTACTTTGATCTCTACCGTCAATTCTTAACCCTCGATTCTGCGATATGATCCTCGCCATCGATTCCTCCTTAAGAATTATTCTAATTGTTATGTATTTATTTAATTTCTTTTCTTTACACTATCACTGCTCTATAACACTGTTCCCTCCACACGACTCCTCCTGAGCTTGTTCGGAGTTCTTCAACGCGAATCTCTCTTGAGCTTGTTCTTCTAGTTATTCATATAACCATTACACCATCTCGAGCATTCATTTTCTGCCTTTGTTGCCTTTGCTACCTTTTCTTTTTTGCTACCTTTGCTCCTTATCTGCCTTGCTTCTTAGCTGCCTTTGTTGCCTTTTCCTTTTTATAGTTCAGGTGCTGCTCCTTTGTGCTCCTTTTCCATCAATGACAATATTTCCAACACCTTCTTCTTCATAAACAATATTGGTGCACCCCATGATGATACACTTGGCCTAATGTGTCCTTTGTCAAGAATTTCCTTCAACTAGAACTTCAACTCTACCAAATTTGGGGTGATTGTCCTATATGGTGCCCTTGATGTTGGTGTTCCCCCTGGTATCAAATCAATGGAAAATTTCACTTCTCTACGAGGCAGAAACTTTGATATCTCTACTGGAAACACATCTTGAAACTATTGTAAGGTCGGGTACCTACTCAATATCTCCACATCCTCATCCTCCTTACCTTTATAACTATAAATGCGTGATGTAAATAACACACACCCTTCTCTACGACTGTGATTTTCCTGTGTAGCTATGACAATCCTAATTGATGTTGATTTATTCTTACCCTATAAGATTATTTTTTCCCCATTATCATCTGTTGAGCCTCAAGACTGTCTTTATTTTTACATCTATTTCACCACTTCTCCTTTCCTTTTTACATAAATTCACAATCCCAATCAATATTAATTGATATATTGTCACTCTAAAAAGGAATTTAAATGATCTCTCTTTTATATTCTAATTTTTCTTATTATTTGAATAAATTTTGTATTTAGCTACATAATTATTTCAATTCTATAACTAATCTATGTTTCTGCAGCTACCAACATTGTTTGAAAGGTTCTGGAGATGAAGGAGAGAAGCGAAGCATATGGAAATTTTTGAAATGATCCATACATGGATTGTTTCCTATTCACCTGTCCAAAATCAAGAAAAATCATGCCTAATATCACAGTCAAAGGATTAGTCAAATGAAAGGCCGAGATAACAGATGAGAAGTTAGGAGCCTCATGATTTTCTCTCAAAGTAGAAATTAGTGAAGGCTATGAAAATCAACAGTATTATTTGGGATTCTATTTCTTATTTTTGTTACTATATTTAGGTGAGATCGTCTCAAAACAATTGATTTTAATTATTATGAATATCGAGTTGTTTTGAACCAGAAACGAGTTTAACTCTTGTAATTTTTCTACACAACGCGACTCTATTTTATTAATGCAAGGAGAAGGAAAAGTTCAAGAACATTAATGCATGATTAGTCGTAGATAATTCTTCAAGCCATTCTGTTGCAGTGGCCCCCTGCACAGAATTTTTTTTCGTAGCATAGTCTTTGTTGATTTTTAGTTTAAATTTTCATTATTGCATTGATATATTTATGAGTTTTTCATTAGTTGAATGATTAGCCTTCGTAAAATGAATGTTTTGTTTTCACACAAGTTTAATGCTTTAATGTTTTGATTTCATGAATTACGTTGATGCCATAATCATGTTAATAGAGTTTTGTTTTTACAGTCAAGATACATTCCAGATCAAACAAGAATTTTTACCTTTTTAGGGTCAAAGCTCAGAATCTCCACAGTTCTCATTTTTCAGTCTATGTTTCGGGTCTAAAACAAGACCCATCATCAGGACAAATCTGCAAATAAGAGAGACAATTTGTGTTAAATAAATAGTGGAAAAAATGACAGGAAAGAGAGCCGACCAATTATCAACTTGATGATTTAATTTCTAAATAATTTTTATTTTTAATTTATTTATGTTGACTTTTAATTATTTTGTTTTATAACTATCAAATTCTTTGTTACTATGTTTTTGAGTTTTTAATGTTAATAATGTTTAATGTTTTCTATTATTAATTATTCATTACTATTATAAAGTCCTAAGTTTTTTATTTAATCTTAGGTTAATTATTTTATTTTGTTTTATTATTTTTATTTTTATAAAGTATTGTTTTAAAAGTAACCAAGAGTAGTATTATCTTTTTATCCTAATTTAATGTAATAAGGTCTTAGGTAGAATATTTTGATAGATTTAATGCTAAGAATTTATTTATTTTTGAAAGTCCCTAAGTAGGTCAAAATATCTACTATTTTTTAATTATTTATTCCTTAAAAGGTCCTAATATTTTTGCTAAGATTTAACAAAGTGTAGTATTATCATTTTATCCTAATTTTATGTAATAAGGTCTTATGTAGTTAAAGATAGGAATTTATTTATCTATGAAAGTCCCTAAGTAGGTCATAATATCTACTATTTTATTATTAATTATTTATTCCTTAAAAGGTCCTAATATTTTTAATATATTATAGCTAATGATTTAGATTAATTGTTATAGTTTAATGTTGCAAAGCTCTATTTTAATGATGTTTAGAGTTTAGAATTTCCTTATACTAGATCTATGTTTATACAGCCCTACATAAATTATATTGTACTACTGAAGGGGTAAAGTTATTAAAATATAAAAGGTTAGGAATAGGTCAATTGATTATAACCCCTATATAAGGCCTGTAATCAATCAATCCTCTAAAATAAGGACGCGGAAGGTTAGGAATTAATAAAGGTCTAAGTTTTTGTATGGAGATTTATAACGGTGTTTTTTAAATAATTACTTTTAACTATTTAAGGTTAAATAAGGGCAGCACAATAAGGGCTATGAGAGGGGTAAGGGTTTGAAACGAACAGGCGAAAAGAGGGAGGTGAAAGGATACGAGGTAGAGTAAGTGAATGTCATTTTAAAGATCCAAAGGGATGAAGGAAGAGAAGGGGTACACGGAGACCAATGACTCAGGGGTGTAAGTTTATTAATGAGAAAGAACATGGACCCAATTTCTGCTAACTTCTAGGCCTCCATCTCTGTTTAGGTTGTGAGGGTGTTTTATGATTTCCAAAGCTTCATGAATTTTTCATTCAAAATGTTGTTTTTCTTTGGCAACGACCACTGCCTCTTCAAGGCATATGTGGTGACATGTTTTGCTGGAGTGTTCTGCCAAGGCTGAGGTTTTTATTCTTCCAAGCCTAATGTCTGCCCCATGTTCTTTAAACCTTATTTTGAAGGTTCTACCTGTTTCCCCAATATAGCCATCTCCACATGAACAACTGATTTTGTAAACAATTTTTTGTTGTAGGTGGTTAGGGTCATCCTTAACCGATTTCATTCTTTTCCTGATGGTCACTAGAGGTTTGAAGGATGCTTTAATGTCCTTTTTGGCTAGAACTTTGGCTATATTTTCCGTGACCCCTTGAATATAAGGGAGGTATGCTTTTGTAGTAGAGGAATTTTCAGTAATCATTCTTTTGTTTCCAGATCTGGATCTTTGAATAGCTTTGTTAATGTCCCTTTTGCTATATCCCAACTTTATGAAGGATTTTCTTAGATATTCAATTTCTTCTTCCACATGAGTTTTGTCTGATATTCTAAAGGCTCGTGTAAAGAGGGTCTATAGTACCCCTGTCTTCTCGGCTGGGTAGTTGTGTGAGTCAGCGTGTAGATAATTATCCGTGTGTGACTTCTTTCTGAACACTTTGTGTCCAAGGGATCCGTCTTCATTTCTTGAGAGGAGTATGTCAAGGAAAGGGATGCAGTTGTTTTCTTCACATTCCATTGTAAATTGGATATCTTTGGATATGCTGTTGAGGTGGTCTAGGAAGTTCTTTAATTCCTCCTCTCCATGAGGCCAATTGACATTGGTGTCGTCTACGAACCTTATCCAAAACTTGGGTTTTAATGGGTAAGATTCTAGAGCCTTATTTTCGAATTTCTCCATGAAGAGGTTTGCCACTATAGGGGATAGCGGGGATCCCATCGCAACTCCAGATGTTTGTTCAAATATTTCCCCTCGGAAGGTGAAAAAGGTAGAATGAAGACATATTTCAGCGAGCTTAGCAGTTTTCGGGTCTGCTATTTCTTTAACTACTTGCACGTATTCATCAAGAGGTATTTTGGTGAAAAGTTGGACAACATCAAAGCTAACAATTTTGTCACCAGGATCCAATTTAGCTTTTTTAATGAAATCAATGAATTGATTGGAGTCTTTGATGAATGAGCTAGTATTTCCTACCATAGGGGCGAGGGTGGGAGCCACATATTTGGCTAATTCATATGTTGGTGCACCTATAGTGTTGACGATAGGTCTTAAAGGAACACTGACTTTATGGATTTTAGGGGCACCATATATGCAGGGTATGATTTCGCCTTTTGGGTATAAGCGCTTCTTCAAATTATCATCCAGATTGGACTCCCTGATGGCTTTTTTAACATTTTTTACGACTTTGGATATGGGGTTTTCATTCAGCTATTTATAACTACCGCTATTGTGTAGGTGGTCCCTCATCTTATTGTTATACTCCTCTTTGTCCATTACCACTGTGGCTCGTCCTTTGTCTGCCCTTAGAATGAAAATTTTGTCATTGCCTCTTAGGTTTTTTAGGGCTTTTAATTGCTCACAAGAATGCGCCATTATATTGGATAAAGCTAAGCTTCCAAAGAAAAACTCAAGTAGTGAGCAATTAAAAGCCCTAAAAAACTTAAGTTGCAATGATAAAATTGTCATTTTAAAGGCAGACAAAGGAGGGGCCATAGTAGTAATGGAAAAATAAGAGTACAAAAATAAAATGAGAGATCACCTACACAATAGTGGTAATTATAAAAAAATTAATGAAAACCCCATATCCAAAGTTATAAAAAATGTTTGAAAAGCCATTAAGGAGTCCAATCTTGAAGAAAAATTGAAGAAGTGCCTATACCCGGAACGTGAAATCATACCCCGCATATATGGTGTCCCTAAAATCTATAAGGACGGTGCTCCTTTATGACCTATCGTCAACACTATTGGCACACCAACATATGAATTAGCCAAATATGTGGCTCGCACCCTCGCTCCTCTTGTGGGTAATATTCGCTCATTCATCAAAGACTCCAATCAATTCGTTGATTTCATTAAAAAAGCTAAATTGGATCCTGGTGACAAAATTGTTAGCTCTGATGTTGTCCAACTTTTCACCAAAATACCTCTTGATGAAGCCGTGCAAGTAGTTAAAGAAGTAGCAGACCCGCAAACTGCTAAGCTTGCTAAAATATGTCTTCGTTCTACCTTTTTCACCTTTCAAGGGGAAATATTTGAACAAACATCCGAAGTTGCGATGGGATCCCTGTTATCCCCTATAGTGGCAAACCTCTTCATGGAGACATTTGAAAATAAGGCTCTAGACTGTTACCCATTAAAACCCAAGTTTTGGATAAGGTTCGTAGACAACACCAATGTCAATTGGCCTCATGGAGAGGAGGAATTAAAGAACTTCCTAGACCACCTCAATAGCATATCCAAATATATCCAATTTACAATGGAATGTGAATAAAACAAATGCATCCCTTTCCTTGACATACTCCTCTCAAGAAATGAAGACGGATCCCTTGGACACAAAGTGTTCAGAAAGAAATCACACATGGATAATTATCTACACGCCGACTCACACCACTACCCAGCCCAGAAAACAGGGGTACTGCTGACCCTCTTTACACGAGCATTTAGAATATCAGACAAAACTCATGTGGAAGAAGAAATTGAATATCTAATAAAATCCTTCATAAAGTTGGGATATAGAAATAGGGACATTAACAAAGCTATTCAAAGAGCTAAATCTGGAAACAAAAGAATGATTACTGACAATTCCTCTACTACAAAAGCATACCTCCCTTATATTCAAGGGGTCATGGACAAGATAGCCAAATTTCTAGCCAAAAAGGACATTAAAGCATCCTTCAAACCTCTAGTGACCATCAGGCAAAGAATGAAATCGGTCAAGGATGACCCTGACCACCTACAACAAAAGGGTGTTTACAAAATCAGTTTTTCATGTGGAGATTGCTATATTGGGGAAACAGGTAAAACCTTCAAAATAAGGTTTAAATAACATGGGGCATACATTAGGCTTGGAAGAATAAAAACCTCAGCCTTATCAGAACACTCCAACAAAACATGTCACCACATATGCCTTGAAGAGGCGGTGGTCATTGCCAAAGAAAAATGTTAGGTCCCTATATTACTAGTATAGTCCATTATTATTGTTAGTGTAACCCCATTATTGTTATTATTGTACCCTTGTAACCCCCATTTTGTTATTATTGTGCCCTTAAATTATTATTGTTAGGTTGGCTAGGATTACATTGTGGCCCACTAAGATTACATTATAGCCCCATGGATTCCTATATATAGAAAGGAGGTTTTGTAAATTGTATCATCCAAGAATTGTTCATTTATGTAATGTGTTGGAGGTTACCCCCTCGAAGTGGCTTATTTCTAAGGCGTTGATATCTTTTTTCTTCTATTTTGGGAGCTGGTTACACAACATTTGGTGTCAGAGCTTTGGATTCTAGGGTTTCGCTGCTCCAAACAGGTCATCGTGGAATTTTCGCTATAACTTTTTTTCTACGAAGTTTCAGAAGCTGAAATTTTTAGGGTACGAAGCAGAAATCCTAAGGAATATTTTCTAAAAATTTCAGAGCTTGGTTCGCCATATTTTTGGAGATATCATCTGTGGAAGTTAGGTCTTTTTTCAAGCTCCTAAACAGGTCATCGTGGAATTTTCGCTATAAATTTTTTTCTACGAAGGTTCTGAATCTGAAATTTATATGGTACGAAGCAGAAAGTCTGAGGAAATTTGTCAAAAAATTTCAGAGCTTGGTTCGCATTATTTTTGGAGATATGATCTGTGGAAGGTAGTGCTTTTTCAGGCTCATGAATTTCATCTCAAAGAGGTGATCGTGGGAAAAGTTAAATAACTCTCTCTCTGGGCAGTGGATTTGAGTGCCGTAAAAATTGGTTGCAAGTACACAGACTGTAGTTTCTTGGCTATCAATTTCAGAGACAAAGGACGAAACAGTGACACGTGGCAAGTCCTACAAGTTTGATCTACTGAACCAGTCCAAAATTAGGTCATTGTGGGAGATTGGACACAAATTTGTCTTGGGGAATCCAAATTAGATCAGACCTATGGCATTTGAAAGAAGCTTAAGAGGGATACTACAGGGCTGAATTTTAGATATTGAATATTTTCAATTACAGATATAATTCAATTTCAATATTGAGCTCCTCAAAGCAAGTAAAAGAATAGGTATCAATATTGGATTCTAAAATGGCGCATAAAAAGAATTCAACACCCATTAAGCCTTCAGAAGGCTCTACCATGACTCATGAAGATTAATAATTGCAACATGATCTATCAAAATTACAAGAGCAAGTGCAACAAATTTCACTCTCGCAAAGAGCAACAAAAAATGAAATGGAAGTTTTGAAGAAAGGCGTGGAAGTGAAGATGGAAAGTTTGAAGAAAGGCATGGAAGCTAAGATGGACAAGTGAAGTGAAGATGGACGGTTTGAAGAAAGGGAAGCTAATATGGAGTATGGAAGCTAATATGGATATGTGGAAGCTTAAGATTGATGAATGAAATGGCATAAGCCAGATGGATGATCAGAAAACAACATCGAAGATTACAAGTTGGATATGTAGTATTTCATTGGTGAAAAGATAGTAGAGGAAATTCATGATGAGAACAAAATAAATGTTAATCATGATTTCATAAAATCTAATGTTGGCGGGAAGAACCACCATATTCCAAAAATGGATATGAGGAAGTTTGATGGAAAGGATCCTGTAACATGGATACTACAGATGGAGTAATATTTTGATCTCCATAATGTGCAAAACACACAAAAGGTATGCATTGCAACTTTGCATTTAGAACAAAATACATTTGTATGGTATGGATGGCTTTGCTCCAGTAAAAAAATTGTCTCTTGGTCAATTTTTACGGAGGAAATGATAGAACATCATGAGGATACAAAGAGCAACACCTTCTTTAGCCAATTGATAAATCTCAAACAAAAGGGTTTAGTGGGGCAGCACATTGAGGACTTCCAAAAATTGAATATAAGGGTAACTTATATTCCAGAGGAACACAGGATTGATCTCTTCATAGGCACTTTAAAGGATAACATTCAACATGAAGTTCGCATTCTGGAACCTGATTCATTGGAGAAGGCATTTAGGTTGGCAAGAAAAGTTGAATGTAAAATTATGGCGACAAGGAAGCCTACCACTCAATTCTATAAAGAAGGAAGTGTTGCTACGCCCAGATTTCCACAACCTACAAGGTTGACACCACAACAATTGGAAGAAAAAAGAGCAAAAGGGCTTTGCTACAGTTGTGATAGCAAATACACTAAAGGTCATAAGTGTGCTGAGAAGAAATTATTTTACATAGAATGTGAAGAGGAAGAAGAAAATGAACAAGAAGAGGATATACACCAGGAACCAACCCAAGAAGAGGAAGAAATGAGTCCGACCATATCGTGTAATGCATTGGCAGGAATTACCACTCCTCAAACTCTCAAGATAGAAGGACATATCAAGAAGAAAAAGGTAATAGTGTTGATTGATTCAGGAAGCACCCATAATTTTATTCATTGTAAGGTAGCCAAGGAATTAAATTGTTTCCTATACCCAGCACCAGAATGTCAAGTGATGGTTGCAAATGGAGGAACTATAAATTGCTCTGGAAAATGCCATAATATCAAGCTAACCATGGGGGAATATGTTTTGACTAGTCCAATGCTTTCCATTCCTATGGGAGGTGCTAATGTTGTATTAGGAGTACAATGGTTACAATCTTTGGGGACGGTAGCTTTTAATTTTCAAGAACTTTTCTTGAAATTTTTTTCAGAAGGAAAGGAAGTCGAATTACGGGTTATTGAAGGGAAGTCGGGAAGGATAATAAGTTCTAATGTCATGACAAAGCTTCTAAAGGAATAAAAATGAGGTGTAATTGCACAATTATGCTCACTAGAAGTTTCGACATCAAAATCATCTATTTCTGCAGATCTCCAACAAGTCTTGGACAATCATTCCAAGGTGTTTGAAACTCCCAAAGGACTCCCACCTATTCGTGATCATGATCATGCTATTCATTTTATTCCAAGAAGTGTTCCTCCAAACATCAGGCCTTATAGATATCCTTACTTCCAAAAGAGCGAAATTGAACGTATGATTGCAGAAATGTTAGAGGCGGGTATAATTCAACCTAGTCAAAGTTCTTTTTCTGCTCCTGTAGTATTGGTACACAAGAAGGATGGATCATGGCGAATGTGTCCAGATTATAGGGAGATCAATAAGCTCACCATTAAAGACAAATTTCCCATTCCTGTGATTGATGAATTATTGGATGAATTACATGGAGCAATTTATTTTACCAAGTTGGATCTTCATTCAGGATATCATCAAATTAGAATGAAGACTCAAGATATTCCAAAAACATCATTTCGAACTCATGAGGGTCATTATGAATTTTTGGTCATGCCTTTTGGCCTTACCAATGCACCTTCTACATTTCAAGGGTTGATGAATTCCATTTTCAAACCCTTCCTTAGAAAATTTGTGCTAGTATTTTTTGATGATATACTAATCTATAGCAGGTCATGGAAGGATCATGTTGAACATGTTGACAGGGTGCTCAAACTATTGCAGGAGAAACAATTATATGCAAAAACATCCAAATGTTTCTTTGAAGTACAAGAGGTGGAATATCTGGGTGATATTATATCTCACGAGGGTGTGAAAGTAGACCCTAACAAAATTAAAGCCATTAAGGAATGGAAAGTCCCCAAGACAATAAAGCAGTTGCGAGGATTTCTCGGGTTAACAGGCTATTATCGCAAGTTTGTTAAGAATTATGGGAGAATAGCAGCACCTCTAACAACATTATTGAAGAAAGATACATTTTCATGGACTCCTGAAGAAACTAAGGACTTTGAACATCTTAAAGAGGCAATGTGCCTAGCACCAGTCTTAGCTACGCCAGACTTCACAAAAACCTTTATTGTGGAATGTGATGCCTCAGGAAATGGTATTGGTGAAGTTTTAATGCAGGAAGGAAGACCCATTGCTTTTGAAAGCCGTCCAATCAAAGGAAAGTATTTACAGAAACCTATTTATGAGAAGGAAATGTTAGCAATACTACATGCACTAAAGAAATGGCGAACTTACCTAATGGGAAGACACTTCAAGGTAAAAACTGATCATGATAGTCTTAAAGAATTTTTGGAACAAAGATTATCTTCAGAAGAGCAGCAAAAATGGGTCACAAAGATGTTGGGTTATGACTTTGAAATAATCTACAAAAAAGGAAAGTTTAATGTTGTTGCAGATGCACTCTCAAGAAAGAATGAAGAGGTGGAAGCATTGCTTTGTGCCATTTCTATTATCCAACCAGATTGGATAACCGAAGTAAGAGATGAATGGAAGAAGGACAAAGATGTATGGACACTCATTCAAAAGTTGCAGCAAGATCCTACTACATATGATACATTTAGTTGGAAAAATGATTCCTTATGGTACAAAGATCGCTTATATCTTTGTAAGAATTCCCAACTAAAACAAAAGATTCTTCTCGAATTGCACACTTCTCCTTTAGGAGGACACTCAGGATTTTTAAAAACTTACCACAGGGTGAAGAAAGAATTTTTTTGGGATGGCCTTAATTTTGATATTCAAAAGTTTGTGGCGGAATGTTTGGTTTGCCAGCAGAATAAAGTTGAGACAATTAAGACCTCGGGTCTTCGACAACCTTTATCCATTCCAAGTCAACGTTGGGAGGAGATTTCAATGGATTTTATCACAGGTTTACCTAAGTCCGAAGGAAAGAGTGTCATCATGGTGGTAGTTGATAGACTTACCAAGTATGCACACATTTGTGCATTATCTCATCCATTTAAAGCAAGTACAGTTGCTACTACATTTATGGACACAATTCAAAAGCTACATGGAAACCCAAGGGTTATTGTGAGCGACAGAGATCCCATTTTTACTGGAATTTTTTGGACGAAGTTATTTTCTTGTTTGGGTACTCAATTAGCTCATAGCTCATCTTATCATCCTCAATCTGATGGTCAAACTGAGATAGTAAATAAATGTTTGGAAGGATATCTTCGTTGTTTTGTATCTGATAAACAAACACAATGGGTCAAGTGGTTACCTCTTTTTGAATGGTGGTATAACACTTCCTTCCATACTGCAGCAAAAATGACCCCATTTATGGCACTTTATGGATATCATCCACCATCCATCACATCATATTTAAGGGAAAATTAGAAGGTTCAAGCAGTGGAAGATCACATCGAGCATCAGCAAGAAGTTCTCCAACTCTTAAAGGATAACCTGAATTTGGCACAAAATCGAATGAAACAACAGGCAGATCAACATCGTAGCGAGAGAAGTTTTGATGTAGGAGATTGGGTATTTTACGGCTACAACCATACAAACAAATGTCCCTCAAGCAAGCAAAGAAGGATAATAAATTATCGCCAAAGTACTATGGTCCTTACAAGGTGTTGCAAAAGATTGGTACTATGGCATACAAGTTGGAGCTTCCTGCTTCTTCGCGAGTACATCCAGTTTTCCATGTTTCATGCTTAAAGAAGGTTATAGGTGAAAATCTTCCAGTTCAAACAATATTGCCAGAACTTGATGAGGAAGGAAAAATCATATTGGAACCTGAAGCGATCACGGAAACAAGAACTCGACAGCTACGGAATCGATCAATTTCAGAGTATCTCATCAAGTGGAAGAACTTACCCACTGAAGATTCTACATGGGAGGATGATAATTTTATACAGAAGCACCCAGAGCTACTCAAGCGTTGAGGACAACACTTTTTTGAAGGAGAGGGCATGTTAGGTCCCTATATTACTAGTATAGTCCCTTATTGTTGTTAGTGTAACCCCCTTATTGTTATTATTGTACCCTTGTAACCCCCATTTGTTATTATTGTGCCCTTAAATTATTATTGTTAGGTCGGCTAGGATTACATTGTGGCCCACTAGGATTACATTATGGCCCCATGGATTCCTATATATAGAAAGGAGGTTTTGTAAATTGTATCATCCAAGAATTGTTCATTTATGTAATGTATTGGAGGTTGCCCTCTCGAAGTGGCTTATTTCTAAGGCGTTGATATCTTTTTTCTTCTATTTTTGGAGCTGGTTACACAACCAAAAACAACATTTTAAACGCAAAATTCGTGAAGCTTTGGAAATCATAAAACACCCTCACAACCTAAACAGAGATGGAGGCTTAGAAGTTAGCAGAAATTAGGTCCATGTTATTTCTCGTTAATAAACTTACACCCCTAAGTCATTGGTCTCCGTGTACCCCTTCTCTTCCTTCGTCCCCTTGGATCTTTAAAATGGCATTCACTCACTCTACCTCATATCCTTTCACCTCCCTCTTTCTGCCTGTTCATTTCAAACCCTTACCCCTCTCATAGCCCTTACCGTGCTGCCCTTATTTAACCTTAAATAGTTAAAAGTAATTATTTAAAAAACACCCTTATAAATCTCCATACAAAAACTTAGACCTTTATTAATTCCTAACCTTCCGCATCCTTATTTTAGAGGATTGATTGATCATAGGCCTTATATAGGGGTTATAATCAATTGACCTATTCCTAACCTTTTATATTTTAATAACTTTACCCCTTCAGTAGTACAATATAATTTACGTAGGGCTGTATAAACATAGATATAGTATAAGGAAATTCTAAACTCTAAACATCATTAAAATAGAGCTTTGCAACATTAAACTATAACAATTTATCTAAATCATTAGCTATAATATATTAAAAATCTTAGGACCTTTTAAGGAATAAATAATTAATAATAAAATAGTAGATATTATGACCTACTTAGGGACTTTCATAAATAAATAAATTCCTATCTTTAACTACATAAGACCTTATTACATAAAATTAGGATAAAATGATAATACTACACTTTGTTAAATCTTAGCAAAAATATTAGGACCTTTTAAGGAATAAATAATTAAAAAATAGTAGATATTTAGACCTACTTAGGGACTTTAAAAAATAAATAAATTATTAGCATTAAATCTATCAAAATATTCTACCTAAGACCTTATTACATTAAATTAGGATAAAAAGATAATACTACTCTTGGTTACTTTTAAAACAATACTTTATAACAATAAAAATAATAAAACAAAATAAAATAATTAACCTAAGATTAAATAAAAAACTTAGGACTTTATAATAGTAATGAATAATTAATAATAGAAAACATTAATCATTATTAACATTAAAACTCAAAAACATAGTAACAAAGAATTTGATAGTTATAAAACAAAATAATTAAAAGTCAACATAAATAAATTAAAAATAAAAATTATTTAGAAATTAAATCATCAAGTTGATAATTGGTCGGCTCTCTTTCCTGTCATTTTTTCCACTATTTATTTAACACAAATTGTCTCTCTTATTTGCAGATTTGTCCTGATAATGGGTTTTAGACCCGAAACGTAGACTTAAAAATGAGAACTATGGAGATTCTGAGCTTTGAACCTAAAAATCTACACCAGAGAAATCCACAATCCATCAATTTTTACCTTTGCGAATAGGCAGAATACTCTATTTTATTCATAATCCAATTAGCCTTTTCAATTTCCACAGAATAGTTTTTTAGATAGGATTTTAAGAGGTTTAATATTTTCATTTTCTTCAAGTAGTGGATATAATTAGAGATTATTTTAATGCTCTATTTTCAATAGGATTAATGTAATAAGTTTTCATTTGATAAATATATAAAAGTGTTCAATTACATGATAGGATTTTATCATAGTTTATATTGATGCTCTGTTTAGATTTAAGTGGATAGTCTCCTTCTTTAATCAAAGGTAATTGTCGGCATAGGATAACTTAACATAGAAGTTAAACATAGTTTCTTTTTATGCAATTTAGACTTGTTTTAGATCATTTTTCTCACATAATCTAACATTTCCTTTTCTTCCTTCTCATAATTTTCATTTTCTAGTTATTAGAATATTTTCTTTAGAATAATTCATAAATCAAATTCCTTCTTAGATTAAATTTAAACATTTCCTTTTCTTCCTTCATAAGCTTACCTTTTAAGCATTAAAAATTATTCTATATTCAAGCTACTTTCTTGCTTTTAGATGTTATTCATAATCTATAAAAATGCAAAAAGATAGAAGTTCCTTTTCTAACTTCTTCAAAATCCAAATATTTTTCTCTCTTAAACTTTCATCATAGAGTCTCAATTAGATTTAGATTTCATTTCTTAGATCAGTTATTAGTTTTCACATTAAAGATAAAGACACAAACCTCCCCCCCCCAAAAAACAAACCTACATAACGAAGTAAGAAAGATAGGCTTCTAGCATATATAGTGCGCCTGCACTTCACAAGGTTACTAACCCCGATCGATAATTTATAATAGAAATTTAAGACATTAAATTGACTAAAAATTTTGGCACCATTTCTAGGGAAGTGTAATCAGGAGGCTTATTTCTTAAAATCTAAGAAAATCTAAAAACAAAAACACAAAAACATGATATGCGTAGAGAAAGAGATTCTATGGGTAGATTTATAACTAGAGGTAGAAGTTCAATTCCAACAACACCACTCACCACACCAAGACCTCGTAGTGCCACACCACCATCTGAAACTCATATTCCATTCTTAAAACATGGACTCCTTGAAGTCTTAAGGTCAGAAATTCATCCTAGTGACTCTGCAACTTCATCAACTGAAGCAGCTATAGAAGAAGAAGATTCTAGATCCCCAATAGTAGGAGTAGTATTCTTAACCTCCACCAGAGAAATTTTTTTATCTCAAGAGCTAGAAGTTCTTAATGAAAAGGAAGAAGAAATTTTCTTCAATATACCATTGATACAAGAATCGGAGTAAGAACAAATAACTCCAAGAATAGAAACCTATATTAGTTCTAAGGAATCTAGAATGGCATGAGAAGGAGAAGGAGAAGTACACAATCTGAATGGAGAAAAATTAAGAATATGAGGGGGAACAAAAGGTGGATGAGACGGAGGAGGAGGTATAGGAAGAGGAAGAGGGGAAGAGAATAAAGATGAAAATATAGAATACCCTGTTGGATTTCCTATATATGATGATGATACAACTGCTACAATGAATAATATCTCACCTTCTATCCTTCCCAATTTTCATGGACTAAGAAATGAAGATCCTAAAACATCTCTATTTGAATTTGAGGTTTTATGTAGATCTTATGACTATTTACAAGATTCTCAAAAAATGAAATTGTTTCCTGCAACACTTAAAGGTGCAGCATTAAAATGGTTCATGGGTTTGATAACACATTCTATTAGAACATGGGAAGAGATGAAGAGTGCATTTTTGAAAAAATAACAGGATTATTGCATACCTCATAGTTAGAAAGATGAATTTTTTAAAATGATTCAAAGAGAGGATGAAAACTTAGAGGACCTAATTGAGAGATTCAGTTACAACTTAAAAAGATATAAAATGGAAAAATTAGATCATGGTACTTTAAACAATCTCCTATTGAAATCCATTAGAGATGAATGGATGGATATTCTTAATATGATGGGAAAAAGGAGATATTTCTCAATTACAATTACCTAATATCTCTTAATTATGCATACATCTCTCAAAAGGGAAATCAAGAATTGGAAAGAACTCAAGAGGTCATGTTCTCTCTAGAGTAAATAAATCTGCAATAGGAACAATAATTAGGGCAGAAATAGGAAATATGATTCATGAATTCAAAACAGATATTTTAGGAAGTCTTGGTGAACAAATTGGCACCTTAAAGTTACAAAACAAGAAAAAAACCGAAAGTTATGCCTTATCGATCTTTTGTCCTAAACGAAGAAATAAACATGCCTTAAAAGTATTTCCTCTTGATTTGAAAGTGATAAAGCCCTGTGTCATATGTAAAGAAAATCATGAAACAAATAAATTTCCTTCTATACCAGGTCTTAAAGTTGTCTTTCAAGAAGAAATAGTTCCACATCCAGTAGATCCTTTGTGTTTTGTCTCTAGAAGACCATGGCAAGGGCCACAAAATCAAGTTTTTAATATTCAAATGTATACTCATCCCCCACAGAATAATTGGAATTCGTCAATGCCATGGAATCAGCCTTGGTATCAACCTTAGTATTGGGCACAAGGAATGAAAATTCCCCATGGAATATATTCTTAATATCACCAATATCCACAATATTATCCAAACTACCCACCACAAAATTTTCCTCAACCTATTCAATAGCCTCAATTCCCAAATCATACTCAACTTTCATTACCATTTCCACAAAGGCCAAACCAACTACCTACTCAGCCACTCCCAAATCCAAATAATAAAAATGCATGACCTATCTATAATATAGAGGGATATAATTTTCAAAATTTCATGATAACTCCACTAGATCTTAACAATGTTCGACTTTGATCTGGTAGAATATTAGAAAGGAAAAAGCCCTTTGTTCTTCTTCAAGAGAAGGTTGAACATTTTGATGATGAAGTTTTACCTCAAAATGAAAATCTTCAAAAGAGGAATAATTATTTTGAAGAAGGGGCATCTCTTCCTCAAAATCAGAATTTTCAAAATCAAACACAAAAATATCCAATAAAATCAACTCCTATCATAGAGAAACCATCAGTGTCTATATCTAAACCTCCTTTTCCTGAAAGATTACAAATTGATAGAGGGGTAGACAAACAATTTTTTTTTCCTAACTATGATATATTAGATGAGATGAAAAATGTCTGTATCAAAATTACTTTGTTACAAGCCATTAAGGAAATCCTAATCCATGTGAAAACAATAAGAGAATTGAGTATAAAGAAACTGGGAAGAAAAATAAAATAAAAAAGTGAAAAGAATCTAATTAGTGGGAAAATTTGCAGATATCATGATGGGAAAAACAACCATACATAAATATTTAGATCTAGGAAGTCCCATTGTAAAAACCCATATCAATGGTATTTAGATTCAAAATGCATTAATTGACTTAGGAGAAGCAATAAACATCATGAGTAAACAAACCATGGAACAACTAAAGCTTCCAAATCTTCAAGTTAAACCAACATTACTGCAATTGGTAGATAGATCAGTAATAAATCCAGATGGTTTATTAGAAGACATTTATGTATCCTTAGATTCTTGAGAATATTCAATTGAATTTATTATCTTGACTCCCAAGAACAACTTAGGAGGACATCCACTGATATTAGGAAGACATTGGTTAGCTACAGTTGATGCCTTCATCAGTTGTAGATCCAGTGATATGTTTATTTCTTATGGAAATTTAACAAATAAATTCACTCTATATCCTCTAGAAAAAACAATGATAGAAGTAGAAGATGTAGAATGGATGGATGATGATAATGGTATACACCCTATTTTTACTATTTCCCACATTAGTGAAGAAAATAAAATTCTGAATTCACTATAAAATTATGAATCATCTTCGCAATGTGAGAATAGTCAAAATATTCAAGAACAATGCAACATTCAATACTTATCATCTAGAAAAATGTCTTTATATTATATAGAAGAATTTGGTAATTCTTCAATTGAAATATTTCCAGGCAAAACTTTAAACATAAACAAAAACCTAGAAGAATTTTAAAAAGAGGAATTGATCACAAGATTGCAAAAACATTCTTCTGCATATGCATGGGAGTACATTGACATGAAAGGAATTAATTCTAAGACTTTCATACATCATATCCATACTGAGGAAAATTCTAGGCCAATCAGACAACCTCAAAGAAGAATGAATCGAAATATTAGGGAAATTGTAAAGGAAGAACTACAAAAACTACTGAATGTAAAATTTATTTATCCAATATCTAACAGTCAGTGGGTTTCACCTCTAGTAATTGTCCCTAAGAAGAATGGTAAATGGAGGGTGTGTATTGACTATAGGGAATTGAATAAAGCTACTCTAAAAGATAATTTTCCATTTCCTTTCATAGATCAAGTTTTGGATACATTAACAGGGAAGAAATATTTTTCATTTTTGGACGGGTTTAGTGGATACAATAAAATGCAAGTAGCATGTGAATGCCAATACAAAACCACATTTACCTGTCCTTGGGGAACACATGCTTACCGAGTACTTCGTTTTGGCTTGTGAAATGCACCTGCAACAGTCCAAAGAGTAGTACTGGGATTTTTCTCTGATTTCATATATGATTGTGTGGAAGTGTATATGGATGACTTCACAGTATATGGAAATTATTTTGAAGAGGCTCTTGAAAATTTGGAAAAATTTCTCATAAGATGTAAAGAAAAAAATCTCTCATTAAGTCATGAAAAAATATTTATGATGTTTACTAAGGGAATTGTTTTAGGACACCATAATTCGGGAAATGGAATTAAGGTAGACTCATCTAAAGTAGAAATAATTTCCAAATTATAAATTCCAATTTGTCAAAAAGATATTAGGAGTTGTCTTAGCTTTACAAGGTACTATAGAATATTTATAGAAAACTTCTCAAAGATTGCATCTAGACTCTTCAAATTTCTTACTAAATATTGTGAATTTAGCTGGAATCCTGAGTGCCAAATGGCATTTGAAAGTTTGAAAGAAAAGATATCTTAAGCACCCATCCTAAGAGGACAGAATTGGAAATTAACTTTTCACATCTCAACGGATGCTTCAGACACAACCCTGGGAGATTTATTAGGAAAAAAAGATCTGACCCCTTATGTCATCTACTATACAAGTAAAAATTTGACTCCTACTAAGTTAAATTACACTGTTAATGAAAAAGAGTTTCTAGTTGTTGTCCATGCTATTAACAAGTTTAGAAATTATATCACTGGCTATGAAACCTTTATTCATACAGATCATTCTGAAATTAGATATATAATGAATAAATCTATCACTAATGGCAGAATCACAAGATGGTTACTACTCTTGCAAGAATTTAACATCACCATTCTAGATCGACTTAGAAAACAAAACATAGTTGCTGATTTTTTTTATCTAGAATTCAAAATAATAACAATGACACTCTGGTAGAGGATAAATTTCCTGATGAATATATTTTTGCAGTATCTACTAAATCTCCTTGATTTTCATACATTGCAAATTATTTGGCCATGGGAAAATTACCATCATGTTTATTTCCTAGAGAAAAAAGAAAAATGATTCAAACAAGTGCATTATATTCATGGGTTAATGATGAATTCTACAAGACAAGTCGACATCTCATCATTAGAAGATATGTTCGAGAAGATGATATACTTGAAATACTGAAGGCATGCCATGATGAGCCATGTGGAGGACACTTTTCTGATAAAAGGACTTCTTATAAAATCCTTCTTTTAGGATACGATTGGCCTTCCCTTTTTAAGGATGCCAAGGAGTATGTTAAAAGGTGTGATAGTTGTCATAGAATGGGGATACTTGTTCCTACAGATGAAATGCCCTTACAACCATAGGTACTCATTGAAACCTTTGAAAAATGGGCCATGGAATTTGTTGCACCAATCAATCCACCATAAAAACAAAAGAGGTACATTCTTGTATGTATTGATTATGTCACTAAATGGGTAGAGGCTAAAGAAATTTATTTTGCTAATGAAAATGATTTAGTTTCATTTCTCTTTGAGGATAATTTTACTCATTTTGGTATCCCAAGGGAAATTGTGACAGATCAGGGAACTCAATTTACATCCAGAATGGTGCAAAAGTTCGTGGAGGAAAACGAAATCAAGCACATAAAATCTACTCCATACCATCCACAGGAAAATGGACAAGTGGAGTCCACCAATAAATTGATTGAGGCAATCCTTACAAATACTGTACATCTACATAGGAAGGAATGGGAAGAAAGGTTTCCTGAAGCCTTATGGGCCTACTAGACTACATGGAGGAATACAATAGGACATACTCCCTATGAACTTGTTTATGGGAATTAAGTCTTGTTTCCAATAGAGTTTCAAATCAGAACCTTCAAAACAACAATCAAATTGGGACTTGAAATATTAGAAGCCCAAAAGCATAGAATGGAGCAAATAAATGATCTTGATGAAATAAGGCAAGATGGAGTTCAAAATACTAGCCTAGTTCAACAACAAAGATCTTTATGCCATGATAATTACATAAAAGAAATAAAATTTTAGGCAGGAGATTGGGCACTTTTATATGATTCAAAGTTCAAAGAATTCCAAGGGAAATTTTAAACTCACTGGCTTGGACCTTATGAGAGTGAAAGAGATTTTGATAATGGATTAGTGAGGATAAGGACAATTGATGAACAAAAGGTTCCTCTTCTTGTAATGGGCATCGAATATGTTGATTAGCGGTTGTCATTAATGTCAACCCAAGAAACACCAAGGGCTAACCCAATATTGCATGGGAATTTTGACCTACCAAATTAATATATTCTAGGTCAATAATTATTTTTGTGGTTTCTTCTTGTCGAGATGTTTCTGTTGATATATGGAACGCCATGTAATTCTTCACGGTTTGAGAGATATTCATGTTTGAAGTTTGTACCCCCAGTTAGTGGGATAAAACCTCATGGGGTTGGGGCATGGGTCATTGGAAAGTCATAATTAATATTTTTTAAGCTCCTAAAATCCCTCCCACGTTCACTTGTTGAAGCCCCTCTTAACTTAAACATTCATATAAATTGTGATCTTCATTTCCTCCTTATGCAAGGGATTCGGCCATCTGAAACAGGTCATCGTGGAATTTTCGATCTAACCTTTTTTCTACGAAGGTTCAGAAGCTGAAATTTTTAGGAGGCGAAGCCAAAATCTTGAGGAAGCTGCAGTTAAAATCTCAGATCAAGGTGCACAATATTTTTGGAGATATGATCTGTGGAAGTCAGGGTTTTTGCAGGCTCTTAAAATTCTTGGTAAATTCATCATAACTCTCTCTCTGAGTATCATATTGAAATTTCGTAAAATTTGGCAGATAGTGCCTAGTCTATACTTTGTGCTCTATCAATTTCAGATCCAAATGAAGAAACAATGACATGTGGAATGTCGTACAAGTGCGCTCTACTGAAACAGTCCATAATTAGGGCATTGTGAGAGATTGGGTATAAATCTCTCTTGAAGAATCCAAATTGGGTCAGACCTATGGCATCAGAAATATGACTAAGAGGAATACTACATGACCGAAAATCAGATATTGAGGATCTCAAATAACAGAGATACACCAAATTAAATATTGAGCTCCTAGAAGGCAAGAAAAATATAGATCATGTGTTGTCAAGGGTTGCAAAGGACCATACTTTATATGGCAGAAAAGAAAATCAAGGTGTACAAGAGGGTATCATGACAAGAGCAGCAACCAAGGTGCATAAAAGCAGCAAGAATTTCATCATATGAAGTCTTCAAGTGGGCAACACTGCATATAATCATTGTAAAGGTATCATTGTACTTAGTCATTGTAAATACATTATTGTACAAATTGTACTAGTGTCTATCTGCCAAGGGTTGAAGAGGCAGTGTTCGGAGGTCTAGGATCATCATTAGGTGGTTGTGTCAAATTTGGGGTTATGGTCTATTATATCTTCTTCTTCTGCATCATTCTATATCAGTGTAAAGTGGACCATTTTCCCTGGTACGGGAGTCCATTCTTCTTTTATTCTTCTATAGGGTGGTAGGGTGGTGCTAGGGTGAGTTGTAGCTCATTGGGTGTTGGAGCATCCATTTAGCTGAATATTGAAGAATCTCGGGTGTTGGAACGTCCATCCAGTAGGAGTTGGAGAAGAATGATTTTCTAGATTCTAGGAAGTTGGAGCTTTATTTTCAATTGGAGTTGAATATTAAAAAATTATTAGAAAAACATTAGGTGGTTTTTTTCCCGGAGTGGGTTTCCACCTTAAAAATTGTGTGCATTTGTGTTCCTCTTGTTTTCTATTATCATTGTACAAAAACTGATAATAATTGAGGATTAAATAATTCTCTATTTGAAAGAAATACTGATTCACCCCCCCCCCCTCTCGTTTTTCCCGGTAATTGGTTTTAGAGCATGGTTCCTTCAATAGTAGTTTAATAGGCTGAAGGAGGTCATGGAGCATACCAAGAATGGTGTACCTCTATTCAATGAAAATAATTATGCACTTTGGAAAGGAAGAATGGAGGAGGTCCTCTCTTGGCGTAAGGTTATGAAGTATGGGACAACTGTTCAAAATGGATTTATCAACCACGGATGAACAAGGTAAGAAGAATTTGGTAAATGATGCAAAAGAAAAGAATATTATTATCAATGGACTTATTGAATATGCTTATCATAAGGTTTTGGGTTGTAAAATTGCCAAAAATGTATGGGGCAAGCTTGAGAATATATATGCAGGTGACTCAAATGTCAAAGAAGAAAAGCTTCAAATCTAAAGAGAAAAAATTGAGCAACTCAGAATGAAAGAAGATTGCAACATTCTGCATACTTCCAATAAGTGGATGAAATAACCAATACTATGGAAGGATTGGGAGAGCCAGTTGACGAGAAGACTATTATACAGAATATTCTTAGAACGTTACCAGAGAGATTCAACCCAAAGGTATTGTTCTTAGAATACAGTGCAAATCTGGACAAACTCAGCAAAGAGAAATTACATGGAGTTCTCTTAGCATATGAAATGAGACTTGATGAAGAAGAGGGTACTTCGCATCTAGAAACTGCGTTTGTTGCATCTAAGAAAACTAATAAGGATAAACAACCTTCAATTGAAAAGACATGCACTTGCAAGTGTGAAGAAAATGGAGATGATGAAGAAGGTCTTTCAGATGAATTATATGCTTACTTTATGAGAAAACTACAAATTGGTAAGGGACAATTTAAAGGTAAACTTCCATTCATATGTTTCAGTTGTAATGAGGTTGGGAATTTTGTAGCAAAATGTCCAAACAAAAGTAATGGCAACTCAAAAAGAAAGAAATGCTTTAAAAAATTCAACAAGCAAGAATCCAAAAGGAACTTTTTATCTAAAGAAGATAGCTCATCAACTGATGAAGACAATGATAGTGAAGAAGAAGCCAATGAGAGAGTATTGTTTATGGCCAAGCACAATAAGCAAGAGGTATCAAACAACGAAGAAGAAGGATGGACCATAAATGAATTTTATGAGAAGAAATCAAGCTTATAAAAGCTCTCAAGGTAGAAGATCCATTCCAGCTCTTGAAGAACAAGGTTCAGGTCTCAAAATTGAAGTTGAAGAACACAAATGCATTGAAGAGTCACTTCAAAATAAGTTGGAAGAAAGCAACCAAGAAAGGGAAGAATTAGAAGCAGAAGTAGTCTAGTTATGTGAGGGAAGTGAAGAAAGGAAAAACTATCCAAAACTATGCCAACAACTCTGGGGCATTGGAAAGAACTCATCAACACTCAACGATCTTACAATGAAAAAATTGGCATCCATTACAAAGAAGAAGAAGCAGGACCTTCTACAACAAAATACAATGAACCTATGAGATATGACATGCATGAAGACTTCATTGGACAAGATTCGCAAGAACAACCTTGGAAGACAATTCCTCGACAAAAATTTCCATCCAGGTACCAACATATTTTTTATGGCTATTGTTATTCATGTGGAAAATTTGGTCATAAAGCTGTAGAATGTCGCACGTACCCTAGGAACGAATACAATTCCAGGAGATCTGTCAAATATGCACCTCCCAGGGCTTAGCGAAACATCAATAGATTTGAACATTTAAGAAATAATTTTGAATGTTACAAATGTCGAAAATTTGGATACATAGCCAAAGACTGTAGAGTTGAAAATCCTCCAGAAGAATCTTCGAAGCCATAAAATGAACGAACATGGAAGAAGAAAAAGAAGAATGATAATTGTGCTCTCGCTCTCAAGGCTCAAAAGAATAAATATGTGTGGTATGTTGATAGCGTTTGCTCAACGCATATGACTGGAGATAGAAATAAATTTGTATCTTTGAAAGAGAAGAAGGATGGAACAGTGTCCTTTGGAAATGATGGATCTTCAAATGTTATAGGATCAGGTACTTTCACTCTCGGAAGAAAATATATTCTAGCCAAGAATGTTCTATTAGTTGAAAACATGAATCACAATCTACTCAGTGTTGGAAAAATGTGTGATCAAGGACACACAATACTATTCAACTCCATGAAATGTGAAATCGAGAAGGCGTGGTGGGGAGGTGGCCTGGCTACGGCAAGTCAAGCTCCAAATGACATATATGTTCTGGATGAAGCAAATAATTCATGTCTAATAGCTAAAGAAGATGATGCAATAATTGGTAGCAATGATGATCGACTAAGTAAGAAGTTTGCTACAAAGGTGCAAAGTGATTTCGAGATGTCTTTAATTAGTGAGCTGACATACTTCTTAGGGCTTCAAATATCTTAGCAAGAGAAATGAATATTTATATATCAAGCCAAGTACATCAAGGAAATACTCAATAAATTTAAAATGGAATATTTCAAACCCATCCTTACTCCAATGATAATAGGTTGCAAATTGAGCATTGACGACTCATCTAAGGATGTGGATCAAAGGTTGTATAGATCTATGATTAGTAGTCTTCTATATGTAACAACTTTCCGACCAAATGTTATGCAAGCAGTTGGACAAGTAGCAAGATTCCAAGCAGCACCAAAAGAATCACATATTAAATATTCACTAGCATTGGAATATATTTGCCAGAAGCTTGGGATTCTCCCAAGTTTTCATTAGATTTTCCTTTTTTCAGAATATAAAGGGGGAGTGGAAGTGTGTACAGGTCTACAGGACGGTTGTGTGTTAGCGTGAGTGGAAGTGTGTACAGGTCCACAGGATGGTTGTGTTTCAAGGGGAGTTACCCTTTGCCATTGATGTTAAATGGGCAGAGAATGTTGTAGGAAGAGGTGTCATGATCACAGGGGGAGTACTTGTGTTGCCATCAATGCCAAAGGGGGAGATTGTTGATTAAACGGAGTGCATCATGGTGTCTTGGCGACTTTGATGGCTAACCCAATATTGCATGGGAATTTTGACCTACCAGTTTAATATATTCTGGGTCAATAATTCTTTTTATGGTTTCTACTTGTCAAGATGTTTCCGTTGATATATGGCACGCCATGTAATTCTTCACGGTTTGAGAGATATTCATGTTTGAAGTTTGTACCCCCAGTTAGTGGGCTAAAACCCCATGGGGTTGGGGCATGGGTCATTGGAAAGTCATAATTAATATTTTTTAAGCTCCTAAAATCCCTCCCAAGTTCACTTTTTGAAGCCCCTCTCAACTTAAGCATTCATATAAATTGTGATCTTCATTTCCTCCTTATGCAAGGGATTCGGCCATCTCAAACAGGTCATCGTGGAATTTTCGCTCTAAATTTGTTTCTACGAAGGTTCAGAAGGTGAAATTTTTATGAGGCGAAGCTGAAATCCTGAGGAAGCTACAGTAAAAATTTTATATCAAGGTGCGCAACATTTGGAGATATGATCTGTGGAAGTCAGGGTTTTTGCAGGCTCCTGAAATTCATCTCAAAGAAGTGACCTTGGTAAATTCATCGTAACTCTCTCTCTGAGTATCGGATTGGAATTTTGTAAAAATTTGCGGATAGTGCACAGTCTATACTTTGTGCTCTATCAATTTTATATCCAAATGAAGAAACAGTGACATGGGGCATGCCGTAAAAGTGCGCTCTGCTGAAACAGTCCATAATTAGGGAATTGTGAGAGATCGGGTATAACTCTCTCTTGAAGAATCAAAATTGGGTCAGACCTGTCTCATTGGAAAGATGACTAAGAGGACTACTACAGGACTGAAAATCAGATATTGAGGATCTAAAATAATAGAGATACACGAGATTACATATCGAGCTCCTAGAAGGAAAGAAAAAGATAGATCATGTGTTGTCAAGGGTGTCAAAGGACCAGACTTTCTACAGTAGAAAAGCAAAGCAAGGTGCATCAGAGGGTAGCATGACAAGAGAAACAACCAAGGTGCATAACAGCAGCAATAATTTCATCATATGAAGTCTTCAAGTGGGCAGCACTGTATACAATCATTGTAAAGGTATCATTGTACTTAGTCATTGTAAATACATTATTGTAAAAATTGTACTAGTGTCTATCTACCAAGGGTTGAAGAGGCAGTGTTGGAAGGTCTAGTATCATCATTAGGTGGTTGTGTCAAATTTGGGGTTATGGTCTAGTATATATTTTTCTTCTACATCATTCTATATCATTTTAAAGTGGACCATTTTCCCTGGTACGGGAGTCCATTCTTCTTGTATTCTTCTATAGGGTGGTAGGGTGGTGCTAGGGTGAGTTGTAGCTCATTGGGTGTTGGGGCATCCATTCAGCTGACTACTGAAGAATCTGAGGCGTTGGAGCGTCCATCCAGTGGGAGCTAGAGAACAATGATTTTCTAGATTATAGGAAGTTGGAGCTTTATTTTCAATTGGAGTTGAATATTAAATAATTATTAGAAAATCATTAGGTGGTTTTTCTCCCAGAGTGGGTTTCCACCTTAAAAACTGTGTGCATTTGTGTTCCTCTTGTTTGCTGCTATCATTATACAAACACTAATAATAATTCAATATTAACTAATGCTCTAATTGAAATAAATATTGATTCACCCCTCCCCTCTCAGTATTTCCAACAGAATAAAGGTCTATGATAAGCCACTTACAAAGGAGGAATTTGTCAAAAAAATTCGAGGCAATGCTGATATGAAGTTGGTGAAGAATAATCCTTCTTCTTCCCCAACTTAGTCTTCTTTTTACTATTCATATCTAAAATAATAATAATAATCATAAATAAATAATATATATATATATATATATATATATATATATATATATATATATATATATATATATATTATTCAATAATAATAATAATAATAATTGCATCAGTACATCCTTACACAGAAAATACAAGGTGAAAATCAGAGTTTATCCATGACACCTTATATTTTCTTTTCCCCATTCTAAAAATTGCAAATTCTTTGCAATTTCCTTTTCTTTTTAGAAAAATAAATATTAGCTACAGAATTTTTGCACTTCTACAGCTCTTACACATCTATGCCACACAGGTGAACAAAATTGATTGGCAGAAGCAACTAAAGACCAGATTGAAGATCACACTGGAGAATGTACTCAAGGATACCTGAGGAATCAAAAACATAGAAGAAAACAATAAGGTTAGCTATAATCCAAGGTATGATACAAATTTGTTTAAATAATAAGGTTCAAAACATTGATATGTATAAATTAGATGATCATATATTTTCCAACTCAAAAATAGCATCATTACAACTGATTGAGCTGAATCAAAATCTAAATCTCATGATTTTCCACCTATATCGCATCATAATCGCCTTAACTATCAACTTGGTCTCATTCATTAATGGTTCAATGGTCATGTCTCATAGCGTAACATTACTTATGCCGAAACCTTGCTCACATTCCTAAACCCTCTCTCATCCATTTCATTTGTTACCTACACATATCCACCGCTTCATTACATAGCTCCTCCATGTTTCTAATATCAAATCAAAACCCTCAAACTTATCTAGTCAAGTAGAGATAGTCTTGAAGGTACAAGCTCTTGACGAATACATGGGTTTGATTGTAAGAATAGAGCCCATGGGCAAGAAGTTCATGGAGGGATATCTATAGTTAAAGGAGATACTGGAGAAGGCATAGTGGCTTAATTTCATAGAGAAATTTGATGGGTTCCAAAAAGAAGCTACAAAATCCTTTTCTAGAGCCTTGCAGTCATAGAGTTGAGGTCGAAATTGGTGACATCAAATTTGCAGTCATAGAATCTTTGGTGGGAGAGGCAACTAGACTTCCAAAAATAGGTGAAAGGTGGTTCAAGAACATAGGAATCAATGGAGAAGAATGGAAAGTATTCTTGAAAATCCCAGGTATCGACACAAGTATTTTTAAGAAAGAAATTCCCAAGAAAACCCTTAAGATTAAATAGAGGAACATGATTTTGATAATCCATAAATTTATTACATGTGAAGGTAGATTTGGCTGCATGTTTTTCTATCATGCTAGGTTACTAATGAAATTTCTAGAGGATAAAGAAATAAACCTTCCTAATTTTCTGCTAAATATTCTAATGAAGATGGTTTGGATGGTTCAAAAGAGGGTTAAATTTATAGATAACACAATGCAACATCATGCATTAATAAAAATCCTCACTAAATTTTATTTAAAGAGCATAGGAGATACTTGGGATGATTTCCTAACCATAAATCACTTTTAAGAGAAAGAAGAGAAGTAGCCTAGTGATAACAAAGGGAGAAGATGTAGAAAGAGAAAAATTGAAAATCTTATTGAAGATGAACAACCACCTCAACCATAATCAGAAGATTAAACTCCTATTACAAAGTTATTTGGAAATGCTAGCAAACAAATCAATAAAAAGAGAAGTGTTAGCATAAAATAAAAAGGAAAACTCATACATACAGAAACACCAGAAACTCAAGACATTCCACAACTAGTAAGAATAAGCTCAAGACTTTGCAAAATATCCAAAAACACACTCCCTAAAATTATAAAGCCTATTCATCTAGAAGTAAATATTTAGGTACAATCTCTTATCATTTCATCTCCCATACAAGATGCAAGAAGGAAAACCCCAGATATTGATCCTATCCACCAAGAGATCTATGATTAAATTGAATCTTTGGAAAGAATAAATATAGAGAACACATTAGTGCATGATGATCAACTTTTTAGTCTACAAGAACCTCTAGTGAATACACTAAAGCAAGAAAATTTTGAGCTAGAGACACTAAATAGGTATATAAAGCAGGAAAATGAAGCTTTGAATATTCATAACCAAATTGACAAGACCGTTACTGACAACACTCTTCTGCATCTAGGGTTATGGTTCGAAAAGAATAAAAAATTGAAAAAGAGAATCAAGAAATTGAGTAGACATATTATAAATTTGAAGTACAAACTTATTATGAAGAGACCAAGAGTAGTAGTAACTTCAAACAGGGGAAATAAGATGAAATTATATGTCCTAGCAGAGGTATCGGAGCATATGCAAGAATGAGGTGAAGACTCACAATTTTGAAATTACATGAGGACATGCAATGGTCTCTCAGTGGGTGTTGGCTTGAGGAGTTCTGGCCCAGGTTCGGACATGAGGTTAACCATAGAAACCCTCTTACTACTGGCCCTTTTGGAAGTGACCTGCTTGGACAAGTCAAAGTCTCACCCGAAGCAGTATGGGTGGGGTGCTGGAACTAGGTTTCCGCACACTGAGAGAGATTTGGAATGATGTGGGTCCCACACAGCCTTAAACAGACCTCCACAACAATAGTCTTAATGAGTAAACCCTTTATAGATATATTTAGGTCAAGTATGTAGATTATCATGTGAAAGTTAACACAGTGAGCATAGGTTAAGTACTAACCCTTGATACATCATATCGGAGCTTTATACCATCATATCTATCTAATAAGTAGTCATATAAACCCAACCATAGTTGTGCAATAGATCTAAGTGCAGACAGTACATAAATTGGAAACAAGATACAACAACGTTCATAACATAACCAATAGATGCATAAAGGACTCAGATATCTTCAAAAATACTTATTTATTACCAAATCAGATCAAATCCTTCATACAAACACTTTAACAACCCGTGCACATAGTCAGCGGTGTCCAAACACAACAGGACTAAGATCTCTATGCACATAGCCAACAAGAGCATTCTACCCAGACCGATCTGCACCAAACTATCACAACTTATCTAGATCTATTATCCACGTTCAATATTATCTCCAAAACTTCTTCTTAGACTCGATCTATTCAATTATTTATACTATTTCGCCTGCATTATCTTATGGTTCACAAACCATGGTTTGTGGCCCTTTGATCTACCCTTTTGAACCATTACAATTCGTGAGGGGTTTTGACCCACCCCAAAACCCCTGCACAAGACTAAATTACTACAAAATATGGAAAATTTGTTGGACTTAGGGGACCCTGCTCCAACATGCCCCCAACACAATCTTGTAACTTGTCCTGAGACACACTGGCAGTGGGGTCTTCATTTTGAGATTGAGCGATTCGATAGTCGTAGCAAATGGTGGCAATATCCCCACACTTTTGTTGGCGATGCTCTGCACAGTCTCAACCAACTGTTTTGATGGGGGCCCTTCAGTGGCTGAAGTGACCTTTTGCATCGTTTGGTTTAGGCTGCAGACGATGGCATCAAGTTCCTAAGAGAGCTGCATGGCCTCTTTCGCCCAAGGCTTCATGTGATCGGTGATGGATTTCCTTAGGCGACGGAGTGCCTCCACTTCGCCCTACAATTCCTGGCTGGTTTCAAGGCATGCCATTCTTTGAGTAGGGATAAGGGTAGCCATAACCTCTTCTAAGTCATCGAACTTCTACTCTTTCACGCGTAGTTCTTGATTAATTTTTTTGACTAAAGGATCTGTCTATAGAGACGTCCATAGCCCCATGGCTTTGTCAATTAGGGAGGATCCATACATGGCAGATGCTGAAATTCCAGCCACAACGTTCTGGATAGTATCTGCTTGCTATGCAAAAACTTCGGGGGGAGTCTCAGGCTGCAGATGTGCCTGCAACATAGCAATCTGCTGCTCAAAATCTACCTTTAGGGACTAAACTTCCTACCTAGAGGCTTTGAGAGCTGCGACCAGGCCTTCTACTTTAGTTTGTGGTGTGGTAGAGGTTCGAATAGCGATATTGAGAATTTCACCGCATAGCCTGTCAATGACACTGTCTAATTTCACTCCTTGAGATAAGGTTTCCTGTTGTGTTGTCTAAGCATGCTGAGACTCTTTCCTCTTTATGGTTGCAACTTTCTCAGCCTCGCCAACCTACTGTTGGGTGTGCACCTCCCTATCCTAAATTTTTTACTAAAATTAAGATGTGCAACACGTGGAGCTACCCACTTGGCAATCTGGCCAGGTCAAGGCCGACCTCAGAGTAGACATGGACTTACGCTCATAAATCTGTTGGATCTAGAGATACTACAGTGCCTGGGAGGGTGAAAAATCTACTTCCTGTCACTGTGATTATTTCTCTAGATGGCATACTTGTTTGTACTAGCCTTGCTTGAACTGGGCTCACTTGATCCATGCTTGCTTGCAAGGTATCGACATTCAGCTGTAGAAATTGTAATCTGGACTGCAAGGCTTCCACAGCAACCTTGTGTTGAGCCTCCATGGTGATCCACCAGTCCTCAGACATCGAGGAAACCACATCAAAATTTTTTTCGAGGTCCTCTTCAGTCATAGTAACCTTCTCTACTCCCTCCACCTTGGACCCTTTCCTTTTCTTGCACAACCCCTTAGAATTTTCTCGTCCGCACTTGATGTCGTGCAAGGATTTTTCACCATCTCCACCAAGCCCATCCAACCCACTGGGGTATAACTCCGCATGGTCACCTCCTAGTTCCTGATCATTGTCTATTCCTGCATCATCATCGACATCCAGGTCTTCTTTGGCTTCTTGATATTTTCCACCTATCTTCGTGTGCTTCTTAGTGGTATATTTGGGCATTGTGTCTTGTGGATCTAGGGCGGTATGTTTTGGGGTTTTTTCCGTCGGGGCTGTTTCTTTCTCGGATGTGGATGGTGTGACAGGATTTACAGAGCCCAGCCCAATCTTCCATGACTTCGGCCATGAGGTGACGACCTAGTCAACCTCTACTTCAGTAACCATGTAGGGTAAGGGATACCAATTTTGGCTCTTACACGCCTTGATCATGATGTGGTGCATTTTTATCTGAAACACCTCCATGCTCTTATAATTCTCATATACAGCCTACGAGAGTCATGGTTTGGAATGAATAGCCTGTGCCAATGTGCTAGAAAAAAAAACCCATAAAATTTTTCTTTCTTCGACCCGCTTTTCGTTCGTCGAGTCCCATAAATTTGTGTAGTGTTCCCCCTTGCAGACACCAAGCTCAATTTTGGGAAGGACTATATCCTTTGAGGTTTCCCATGCTACCAGCACAATCAGCAATAGAATCCATGAATAGAAGAATGACTTCTCTATTTCCTATGATTCACATGCATTCTCCAAAAGTTGCTCATAGAGAAATTATGACCAATTATATAGCACCCCTTTTTCGCACTGCACCGCCAAGGAAATGGCATGCGCTAGGACTATCTTCAGCCAAAATTTCCACATAATCTTACATCCCAGGACAACGGTGCCCACATGCACCGCCTGGTCATTGATGGTCTAGACCAGAAAGCCCCACTTGTTCCATTCAACCTCGTACATTTCCTTTACCTTGTTTTCTACCTTCAACTCAGTGCTTTTACCAAATCCTTTCATTGGATGGGGCCCCCTTATAGGTAGGCCAGTGATTCGATGGATCATTGTGACATTGATTAGGATTCTTCCTTGAATCGAGAGCGCGGCATCATGGACCGAGGTCAATAATTGGCGAACGCACAGGTTGGTGATGGGGTATCGCCCAAAGTAAGGGATCCTTAACAGATTGAGAACTCATAAGTTGTGTAATATGCACACCCATGGCATTGACTCTACCTTTAGGACATTATCATACAGTAAGTGTTCTAAGTAATTTTTTGTGGCCAACTCAGGGAGCTTACATCATTGGCGAGATCATAATCATCAAACTTCATTTGTTGGAGCATGTCGTGCATTTCGCTAAACACAGGGACATCTTGAGGGCATAATGGCATCTAAAAGTAGTCTCGTACCTCATCAAGGTTCTATGGCTTGTGCACCAAAGGATTCCGTGGCTTAAAAAATGGTGGCCACCAAGAAAATGGATCTACTTTCAGTGGTTCATCAATCATCGGTCGTTTGGACGGATCACCCTTCGTGGACTGCTCTTTGAAAGTTTTTCTGGGAGAGAACATTCCTTGGAGAGGTGCGAGACTTAGATGTAGCCCACTTCGACACTTTTCCCTTACCCTTCAACTTCACTGCAATGGATTCAACTTCTTCCATGTTCGAAACTAATTCTCGGACCTCGTTTGATCCTTCCTCTATAGACACCGTGAGGGGCATAAAAATCTCTTCTATAGGGTTGGTGGTCATCATTTTGTCTTGTAATATGAAATCGAGGTTACTGCCATCAGAAATGGATTCATGAACAGACATGAAAAACACACAGATGGAAGGAGGAAATATCTTATATATGAGCACAAGGCGCCAAATGTTAAAACAATTAAGGGACCAGTTAAGACCCACACCCTCCTTATTATAAGCAAACCATAGTAAAAACGGTCAGATTACCATTAGTTTTCATTTACTGCTAAGGGAATGGTAAAAAATATTCTGATATTTCCTCACTAAATGCAACCAGTCCATTCCTCCCAACAATAATTTCATTATTTCACCTTGTTGCACAGTTCCAATGGCTAGTTTTCTAACCTCCTCATTACCCATGTGCTTCTGGCGCACCTGCCTACACTCTTTCTTCCTTCTGCACACAGATCCTCTGATTTTGATACTCTAGCCATATAGTCATTTGGTAGGTGTTAGATTGTCTCTATATGGCTTCAGGCGACCTCCATTGAAGTATCCGGGAAGTTCATCCCCGCATAATGTGGCCAAGCAGATTGCACTGCCATCAGTGATATCCTTTCCAACAGATGGTCCCAACCAATGCTTTCTGAACTTGCCTGGGTGGCACATAAACTGACTATCATAGAGTAACACCAAATATTATTCTTTGAATACTTTTTGCCTGAAGTGCCTATCATGCCATGCTTTCTCACTCGCCTTTTGTACCTTCTGGTGGAAGTTAGCAGTGAAGCACTCTTCTTCTAAGGTGGTGAGTTACGCCAACCATTCCTCCATAATATCAGGCTCGGCCATATTAGTGAAGGCCGCAATGCATAGACTAGAGAAAATATACTCCATGGGCAAGATTGGTTCCAACACATAGACCATCATGAATGATGTCTTTCCTGTCAAATTTTTACATGTCGTCTGGTAAGCCCATAGTATAGAAGGGATGCACACATCCCAATCATCTCGGTTGGTATTGCAGACCTTTGTAAGGGTGTGCTCCAAATTATTTTTGAATGCTTCTACTGTGCCATTTGCTTGCAGGTGATACAAGGTACTCTTCTTGTGATGGATTTGAAATTCCTCAGTCAAGGCTTCAATCGTCTTGTTGACAAAATGAGTACCTATGTCATTCATTAGAATATTTGAACACCCAAACCTGGTAAAAGTATGCTCAAATATGAAGTTTGCAGCATTTTTTGCAGTACAATCCTTAACTGCCTTCGCCTCTTCCCACCTGGTCACATAATCGGTTTCATAATAATACATAGTGCCCCAGTCTTCTTCCCAAAAGGGTTGATTGGTCCTATGAAATATATAGCCCATTTTTCAAATGCCCGCAAGGCCATCTACAGGTGCAGGGGAATTTCGTCTCTATGCGATGGCTTCCCAGTTAGTCGACAAGCATCGCAGGCCTGGCAGTATGCTTGTGCGTCATTATGCAGTGTGGGTCACCATAACCGAGCATGCAACACCTTCTCTACAGTGGCTTTCCCAACATAGTGGCCACCTACTACTCCTCCATTAGCTTCAGTCAATATAGCCTATCTTTCATGTTCCAACACGTAATTCCTTAATACTTCATATACTCCTAATTTATACAACCAACCTGCAATTAGGGTGAAATTCGTTGTGCGTGCAACCAACTCCTTCTTTTGTTGGACCTAATATTCCATAGGCATCATGCCCATAGTCATAAAATGAATAATTTCCTCGAATTTCTCATTGACCACCTTGATAGCGAAGAGCTGTGCATCTGGTAATCCTTCCACCAGATTGGTTGGCTCCTCCTCATTCTCAATCTGTGACAAATGATCAGGTCCCACATTCAATCTTCCCGACTTTACAATGCTCTCAAATTCATACTCTTGAAAAATAAATAGCCATCGATAGATCTTCCCCCCCGACATTATCTTATTGAACATGTATTTTAAAGCAGAATGATCAGTGAACATCTTGAAGTTCCCTCGCAACAAGTAGTGTCTATATTTTTTTAGTGCATATACCATGGCTAATGCTTCCCTTTCTGTAGTGGAGTAGTTGTGCTCTGCACTTGAGATATTTCGACTAGCAAAAGCTACGGGGTGATAAATGTTGCCTTCTCTTGGCTGCACTAACACAACTCCTAGGGCTATGCTTGATGCATCCACATGTACGTGGAACACCTTAGCCCAATCTGGGATTATCAAAATAGGTGCAATGACCATTTTCTTTTTTAGTAGCTAAAAGCTCTTTTGACACTCATCGTCCCAAATAATGCTACATATTTCTTTAACAACTTCTCCATCGGCACAGAGAGAACAATATACCCCTGGATAAACTTCCTGTATTAACTAGTATTTCCTAGGATGGAGCACAGCTGCTTCTCAGTGGAAGTAACTTCTAATTTAATTATTACCATGATCTTGGCCGATCCACCATCAATCCCTGTTGACATACAATATTCCCCAGCAAAATCCCAAAAGATACGCAGAATATGCATTTATTCGTATTGAGAGAAATCTAGTGCTTTCAACAGGCATCAAGCATAAAATGCAAATTTGAGACATGGTTCTTTACTAATCCAAATACTGTCTAGTCATCAAAGTAGACTTCCAAGATTTTATGCATAAATTCCTTTAATACATCCATGACAACACGTGAGAAGATTGTAGGTGCATTTTTTAATCTAAACAACATGACAGTATATTGAAAGGAACCCCATTCAGTGGAAAAAGTGGTCTTGTTGTGATCCTTCGAAGCAATGTGTATTTGATGATAACCATAGAACCCATCTATGAATGAATATGCCTCTTTCCCTCCTACATTATCTAGAATCTCATTCAAGAATGAAGTAGGGAAGGGGTCATGTACACAGGCATCGTTCAGTTTGCGCAAATTGAGACAAATCCTGATTTCACCCTTGGTATTTTTGTACTAAACCACCATTGGGCTTACCTAATCTGATTTCTCAATGGGTTCAATGATACTTGCAACCACCATATTTTCTAACTCCTCTTTTACCTTCTTCTTATACTTTGGGTTCAATCGGTAATGGTGTCGTTTGACAGGGCGCACATCCAGTTTTAATGTGATATTCATGACACCCATGTCCCCCACAATACCCTCTAATTCATATGATTTTGTAGGAAAAAAATCCTGATATTCTGTCAGCAACTTTGCAATCTTGCCTACTATATCAATATCCTAGTAGTCCCTAATCTTGGCCAAATTGGGCTGCTCGTTTGTTCCAATGTTGAATTCCTTAAATTTCGGAGGTTTAGTTACGTCCACTGTCCTTAATGTCGGTGTTTCCATGACGCACTCACATTCTGATTCAGAGATACTAACATTCCTTGGGTCATCTTCGTTATCCTCAAAGGACAAGTTCTGACAGTTGACTATGTCTTTCATCTATATATCTCAGGTCAGCACAATGTGCTCCTGGTGGGGCCGAGACTCATTGAATACTAGTGCATCTATGACTTGTAGTGTTTCATCCATTTTTTTAGCCTCCCATAGAGCCAAAGGTTGCCATGAAGTCTTCAGTCATTGTATAATAGTCTCAAGTGCCTCAGTGTAACCCAACCTCTAGATACCAGGTTGTGGGGACTGGTCCTAATGAGTGGAAACATCTATGTACCCATTCATTCCATGTCTTCCTATCCCATATATTCATCCATCTGGCCAGGTGTTTGCACGAGTCTCCCCATCCATAGAATATTTCAATGGCTGGCATGGTGGAGATTTCAAAGTGCAGAATCATCATCTGTCTACATTATTTCCAGTCCTAGAAAGTTCCTTTGTGTGTTTCCCACCACCGCATTTGAGTTGCACACATAGCCAAGTCTAGCGTTGAGAACCTTCATTCCTCTGGGACGGATTTTTCAAGTTCTTCCAAAAATTATTTGACATTACCAGAATTATAAAAGCAGGTTATTTCACTTACCTCAGAGGAGATGCATGGGAAGCTCTTCGTAATATTGAGGCAATGTAGGGTAGAGATGTCATGCAGCCAGTTATGCCAGTTCTCCATTTCGCCATCAGAATCAGAAAAACATGATCTATCCTTCTCCCTATTCAACATGCCATCCATCATAGGGTTGATCTAGTATTCATCCCATGTTGTCAATTTATATATATGGTCAACCTCATCCCCTTTACACACTATCTCTGTGTACCATTCTCCTTTTGTAGGATCCAAGGGGACCATCAACCCTGTACCATTATTCACAAAAATCATGCTTTTGTGCTTTAGGTTGATGATACCTCCCATATCAATGGCCCAATCTAGTCCTAACAAAGCAGGGTAGGGATCCACATCATCCAAAATTTGTATAACCTCAAAGTCAGCACACACCTTTACTACCATGATGTCGACCTCAACTTGTGAGAGCCTACCCACGAGGATGACCTTTTGTTGATTAGCCATGTGTAGTTAAATGATGGACCATTCCAACTTTGGCTCTTCCGTATTCTACCATATTTTTTTAGGTAGGACGTTTGCATCAAACCCCAGATCCAAGATAACCTAGTCCATCTCATATTCCCCAATATGTACTGCCATGAAAATTTCCCTACCCATTCTCTTCTTCTGCTTGTAAACTTTATTTGCAGCCTTGGATTCTGTCTGCGAAACCTCATTTTCCGTGCAGCTATCTATCAAGACCTGGATATTATCTACTGCCTTCTTATTGTGTAGTAGCTAGATGTAGGCTTGTAATAATGTCTTAATCTCATCGTCCTATTTTGGTTCCTTGATAGGCCTCGAAATGGTTGCTTCTTCCTCCGTAAACTTTGTTCTAGCTTCAAGGAAAGTATATTTTTCTTTCTGCAGGTCGAGGCTTTCCTTTCTTTAAGTCGCTTTTTGGATTAGTGGTTCGACGTTGGCCTTATCTTTTCTCCGGTAGCAATTCCACTGTGTTTAATGACATTGACACTTGGATTATTGTCACGGGGTTTAGCTGTAACCTGCTAAATGTTTTGTGTTGGCATCTGTTGTTTTTCCCGCATCTTAGCGATCGATACTGGACAATCTTCTATCACATGATCAAATTTCCTACAATACCTGTAGGATTTTCGTGCAGGGTTCGGTGAATCTCGTGCATAATGTCTGATGTCTCCACAGTTGTAGCAAATCATCTGCCCTCTTCCCTTACCAACGCTTCCACCTCCCCCCCCTCCCTGACCTCTTATTGGGGATCTTCTACATCCAGAGGGAGATGCTGGTGACGAAGGGTCGGTCTGGACTCAAGTTCCCTTTGTCAATCATTAAGTCATATGTGCGGCAATTATGATCATCATGTCCTATCGAAGAGCAAAATCTACACCACTTTTTCTTCAATTCTGGGACATAGGAACCTAACCATGGACAGTGGTATGTATCATTCCACCATGCCACCTGTCAATTAGAAAACCATAATGTGGGGATACTAGGCCCAACAATGTCCCTGTGGCTTAGTGGACTTGGTCCCCCAACTTGCATATTGTTCGACAGTAGAGGGAACTGATCTTTGGTGTGGCCAGATACTCTGCAACGAATGCACTAGACATCTGCGCTAGTTTCTTTACCCCGGTCTCTGTGTAAATTATGAATTTCTAAGTGCATCACCTCTTATTGGCTCTAAATATGTGATGCTCCAAGTTTTGCATCGTCCTTTGGCGCAACTTCTAACTTCATAGAAATTTCTAGGGCTTCTTCCTGTGAGCCAATATTTTGCTGAACCATTGGCCCGCATAGATGTGGCAACAACATGGTAATGAACCATTCCTTATGCTTCTTATCATCATAAGAAAATCCTCAGTCACTCATGACCTTTTTTAGCCACTGGTCTGCTTCCCAGACTGACTCTGTAGGCCCTTGCCTAATATCTTTTAGTTCCACTATGCATTGAGAATAAGACTTAGGCTTTCGGAATTTCTACTTCAAGGAATCCTTGATCTCCTGTAGTGTAGGATTCACATATTGAGAAATGTATCCCATGAACCAATCCAAAGCCCTACCTTCAAAATCTATTGCTAACTGCGCTCTTTTAACATCATCATTATGACATTTTTCACAACCCATACTACATCCTCCATGAGCCAAAATTGATCGATATCTTCATCCCCAACTCCTTTAAAAGTGGTTACTTCCTTTGCGCAACCATATCATCCTCAGGAGGGGGTGGAGGTGGGGTAGGAGTATTCTTACCCCTATGCAATTTTTATGGTCACATAATCAGGGAGCTATTCTCTGCGTGTGTAGCACCACTTTCATTTAGATCAGGTGAATTCCTTAGAGGACTATACATTCATTTATCCCCCTCTTTATTGACCTGATATTATTTACTGCTTCACGTCATGCTACCGCTCTGATAAGAGGTAATTCACTTAGTGTGGTTGCATCGAACACCCTTTTCACACGATATCATATTAATCCACAGAGGCAAAGTTTGTAAGAAATTTCCCCTCAATCCTTTGAAAAACCTTCGTTTAGCTTCAGAGTAGGACACAAATTGATCGAATGAAAATTCAGTTACAAATCCATTCACGACACTATCAACCCAGTGATCTACAGTCTGAGTAATAGAATTATTAGTCTTTTCCAATTGTTGGATTAATTCAGGGGTCCACTGCGTGACCTAATCATCCTTCCAACAGGTTTGGAATTCTGCCAACTTTGCCAACCACTCTTGTAACTCGTGTGAAAAAGTTACAAAAAAAATCTCATGCACCTTCGTAAAAATATAATTATTCTTCCACTCCTCTGCAAACATATTTTTACTTATATTTTCTTTCAAGGAAAACTCATGAATCTATTTTTCGAACCAGTCCTCGAGTTCAGGTTTTATTAGCTTCCAATTACCTCATGGCATCACCCAATCTCTTTAAAAGTGCTCTTGGTCCCAGCAACGGAACCATTTTTGGCTTGATGGGTCCTGACCTGGCTCGAAAATGAGGTTAACCAAAAAAACCCTCTTACTACCGGCCCTTTTGGTAGTGACCTTCTTGCACAAGTCAAAGTCTCACCCGAGGCAATATGGGGGGGTGATGGAACCAGATTTTCACATCCTGAGATAGATTTGGAATGATGTGTGTCCCAAACATCCTTAAATAGACCTCTGCAACAACAGCCTTAACCAGTAACCCTTTATAGATAGATTTAGGTAAATATATAGATTATCATGCACAAGTTAACACAATGAGCATAGATTAATTACTAACCCTTAACACATCATATCAGAGATTTATACCATTAGACCTACCCAATAAGAAGTCATATAAACCCAACCATAGTTGTGTAAGAGATCTAAGTGCATACGGTACATAAATGGGAAAAAAGATACAAAAACGTTCATAACATAGCCAATAGATGCATAAAGGACTTAGATATCCACAAAAATACTTATTTCTTACCAAATTAGTTTAGATCCTTCATACAAACACTTTAATAGCCCGCGCACACAGCTAGTGGGGTCCGCACACAGCAGGACTAAGGTCTCTCCACACATAGCTAGCAGGAGCCTTCTACCCAGACTAATCCACACCAAACTATCACAACTTATCCATATCTATTATCCACATCCAGTCCTATCTCCAAAATGTCCTTCTTAGACTCGATGTATTCACTTATTTATACTATTTAGCCTTGGCTATCCTATGGTCTTCAAACCATGGTTTGCGACCCCTTGATCTACCCTTTTGACCCATTACAATTCGTGAGGGGTTTTGACTCACACCAAAACCCCTGCGCAAGACTAAATTATTACAAAATATGGAAAATATTTCGGACTTAGGGGACCATGCTCCAATAGTGGGGGTATGTTGAGCCTCAAGACTTTCTTTATTTTGAAATCTATTTCACAACTTCTCCTTTCCTTTTTACATAAATTCACAAACCCAATCAATGTTAATTGATATATTTTCACTCTAAAAAGGAATTTAAATGATCTCTCTTTTATATTCTAATTTTTCTTATTATTTGAAGAAATTGTATATTTAGCTACAGAATTCTTGCAATTTTGTAGCTAATCTATGTTTCTGAAGCTACCAACATTGTTTTACAGGTTCTGAAGATGAAGGAGAGGAGCTAAGCATATGGGCAGTTTTGAAATGATCTATACATGTATTTTTTCCTATTCACCTTAAAAAATTGAGATAAATCACGCCTAAGATCGCGGTCAAAGGATTAGTCAAATGGAAGGAAGAGATAGAAGACGAGAAGTTAGAAGCCTCAAGATTTTCTACACACGATTTTCTCCCCGTGTAGAAAATCGTGAAGGATATAAAGATCAACAGTCTTATTTAGAGTTCTACTTCTTAGTTTTATTAGTATCTTTAGGTGAGATCTCAGAACAATTGATTTTAATTATTATAAATACCGAGTTGTTTTGAACCAAAAACAAGTTCAATTTCTGTAATTTTGCTACACAACAAGACTCTATTTTATTAATGCAAGGGGAAGACGAAGTTCAAGAACATTAATGTGTGATTAGTCTTACATAATTCTTTAATCCATTGCGTTGCAATGGGACCCTGCACAAAAAGAGGTTTCGTAGCATAGTCTTTGTTGATTTCTTGTATAAGTTTTCATTAGTGCATAGACATATTTTTGAGCTTTTCATTAGTTAAATGATTAGTCTTCATAAAATGGATGTTTTGTTTTCGCACAAGTTTAACGCTTTAATGTTTTGATTTTCTGAATTATGTTGATGCCATAATCGTGTTAATGAATTTGTATTTTTACAGTTAGCATACATTCCAAATCAATCCAGCATTTTTACCTTTGCGCATAGGCAGAATAGTCTGTTTTATTCATAGTCCATTAGCCTTTTCAATTTCCACAGTATATGCATTTAGATAGGAATTTTAGAGGTTTAATATTTTCATTTTCGTTTCAAGTAGTGGATATAATTAGAGATTAGTTTAATGCTCTATTTTCCATAGGATTAATGTAATAATTTTTCATTTGATAAATATAGAAAACTGTTCAATTACATGATAGGATTTGATCATAGTTTATATTGATGCTTTGTTTAGATTTAAGTAGATAGTCTCCTTCTTTAATCAAAGATAATTTCCAGCATAGGATAGCTAAACATATAAATTAAACATAGTTTCTTTTTATGCAATTTAGACTTATTTTAGATCAGTTTTCTCTCTTAATCTAACATTTCCTTTTCTTCCTTCGTGTAATTTTCATTTTGTAGTTTTATAATATTTTCTTTAGAATAATTCATAAATAAAATTCCTTCTTAGATTAAATTTAAACATTTCCTTTTCTTCCTTCATAAGTTTACCCTTTAAGCATTAAAAATTCTTCTAGATTCAAGCTACTTTCTTACTTTTAGATTTAATTCATAATCTATAAAAAATACAAAAATATAGAAGTTCCTTTTCTAAGTTCTTCAGAAGCCAAATACCTTTCTCTATTAAACTTTCATCATAAAGTCTCAACTAGATTTATATTTCATTTCTTAGATCAATTATTAGTCTTCACATTAAATATAAAGACACAAACCCCCCCCCCAAAAAAAATCCTCACAACGAATTAAGAAAGATAGCCTTCTGGCATATGTAGTGCACCTGCACTTCACAAGATTACTAACTCCAGTCAATAATTTATGATAGCAATTTAAGACATTAAATTGACTAAACATCATCCAAACACTTAATTTATTGTCATAATATTCCAACTTATTCCAATGAAGATATAACCAATCCACACCCAAAATCATACTATAGAATCCAAACAGAAATAAATTCAAATGGGTTGATGTAGGAATACCACTCAGTTCAAATGAAAAATATTTTATCTAGTGGTGAACTCTCTTCTTTGTACATGTATCCAATTTCCATCTCAATGATAGATTCACGATAATCTTCCTAAGTATTATCCAACGATGCATAGATACAAGGAATGCTCTGCCCAACATCCCCAACAATCTGCACTTCATGTGCACTATAGATCTTAGGCATACCACCCTAATACTGCAGACTATCTCTCTTGAGATGTTCCTTACCACATAACCAACATTCCAGTTGTTTGGTACCATCAACTCTATTATGCTTTCCTCTAGGCTGTGACCAATGTCCCTATCTAGATACATTGAACTTTTTGTAAGGTGAAACATTTTATTTTTCTTCTGCATTTTGAGGCCTTCTTAATTTCGGCTGTCATTTACCTTTACCTTTATCTTTCCCTTTCGATCCTTGTTGAGATTTTTTCTTACACTTTGATTTTTCATAGCAATTCTTTAATTTCCCAATAACTTCCTTAAATTATTGAGGCTCATCATACTCAAAATGATCTCTAAATCCTAATGGAAATCCACTGACAAAGCTATGAAATTTAGTATTTCCATCCTTAATATATGGTACATACCTCAATAGCTCCAGGAAATTAGTAATACACTCTTCATCTATCATCAATCCCATCTTAAGCTCATAGAATTCCTTGTCTTTGCTATCATAGTACCTTTCTGACAAGTACTTATTTATGAAAAGTCTCCTGAATTCATGAAAACTCAAATATTTTTTCGTGATGTCTCTAAACCACTTCACATCTTTGCACCAGATATCTGCTTTACCTTTCAAGTTGAATATAGCTACTTTGGCCTTCATATTATCTGTTTAATTATGCAACTCAAATATTTTCTTCGTCCTAAGTATCCAACCCTCTGCATCCTCAGGATGATTCAAATCTCCATCAAAGGTAGGTGGCTTATATTTCTTAAACTCATATGTAAATTATCCCTTTTCACTCCTCTTGTAAGGGTGATAACGATGACAATCATAGTGCTTGTCAGAACCATAACTAGAATAGTACCTTTTCCCATCACCTTTTCTATCTGGAGTATCAAATAATATACCACCTTTGATTGTGTAATCTATATCTGACCTGTGACCACTATTAGACATATTTCCATATGCCCCATTAGTCCCATCCTCTTGTCCATAGTTGATCTGGAGTGGCCATTGTCGCTTCAATTTTGACAAACTTTGAAGAATCACTACATTTACTTCTACATGTTTCTCCTGTGTCTGCATGATTTTGTCATTATTTTCTTGGCAACTCCTTATTTCTTCCTTCAAAATCCTCAATGTGTCTTATTATTCAAAAGAGTTCCCAACACCACACTACTAATATGATTCATAGGGATAATATTTTTAGTCTACATTCTTGCTAGTCACCTTGATCTCTTCTTGCAAGGCATACTATTTCAACTAAACCAAATCATAAACAAGCCAACAATCCTCTGTATAATTCGGGGAGGATATCTCATCTCTAATAACAACTAGATTATCACAACACACACACACACACACACACACACACACACACACACACATATAGATATAGATATATATATAAACATAATCAAGCCAACATATAATCATCATTTCAACCATTGTCCAATTACCATGCATGATGTCGCAACCATAACACCAACTAGACACAATGCATGGATAATAACATATGTATGACATGCATGGATACATATTACATACAAACACCAACATGCATAATCAGTGCATAACCGACATACATTCAACAATGACACCATCAACCTTCACATGGCGATACGACTAAAACCATAAATAACACCATGCATACACAACCAGTACATAGACCAGAAGCATAAAAGCACATATGCAACTAACATGAATGCATGACCAACACAATGACCATCTAGTCCAAGGGGTGAACCATGCTCTGATACCACTATATAACACCCTCCTACCACATTTACCCAAGTTAAATGGTTCATTGGGGTAAACGTGTGACACGAGGCTACTTGATATGATTCAACCTCCTAGGTATCCTTAAGGATGTGGAACCAGTAAAACAGAACCAAATTGATCATCCACAAAACTAATAGAACCTCTAGGATATACCACATCTTTCAGGTGACCAACCCTTGACGAAACTCAGTAATTCAAGCTCCTAGAGCCCCAGTTTCTCCCTTTCCAAGCCCTCCAAGCGACTCTGGGTCCTAGTCACTCCCATGAGCCTATCTCAGTGCGACTATGACCTTTTTCTGCTAGTGCTATGCCAGCAACTGCAAGATTTAAGGCTGAATTTTAGGGCTAAGACTTAGTCACTACCCATAACTTCATGAAATTTACAGAAATGAAATGAAACATAGATACAATGATGCCAATGCAAAATATTGAACAAAGACATGACTGGACCCCTACTAGCCATGACAGGAATTTCTTCAAACATCTCACAAATATGCATTCTATAGGTTAAAACAATAGATTTGAACATAGGGTCTCCTACTTATCTAAGAATCGCTAAGAAGAATTGGTGCCTGATCACATTATTTGCATTATCATCTATTAGGTCATATATTCATTATTAATTCATTTACAAATCTAAACATGATGAGAGCCATACATTATCATTATCATAAAACATATTATTAACTAGCATATAAACAACATAGATATTAAGGATACAACAACCATATAATCCAAATATAAACCGGTACATTTGCACATAAAATACCAAGGAGAAGAAACTCTTATTGATGAATGCAAAAGACAACCCAGTATGGGACTACCATGTTCCACCTAACAATATATTGGCTGAGCTAAATCTATCTTCAGTTAATCACCCCCATGTCATATTCCAAGAATGAATTTGGGACTTAAAACCAAAAGAACTAGCCAAGGCTTCACGAGGCAAAACCACCTCATCCTCCTCAATAGAACCATCCTTTACCACAATCCTCACTTGATAACTAGGCCATAAAAAAGCATGGATGCCACCAGATCTCTCCACCTAAACCATGAGGAATTTTACCATCTCAACCTATCAACTTTACCTTGAATCCAACCATTACCTATCAAGGTATTCCTAGGCCTACGAGTTCTCCACCCTCTAGGATTTATTATGTATCTCAGCATGGGATTCCTAGGCCCAATCAAGGATATCACCATTGAGATTTACCATGTATCCCGCCATTCACTGAACAAGGGATTACTACACTCAATAGATGTGTTCACATCCAGGATTATCCCTATATCCCAACCCGAAATTCCTAAGCCTTTTGAATAATTCTAAGACTAACCCACTTATCTTCGAGTCCATCTAGCAACCCAGATAAACCAAAACATGAAATCCTCATCACACCATGGCTATCTAGAAATTAAAAAGAAAGTCTAAAGAACTCCATTATACCTGGAAAATCCCATGCCAATGACAACAAGAGAACCAATAACACACATGCATAAACATGCATGTCAAATATAGCATTGAAATCACACATGAAAATCAATACCTACAAGTAAGCCCATTGTAGATGCTTTATCCCACTCTTCCTTGCTTTATCTTTTATTTCTCTTTATGTTATTTTCCTTTCTTGATCTAATGTTGAAATTATCTAAGAAAAATATAATTTTCCAAGAGTGTGAAAGAGAGAATAGAGAGAGAGCTCCAAAACTAGACTGACCAAAAGCCATGAACTGGTCCTCTGAGGCATTTTATTAATGTGGCCTCTATTTTCTTCATTTTCCATTATTTTTTCTTCATTTTCCTCCTCACATGAAACCTTTTTCCTTTCACCTTCATTTTCTCCTAATTTCCATTATTTTCATAAATAAAATGCTAATTAATGCCACTTTGCCTTCCCAAATCATTTTCCATTGCCTTCGCCAATTTCCCTATCCATAATAAACCAAGTGAACATCCACACTAGGATGTTTTTGCCAAACATTAAGCTTGGAATAAGTGTCCCATAACCATGGTTATTATTTTACTTTAATATTCCTAAATTAGCATGAAGCTAATGGGAATATTAATTTTTCTTTTAAAATCTTGTTAGATGAATAAATGGGCAAGGAGGCTTATAAATTGCTTAAGTGGGAATAAAATCCCTCATAATGTGAAAAGGGATCATGAAATAACCAGATTAAGCATACACATGTGTGAACAAGGTCTAAAATTTGTGGACAAAGTCAAGTTTGACCAAGTCAACAACATTATTATATGAGGAGTGGATCCTAAATAAAGACAGCTCAATGTGAATGAAGATCAATCTAGCTAGTCAAAATGAAGACACCTTGAGTGTGAAAGGAGACAAGGCATGAAGATCCAGTCAAGATTGACTAAATAAAATAGTGTTGTAAAAATATGAGCAACGCAAATGGAGACATCGTAATTTTTGAGGAGCCTTTGCATGGAAGAAACCTCATAATTAGGTGGGACCCTTGGTGAGGAAGCTCATTAGCTATATAATGGAGGGGATGGCAACCATAGTGGGCATGATTGAATATTATATCCTGTATTTGGTCTGTTTAGAATTCTTGGATTCTTTGGTTGTTTATCTAAGTATTCTGCACTGTTTAATGCAAGGGTTTTCTCATGCGGGGTTCCCTACTCTTTCTTTGAGATCTTGTTTAATAAATATAAGAGGAGCTATCTAAGCTGAATTTTACAGTATCTAATGTTAGGCCGAGTATTTATCTTCAGAAAAAATGCAGTCCCTTGCAGAAACTACATTATTTGTGAAGGTGTTGCAGTGGGAGGGGTTAAAACCCCACTTTATGAGCTAGTTTCCCAAGAGGAGGATCATCCTTTTTCCCGGAAATATAGTAGGAGCTTCTACAGCCATTTATTTGCATGTTCAGAAATTTTTATGTAGAGCTTCAGCTATACAGCATGATTCAACCATAGATCTGCAGCAATTATTTCTTGTATATCATTTCTATCAAGAAACCCTTGCCAGGTCATCTTGGATATACGTAAAAAGAGACTATATATCTTTTTTTATTCCTCATTGAGTAATCTAATAGAAGATCTTATTTTTCTCTCCATTTTTTGAGTATAACCCTCAAATAACTGCATTATCTCTTTATGAAGTAATTTCTGTGTGTTGCATTCTTGGGGTTTCATCATTTTTAAGTTGTTTTGAGCATGGCAGCCCTATTTAACTAGGCAAAAGACATTTGTTTTTTATTTCCTTTCATATGTGGTTGACATAATGTCAGATCTAATGGATTCATGAGCTGCATTTTTTTGTTTATGCTTATATTACTGAAGAATGTGTTTTATGTGCAAGTATTGTTGTATCTCCAATTTTGGGATATTATAAGATATTCCCATTATTGTTGATTTTCTCTATTTTTGGATATTACAGTGGTATCAGAGCCTTAATATTGGCTCAGCCTATGTTCTTCAACCATCATGGAGTCTTCTCATGGGGAGGAGAATATCTGCAAGAGAGATCAAAGCAAACCCTTATTCTCTGGAAGAAAGAGGTTCTCAAAAATTCTCTTTCAAACTCTGTAGGGTAGAAGCAAAGACATCAAAGAAATGAGGGGGGAAAGACATAGAAGTCCCTCCACAAGATCTACTATACATGAGGAAAGCTTCAATTCCTCATCATATGGGTGTGAGCATTCAGCCACATCATTATATTTACAATGCTTTATCAGCCACTTTTTCATGAAGAAGATGAAGAAGAAAGGAGATGTGCCAAAGAAGGAGACTCTTGGTGATCATTTGCAGGAATATGAAGCTCAATCTAAGGATTTCAAAGATCACTTGAAATTCCAATGGTTTTGCAAGATCAAAGAAGAAATAAGCACAAGGAGCAAGCAACATGGTGTGGGTAGATTCTTTCTATCTACATTTGATGGATCACCAAAATGTCCATCTAGGGCTTGGGTGAAGGAGCTAGACACCTATGTGAAACAACATTAAGTTTCAGAAAAGGAAGCCATCAAAGTAGCAACGCTTCATATTGAGGGTAAGGCTTATACTTGGTGGTTGTTTGAATATTTTTCGTTAAATAATGCAAATACATCTACTTATGCAAAGTTCATTAGAAAAGTAGTGGAAACGTTTGATGAAAAATCTTATGAAACACCTTCTATGTAGTTTATCAAAAAAAATCAAACAAAACTTTTGCATGGGTTGGAAGGGTCCATAAACTCAGCTCCAGGAATAAAAGGTTGAAGATGATAACGCAGTCATGAAAAGAGCACATCTAGGACCTCATGAAGAGGAATATGGAGCACTTGCTCCAAGGAGAGAAGCTCTTTCACTCTTGCAAGGAGTTCCAAAGAATCTCACATATGGAGATTGTGGCACAATGCATGTGCAGCATGTCCCATCATTATTAAATGGTGAGATATTGAAGATAGAATAAGGAAAAGAGGAGGGAAAGCACCACATGGTAAAGAGAATACACCCCTCTTTATTTCAGAAGGTTGATACAAAAATAAGGCAAGAGGATTTATGCAAGGAAGGCAAGGAAAAATCTGTCCACACACATACACATCCTGCTTTGTGCCTTGATGTATCTTTACATGGAGGAATCCCACCGGGGAGACCTCTTGATGGGAGGAAAACTAAAGTGTTCTTTGAAATATGGGTAGCATTTACATACTTGGATAAGGAAGGAGCTCTAGGAGAAACTAGCACAGTGCAGAGAATATTTCAAGGATTCAAAGGAGAGATAAGAAATTTTCTAAAACGGACATTGCTACCTCCCACTCAGCGATTTTCGCTGAAAGAGGGAAATTCAGAAATCTATGATGGCATAGACATGATTTTATGTGGAAACTCCATATCTTTGGGGCAGCCAATGATATTTATACTCACAAAAGAGATTTCTGAACATGACAAGAGGATATCAACACTCTTGCATGCATGGGCCAAATTGAGGAAGTTTTGGAAGACAAGGAATTTCCAAGGGGAGGTTGACTTCCATCTACTTCAATCTTGTCTTGAGAAAGATCAGCTGCAAAGGAGGTAGCAAAAGGAAGTTGATAGTACTCCAACATGTGACTTTGACATCAAACATGTCAAAGAGGAGAGCCATGCTATGACAGGGGTTACATTTCATATTTCTACAATGCTGTCATTGTTGGGGAGCCTAGATCCTTATTGGGATTCCAAACTCTTGATGGAATACTCCAAGGACCTTTTCACATGTAAGGTTCTTGATGGGAAAGTGATGGATGGGAGGTATAAAGTATTTGAGGGATTCATTTATTCACATGATCAGATCTATTTGGCTAGAGACTCCAAGATCAAGGAGAAACTACTTAATGCAGCCTATGAGATCTTTCTTTCAAAACCCACTGGTTTCATTAGAGCATATCATACTATCTTAGATGGATTCATGTGGGAAAAATTCAAAGAGGAGATGCACTCTCATATGAGGAAGTGCATGGATCATTTTCTGGTTAAGGAGGAACATATCTCTTGGGAAGAGTTATCATTACCACCTCCTTATTCATTGAGTGTGAGAAGGAGCTCATCCATGAGCTACCTTGCTGATTTATACCAAGTGTATGATAAAACATTGCATTGCTGGAAATCATGATATATTTATTATATACGTGCATTTTATTAACACTCATGTGCATGTCTTGGCTCCAAGAGGGGGCACTTTTTCTTATGGGCTTCATGAGCCACTTTGGGTCATGGACAATGATGATGTTGGTCATTCCTTGGGATATCTTAGAGAGATGATGTACTCTTCATGGTGTGGTTCATTAACACCAGCCATCATACACCTTCTACAAGCATGCAAGAAGGATGGGGCAGTAAACAAGTGTTTGGAAAAACACTTGTCATATCATATCCTATGGCAGTTAGGAGTAAAACTATGTTGGTTGCACTTGATGGACCATTTTCCTTCCCCTTTATTGCATATGGCAGCTAGCATGACCTTGATTATGATCCCAAATGCTGAAAATATTCTTATCCTTGTTCGGGATATGGTTTAAGGAAAGACACATTGGTGGGATGTGTCCTTGGGGAAAGAAATTTCCTACATTTTTTGCACTACATTTTCCAAGGGGAGCATAGGAAACTATATGGCCACTATAGTAGATCACTTGTTTCTTTATGAGGTGGACCCTATGATTGATTGGAGCACTTGGTACATGCCTCTAATGAGCAATTGGGAGGAGATTTTCTATGAATTACCAAGATGGGAGGTAATTCATTTCATTTGGATGATAGCATGGAGGTGGGAGTCCTTCATTGATGATGAAATTCCCCATGATTATCATCACTTCTATCTTGAGGATGCCATTGATCAGAAAGAAGGTTTCCATATAGACCTTCCTTTATTTCATGATGAGAGCCATTTGTTTTACCCACCAAAGTCCAACTTGCACACTTGGGGGGAATCATGGGGAGACAACATTATTGTAGCAAATCTGAAGCAATGGTGGTGATTGTTGGATAAGGAGGCCACAAGAGGAGGAGGGGAGATTTTGCAGCACCCTTGTAGTTGCTTAAGGACAAGCAACATTTGAGAGGGGAAGACTATAATATTCCTAAATTAGCATGCATATAATAGGAATAATAATTTTTCTTTTAAAATATAGTTAGATGAATTAATGGGAAAGGAGGCTCATAAGTTGCTTAAGTAGGAATAAAGTCCCTCATAATGTGAAAAGGGATCATGTAATAACCAAATTAAGCATCCACATGTGTGAACAAGGTCTAAAATGTGTGGAAAAAATCAATTTTGACCAAGTCAACAACATTATTATATGAGGAGTGGATCCTAAATAAAGACAGCTCAATGTGAATGAAGATCAATCTAGCTAGTCAAAATGGAGACACCTTCAGTGTGAAAGGAGACAAGGCATGAAGATCAAGTCAAGGTTGATCCAGTCAAGATTTACTAAGTCAAACAGCACTATAAAAATATGAGAAAAGCAAATGGAGATAGCATAATTTTGGAGGAGGAGCCTTTGCATGGAAGCAACCTCATAATTGGGTGGGACCCTTGGTGAGGAAGCTCATCAAATATATAATGGAGGGGATGAAAACCATATGGGGCATGATTGAAGATTATATATTTTATGTGGTCTGTTTAGACTTCTTGCATTCTTTGGCTGTTTAGCTATGTTTTCTTCATTGTTTAGTGCAAGGGTTTTCTCATGCAGGGATTCCCTACTCTTTCTTGGAGATCTTGTTTAATAAATATAAGAGGATATTTTTGAGCTGGATTTTCCACTATCTGGTGTTAGGCCAAGTATTTTCCTTCAGAAAAAACACATACCCTTGCAGAAATTGCATTATTTCTTAAGGTGTTGTAGTGGGAGGGGTTAAAACCCCACTTTACGAGCTAGTTTCCCAGGAGGAGGATCAGCCTTTTTCCCGGAAAGCTAGTAAGAGAGTCTACAACCATTTCTTTGCATGTTCAGCCATTTTTATGCAGAGCTTCAACTATATCATGTGATTCATCCATATATCTGCAGTATTTATTTATTATATATCATTTCTGTCAAGAAACCCTTGCCAGGTCATCTTGGATCTATGTAAAAAGAGACTAGATCTCTGTTTTTATGCCTCATTGAGTAATCTAATAGAAGATTTGATTTTTCTCTCCATTTTCTGAGTATAACCCTCAAATAACTGCATTGTCTGTTTATGCAGTAATTTCTGTGTGTTGCAGTCTTGGGGTTACATCATTTTTAAGTTGTTTTGAGCATGGGAGGCATGTTTAACTAGGAAAAAGACATTTGTTTCTGATTTCCTTTCAGATATGGTTGATATAATGTTAGATCTAGTGGATTCATGGAATGCATTTTTCTGTTGATGATTATATTACTGAAGAATGCATTTTCTGTGCAAGTATTGTTATATTTCCAATTTTGGAATATTATAAGATATTCCCATTATTGTTGATTTTCCCTATTTTGGGATACTACATTTACATTTATTAATTTTTATTACATGGAATTTTTATTAGGTTTTTTATACCGACATTGTTCTCTATTTTTCTGGAAATTTATAGCTTGTCAAGTCAAGGATTTTCTATATTTCAATTTGAAAATGTCCATAATGATGTTGGTGTTTGATGATGGCTTGTAAATTTGACTCTTATTATGATAATATTTCAATTTGAGACTATCCTTGTACCAATTGTGTAATTATGAATACCTCCCTAGTTAAGAGGGAGTGTTGGAAAATGTAACTTGGTTCAGTCTTCATAATTTGTATCATTATGTATTTCATGTAAAAATAAAAAGAAGAAAAGAATTATTATTTTTCAAAGAATGGGTTTCATGCTCAAGTCAAATTTTTATTTATGTCAAGAATTTTATTCATTATTCTAGGGTTATTTGAGTCCAAACAATATTTTTTATAAGTCAAAATAGTGTATTGGAATCAAGCCTCGCTTGGAATTTTGAAACAAAGTGGAAAAGGAATTTTCTTTGAGTAAAAAATGTAATTTTTGTCCCAACAAGACCAAGTCAGCCATGTTTGGAAAATTCAATCCTAGAAGGGACCCATTCGACCTCCTATATGTGTATACATATAGTGAAAATTTTCCTCATTTGGATCATCACAAGCGAGTTCGATTAATGTGCCAAAAAGAGAGAGAAAACTAGTGAAGAAAGTCTAGAAGAAAAGCTAAAGTCAAATGAGAGAGAGAGGGTCAAAGGAGGAATAATTTCTTCCACACATTTAAAAAAATTCCGTATTGTTTCTCACACGTGTGAATTTTCAGGAGTTGTAAGGGTCAAAATATACAAACCTAATTGCAAGGGGTAAAAATCTGTTGCAGGGGCTGAAAATCAGGGATTTGACTAGATTGGAAAGGCTTTGACTTGAGTTGACTTTGACTTGCTTGAAGAGCTTGAAGGGAGGTATGACTTGGGTATTGTGGGAGGTCTTGGTTTTTTAGTATTGGATTTATTTCTTTTATATAATTCTATAAGAAGAGAATATTTGACTAGGTTTTCCCTTTGGAGGAGTTTTTCCCTGACATGGAGCCTACATCTTCTGTTCATTGCCTTTTTTTGACCTTCATTTTTTATGGTTTTGGTAATTTGTTGATGAAATTAACATAACAAAAGTAATAAAAATCTGACATATCTTCAGAAGGAATTATCAAGTAAAGATAAATATCCCTAATTTCTATGCCATTGATTTCTCAAAATGAAATCAAAGTCAGGTGAAGCGAAGGTAGCTTGAAGATCACTCTTGTTGGCATAAGTGGAAGACATTCATCCGAGCTACCTTGGAGGACATAATTTTCTAAGGAACATAAATAAGGGATTAAGGAATAAAAATCAAAGGAAGACAACTACATTTTCTATACATCTCTCTATCATTAAAAACAATTGGTTACTCATCATCATTTTGAAGAAGATAAATATCTCTCTCTTGGGAGCTCATTGATCATCATTAATTTCGGAATATGTATATATGTGGAATCCATCATCTAAGAAGCATCAAGAATCCTGGTAACATCATCTAAATTTTTGGATAATCATTATTCATCTTTGAAGCATATTGAAGTTACTATTGTTCCAACAATACTAGAAGCTGTCATTCTAGGACATCTTTAAAGTCTCTTGGAAAATCTTGAAGCATCAAGACATCATCATCAAACAAGTCACTCTCTTTTACAAGTAAGTGCTACATTATTCTCTATTTCTCAATATTCAAAGAAAATGCTTCATTTTGTAAGGAAGAAATAACTTTGATGGGTCAGCAAACTTTCAAGCATGGAAGAAGAGAATAGATTTGGTGCTCGTAGAAAATGAATTCATAGACTACGTTCTAGGAAAGGTTATAGAACCAAATAAGGATCAGACTCAATAATGGTCCAAATACATTAAAGGATAAGTCAGGGCTCAAAGTATTCTCCTTTAATCCATCAAATATCATCTTATTCCCTTTGTTGCAAATTTTTGCACATCTAAATAAATCTATGAAAAATTGGTGAAACTATATTTAGTCATTACCACGTGTCAGAATATATCTCTAAAGAATATACTCTTAAAAGGTTATCAAAGGATTAAGACTTGACATAATATCTTCTAAAGTTTTCATAGTTGAAGGATAAGCTAAGAGGGCTTGGACAAGTTATTCCTAATTCTGAATTAACTACTTGTATACTCAATAATTTACATTCAGAATGGAGTAGTTCCATGAAAAGCATATATTCAAGGAAGTACACTCTAAAATTTGATGAGATGTGGTATTTTCTTAATCTAGAAGATAAAATAATAAAATCCAAATATGACATTGAACCCAATGAAAAGTATCACATTTTTTTTTACTAAATCAAAGAAGAAGAATGGAAAGTTAGCAAGGTTTGAACCTTATTGAAAGAACAAAAATAACAACACAATAATCCATTTGGAAGAAAAGATATTTCCAAAGTACAATTCTTTGGATGCACTAAATATGGACACTTTAAAATATGTTTTCCCAATGATCCTCAAAACAAGAAGAACGATAAGAGGAAGGAAAGGAGTGGAGCTCTCATAGCTGAATAAAATGAAGAACCTGAAAAGAAGCCAAAGAATGAAGATCCTAAGGATCTCTATTATTGAATCACTCCACTTCTAATAGGTTTACTATCAAATTGTTTTATTTTTTTAGAAGATGCTAGCTGGAATAGCATATGCAGTTACATTTGTAGAAAAGTTTTTGTTTTTGTGGATTATGGAATCATGGAAAGAAGTATATAGCTTTGGAAGGATTAGATTATACATAGTTAGTTGCATCTCATTGGTAGCAGTCATTCAACAAATAAAGGATAGAAGGATTTTGACCATCTAGCATTGTTATGGTGGACTAATTGCTTATGCAGACAAAATAAATCTCCCTAGATTCAATGGTTAGCTCTAGTAACAAACAAACAAACTAGTAGATCTTTCCCTAAGTTCCTTCATAGTGAATCAGAAATAAGAATGGTAAAAGATGATATCCATACGTTTCAAACGAAATGTCTCATGAAGATCCTTGTTATGGTTTGATGCAGGTCCTCAATGATTTGAATCCTAAATTGCAAACATAGTAACAACAAAATATCAAAGGCATATGATAGATAAATGACTCAATACAACTCATACTAGTGATCAAGGAAACTAGTACCTAATATTATTATCAATGGAAAAATGGAAGAAAATACACAATACATCAATTCCATTGCGCAATATAATGAGGAGAAAAACTATTTTGTAATAATCTCAAGAATGAAGGAGTTACGCAACCTTAGCATTGATGAAGTATGGCTCCTTCCAATGGTATCCAATATTCTCCTTAGATGATAAGCCTTCTAGCCCTATTTCAGCAACATAATTTTACCTTCAGTAGTCATCTCTAACCCTCTGGCATGTGTTTGATTTATAGGCCAAGGGGAGGTGGTTTGAGATCCTCTTCCTAAGCGATGAGATACTCAAAAGGTGGGATTAGGGTTCCATAAAGAATGGGAATTAGCTCCATGTATAGAGGGAGAAGGCTTGAATAAGCGCCAAATCGAAGCTTTTAGTTGGGAAATATTCGCCAAACAAAGCTTCTAAATTTCAATTTTTATTTTTACTTTCGTTGAGACATGTGCACAATTCACGATGGAAGATAGAGTGCATTTTTTTGCTAGCTTTAATGGTCAAATCTGCATATGCACAAAATTTGGCTAGGGAACCATGCAGGTATTCAAAAATAGGTTTTTGAACCTTGTAATCTAGATTTCTCATTTTCTTTAGGATTTTTTAGCTTCTATCCTTGCATGAGAATTAGTTGGAACACTTTGGTGGATAGATAAATATCTATATGGACAACTAATTTCCATGTTGAAAAAATGACATGTAAAAAATTTCCCGCTAAAGTGAAAAGTCAAAAAATATGTTTGAGGATTGAAGTTCTTTATCATGCCAAATTTTGGATTAGAGACCATGGTTGGAATCTGAAACAATCAATCAAGGGTTACAATACAATATATAATCATCACTGACGTAGGAATTCTGATACTTGGGCTATAAATAACTCAATGAAGTTGTAGGGAAATACGTAAATATTTGTTGGCTCGAGGGGTCCTAGCCCAGGTCCAGAGGTTAAGATTTGCCAACAAACCCCTATACTACTGGCCCTTATGGCAGTGACCTGCTTGCATAGGCTAAAGTCTCACCCGAAGCAGTATTGGAGGGTGCTGGAACCAGGTTTACGCACCCTGGGAGAGGGTAGGTAATTCAAGCAGAGCTATGTTCAACCTTATAATTACCATATATTATATCACAGAGCCCAGATATATTGATATCCTTCACATCCACGTACGCAATACCAATTATAATCACAGTAACTAATAGATGATAGACTTATAGAAGATTACTGCAGTTATCATATAAAGCATAATAGAACAGATCCAGATCGCAACATAAACAAGTAGAACAAGTACTTTCACAGCTTAAATCAATAACATAGAATCATAAATACTTAGTCAGATACCACAGATTCACATCAGCAATAATTCCAATAGATTCAGATATTCCAACATCCTTCTGCATTATTTAATCCTTCAGATTTACTTATAATACCCAAAACCCAACCTGTGCACACAGCAGTAGGGTCCACACATAGCAGGATAGACGATATCCATGCAAAGAGCCAATAGGATTCCTTACCCAACCAACCCTATAGATCTAATAGTTCGCACGTAGCATCAATTCCAATTCATTCCTATTCCTCGACTAAAAAAGGTTCAAATATTTATACTACTTTATCCTACGCATCCAATGGTCTGCAAACCATGGTTTTCGAACTCTTGGTATATCCTTGACCCACTTACTATTGTGAAACCAGATCCAAAAATAGAAGAAAAGAGATATTGAAACTGAATTATCTCTATGATTTCGAATCTTCAGTATATAAAATTTGGCCCTGACGTAACCCCTTGAATCTTCTTTCAATTGCCATATGTCTGAATTTTTTTGGATTCTTCAAGGAAAATTTATTTCCAATCTCCCACAATGACCTAATTATGGACTGGTTCAGTAGAGTGAAATTGTACGGCTTTCCATGTGTCACTGTTTGCTCCTTTGGCTCTAAAATTTATAGACAATAAACTACAATCTGTGTAATTCCAGTCAATATTTATATAATTCCAATCTGATGCTCAGAGAGAGAGTTATGAAGATTTTCCCACGATCACCTCTTTGAGATGAAATTTAGGAGCTTGAAAAAGACTTAAATTCCACATATCATATCTCCAAAACTGTTGTGAACCAAGCTCTGAAATTTTGCGATGATGTTCCTCAGGATTTCAATTTCGTGTTCTAAAAATTTGATCTTTTGAACCTTCGTGGAAAAAAATTGATAGTGAAAATTCCGCAATGACCTTTTTAAGTGAAATTCAGGAGCTTGCAAAAAGACCTAACTTCCACAGATCATATCTCCAAAAATATTGCCAACCAAGCTCTGAAATGTTGTGATGATGTTCCTCAGGATTTAAGTTTCACATTCTAAAAATTTTAGCTTCTGAACCTTCGTAAAAAAAAATTTATAGCGAAAATGCCACGATGACCTGCTTGGAGCAGTGAAACCCTAGAATCCAAAGCTCTGATACCAAATGTTGTGAAACCAGCTCCAAAAATAGAAGAAAAGATATATCAATGCCTTATAAATAAGCCACTTTGAGGGGGAAACCTCCAATACATTACATGAATGAACAATTCTTGGATGATACAAATGACAAAATGTCCTTTCTATATATAGGAGTCCATGGGGCTACAATGTAATCCTAGCCGACCTAACAATAATAATGTAAGGGCACAATAATAACAATATGGGGGTTTTAGGGATACAACAGTAACAATAAGGGGGGATGCACTAACATAATAAGGGACTACACTATTAATATAGGGACTTAACACTTACAATGCATTAGGGGCTTTGACACACCCCAAAACCCTTGCGTTGGACTAAATATAATAAAAATATACAAAATGGACCAGATTCATAGCTTTGTAGGAGACCCTATTCCAACAGTCCCCCAACACAATCTTGTGACTCATCCTGAGTCACCTTGAGGGTGGGTTCTCCACCTGCACCAACAACATTTTGATCGCTTCAGTCAATGGGGGAAGCATGACTTCACTTTGGGCAGTAGCATTATGGGCGATGTCGACCAATTTCTGTGAAATCGGGCCTTCTATCGTAGTGGTGACACTTTCCAAGGTCTGGTTGAGTTTCTTCACTGCTACATTAGCATCCTGCAACAAATTAAGGGCTTCAGCAGCCGAAGGCTTCAAGCGGTCACTAATGTCCTTCTTCTTCTATCGAAACTCTTCTATCTCAGCTTGGAGGTCCTAACTGGTTCGCAGTTGTGCCAAGCGCTGAGAAGGAACCAACATGGGTAGAGTGGTTTCCAAAGCTTCAAACATCTCCTCTTTCTTTCGCAGGGCCTGGGTTATTTCACGCAGGAGCCGATCACGGTGAACCTTGGTCCATAGTTGCATGGAAGTTTCTAGTATTTGAGCACCCTGTGCGATATTCCCTGTGATGATGTTCGTAGTTGTCGTGACCAGTGCAGATTGTTGGGCTCGCACCTCTGGAGGTGTTTCGGGCTAAAATTTAGCCCGCAGAACAGTAATCTGCTGCTCCATCCATGACTTAATGTTCGCAACCTACGTTCACGATGCCTTCAATGCGGCGACCAACCCTTCAACCTTTGCCTGAGGCATAGCAATTTCCAAAATCTCTATTGGAACTTCTGTTCATAGCTGGTGAATGAATTTTTTGAGCTCCGCTTGCTATGCGATAGCGATGGATACTTTGGTGCTCTGTGCTATAATGGTCTGCTTGGCCATACTGAGTTGTTGGTGCACTTGTTGGTCCCGATGGTGGATCTCCTAAAAAACGGCGGTGTTGAGGCCCTGCAATGCCTCATGGTATAGCTTGGCTAGATTCAATTGCACTTGCACTGACTGGGAGTTGCATTCCCAGGTCAGGTGGGCTGATCACAAGGGAGGCACTAGGTAAGGGGTAGAGACAAATTTCCTCTAAGTCTAGTGCTACGCTGTTGGGTGCCAATGGAGTACGTACCTGGATTATGCTGGTCTACAAAGCATGCAACTCAGCCTCGATGGTCTCGATCACAGCTTTCTGTTGTTCCTCCAAGGTAGCCCATTTGTCCTCTGCGGCCAGAGTGACTGCTGTTGGGAAGTGAAAAAGGTATGAAATTACTATGTATCTTCTCATTCGTTTACTATTGACATACTCATTTTTTACCTTGGGAAGGTAATTTATTATAAGAATTATGATAGAATTGGAAAGGTTTATGTTTATTGTAAAAATATGACTAAAGGTTTCTTTTTGTTGATAAAATAGGAATTAGATGAAGTGAACAGCTATATCAAAGGAGAGGCTGAGATCAATGTAACTACTGCTCCATCAGTGTTGAACCACATCCAGCCAAAGGCAAGGAGATCTGAATGAATTGCCAATAAAAGGCAGGGGACAACTTGACCTCGGTCAAAGTAAACAAGATGATAACTAAACGAAGGGGAGTGAATCCCTCAGGATCCTTCAATCCTGAGGGATCGTTGTTCAAACTCATCTTATTCCTCATCTTTTCCGTTAGGATTTGATATATAAAGCAATGTCCTTTAGTGATGGAGGGAAATCAGTCAGTCAGTTGGTCGAAAATCCTTATACTCAAACGTTTCCTTTGCAATGTTTTATTGACTCTCGGCTTTGAGAGAACAGTCTCTGTAATATTTTATGTTTGATTAATACTAACACACGTTTCATTTCATCTCTTAAATTCTGAAGTATCCCAGTAGTATTTCACTGGCGCTAAGGGCCTAGCTCTGGTGGAATTACTTCGATGTTTGTATTCTTAATCTTTGCTTACTATTGTGTGAAGTTGTGTTTAACGTTTCTTTCAATTACATAGTTGATTGACCGTTGTGAGATTGAATACATATTCATTAAAAAATTGCACTGCTATTTTATCCTTTGCAAGAAGTACATTCGCTATTCGGTTATCTTTCTATTGTTATAAAAGCTTTGTTGTTCTATATCTGATTCTAGTTGTTGTTCTATTAGCTTATGATTTGTTATAATTAACTGTTGTAGCATTGGTTGTTGACAATATTGGAGTGTGGAGATTAGTTGCTTGATTGCGTTAGAATTATAATTGTTGTTCAATTCATTTTGTTGTTCCATTTCTGTTTATTGTTTATTTCCGAGCCATAGCTTTAGATTAGCAAATAGATGAGTTACGATTGTTATGCATAAGAGTTACAAGTTGTTGTTCCTTTTCAGATTTTGTTCCTTTCAGTTATTTTTATTAGCAAGAAGATTGAGTTTGCTTTCATTTCTATTGCTTTAAGAACAAGACCACCAATTGTAGAGGACACTGGTTACTGCTTCCAAGTTACTAGATTGGTTATCTTGCCTTAGTGTGATTTCAGTTGCATCGATTTCTAAGGGAAGGAGTTACTGCTACTATATCCCTGATCGATGGTTTTCAGATTGGTGTAGTTAATATTTTAGAGCACTTTCATTTATGTCACTGTAATTATATTTCTTTACAAGCATCTGTTAACTCTTGTATTTAATATTCTGTACTAGATCTTCATAGCATTACTCTTAGTTAATTGCAGCCTCAGACAGAGTACACTCTTGAAATAAAAAGTCGCTCCTGGATTGATGATTAATGTAGGCTAATTAGGTGTTCAAAATATACCTCTTTATGACCCAACATTTTGGCGGCATTGCTGGGGAGAGTGTATACCATTTCAAAGGAGTGATGCACAGCTGATTTTCTTCTATGTGCAAAGAATTGGGTTTTAAATACGGAAGGTAAGAACCTGTGCACTGGGCAAGAAACACACTTGCTCGCAGCCCGCTTCACAGCAGAAGTAGGTAAGCTTCTTTCTTTAGGTAGTAATGAAGGATTTTTTTCTTGAATGAATAGAACAACTTATAAGAAAAACAAAATTCCTCCTAAAATTGAAAAACCTAAGGGACCGGTGACCCTTGGGTGGACAAATTTTATTGAAAAAATCCTTAAAAGGACTGAATCTCAGCCATCCGTAGGATTTAGAAAAGTTATCTCTAGACAGCCTACTAGTTCCCTTCAGGCTACAAAATCACCATCTAGAGCCTTTGCTGAGATACACAGTCAAACAGAGGGAATTGAGAAATATTCCCAAGAAATTGAGAATCCTTGCATAAGTTCCCCTCAAGAAGGGAACTCTATTAATCTCCGAGAAGGAGAAGGGGAAACAGGAGAAACCGGAGACCCAAAATCTCCTATTGAAATAGCCCAAACAATAAGCAGTCCAGATAAGGGAAGTGTTGTTAAACTTATTCAAAACCAAGAATCATCTCAAATAGAAGGACAACAAGGAATAATCATTATTTCAGACAAAGGGAGTGCTGTCAAAACCATTCCTATCCCTGCTAGTTAGCCTAGAAATTCCTTAGAGATCCCAGAAGGATATTGGCACATTTTTTACCAAATGGCCCAGAACCAAAATCAAAACCAGCAGACACCCCAACAAACCTCTACGCTACAATATCCTATAGTAGATACTGTAGTCAATGCACCTATGAAGGCCATTCCCCTTCAACATATTCCCACATTTCATGGTTTAACATCAGAAGATCCAGATGGGTTTTTGTTTGAATTTGATGTGCTATGTAGGGGATATGATTATACCAACAATCCCCAAAAATTAAAACTATTCCCTTCAACATTAAAAGGGGCAGCCTTATGATGGTTTATGGGATTAGGTGGGGGTGTCATAACTGATTGGGATCAGATGAAAGCTGCATTTTTAAAGAAGTATCAAGATTATTGCAGGTCTCGGGAACTAAAAGATGAAATATTCCAAATGACAGCAAAACCAAATGAAACCTTGGAAGAATATGTGGAACGGTTTCAATACAATCTTCAGAGATCCCCTTATGCATCTTTACCCTTACCTGATAATGTTTTGAAAACTACATTAATTAGGGGAATGAAAGATCAATGGGTTGAAACATTGAATATTATGGGAAAATGTGATATATATCAGGAAAGTTATCCTAACATCATTGATTTTTGTATCAGGAGTTTGAGGGGAAATACAAGGCTAAAATCAACAGAACGTGATATGATTACAAGAGAAAATAAGACCTCTAATGAAGGTGTGACTCGTGCAGAGATTGGAAATCTGCTGGAATATTTTAAGACAGACATACTTGGGACTCTAACAACGCAGTTCGATATTATGCAAGCCAAAAGAAAGCAAGCAGAAGCAGAATAAAATTTGCAATATTCTACCCTAGATGCAGGAAGAAACACAGCCACAAGGAGTGCCTATTGGATGTGATCAAAGTCTGTGCCATTTGCACGAAAAAACACCCTATAGAAGGATGTCCCTCACTTCCTGTCCTGAAAGCAGTTTATAAGGAGGCAGAAGAAGAATTAGAAGTGGTATGTCTGCTTAATCAACATTGAAAATGGCAGCCACAACAATCAGGTATGCCAAATGATCCATTTTCTTCTTTTCAGCCTCCTCAATACAATGCTCAGCAATATAGTGGAATGTGGCAAAACCAACCACCTTTCCCCAATTGGTCACAACAACCATTTCCTCCAACATCTTGGCCAAATCAAACAAACCAAAATAATTGGCCTAGCTTTCCTTTCTGCCCACCGTTTTGGAAAAATAATAACTATCCTACACAATGGTCCCCCTCTACTTCCCAAAGTCAGGCCTGGAAATCAAACTGGCAAAGACCTACAAATCAACCAGCTGGAACAATTCCTCTTTCTCAACCTACACTGCCAGCTCCCTATACAAACCCCCAGACCAACTTAAGACCACAACTCCCAGCCCAGCCCAACCCAAACCCAAAAAATAGGCCAGTTCAGTTTGTCCAAATAATGGAACCCCCAGAACTAGAAAATGAACTGAGGGAGTGCAATGACCTTCAATTAAGGTCTGGGCGCATAGTAGAAACAGAGAGAAAAAACAATGTTCATATTGAATATCAATTACCCATTAAAATAACAGTACAGAAAGAGAAGGAAGTTCAACAACAAGTAACAAATTCCTCTCCACCATTCCTAGAACGATTAATCATACCACGCCCAGTAGAACATCCTAATTTTGATTTTCTAGGAGAATTAAAAAATTGTGTATAAAAATTCCTCTCCTCCAAGCTATCCAAGACATTCCTATATATGCAAAAAACATTAAGTAATTATGCATAAAGAAGCCAATGAGAAGAACAACCACCAATCCAAATGTCCAAATAGTCGGTACCTTATCTGACTTATTGTCAGGAATGGAAACACCTGTAAAATATGAAGACCCAGGAAATCCTATAGTGTCAGTCCAAATCCATGGGAAATTGCTTCCAAATGCCTTAGTTGATTTGGGAGCAGCAATCAATATCCTAACAACCACCACCCGTCAAAAACTTGGCATTACATCACTAAAACCAAAAAAAACCTTATTGGGATTGGCTGACCTATCGATAGTCAAACGAGAAGGTACATTACAAGATGTAATGGTATCTGTAGATTCTTGGGAATACCCTGTTGACTTCCTGGTTATCAATCCAAAGAACCGTCTAGAAGGACACCCATTAATTTTAGGTAGACCTTGGTTGGAAACTGCCGATGCTTATATTGGATGCCGACAAGGCAACATGACAATAACAAGGGGAAACTATGTCAAGAATTTAGCTTTATATCCCCCAGCCTAGCCAAGTCTATCAATAATAAAAACAAAAAAACAACCTGTATCATATCTAATGGAAAATATGAGATCACCTCTAACTATAGAAAATTCTCTTGATTTTAAAGATCAAATAGAGGATGATATCATTAATAGTTTCATTAATAAACCAAAAACCAGATCTCATTTACAATATCGCATGATCAAGGCAGCATTTGATAATAAAGAAGAAGAATATCCTTTGAAAGACATTCCTGATCAAGTAATACCTACTACTTCTGTGTACAATAGCAAGATTGTAGAAATTGAGCTGGGAAAAACTCTAAACATTAACAAAAATCTCACTGCTGAACAAGAAGAGAAGTTGGTCCAATTATTACGAAAATACAAAGCAGCCTTTGCATGGGATTACCCTGATATGAAAGGAATTGACCCTCAATTGTATACACACCACATCTATATTGAAAAAGATGCAAGACCCATTCGCCAACCCCAAAGAAGACTAAACCCTCACCTCAAAGATATTGTGAAAAATAAATTACAAAAACTATTGGATGTTAATTTCGTCTACCCAATATCTGATAGCAAATGGGTCTCTCCACTAGTAGTGGTACCAAAAAAGAACGGAAAGTGGAGAATATGTGTAGATTATCGTGAACTTAATAAGGCAACATAGAAAGACCACTTTCCCCTTCCTTTCATTGATTAGGTATTAGACACACTGGGAGGAAAGGAATTATTTTCTTTCCTCAATGGCTTCAGTGGGTACAATCAAATCCAGACTGCCCCTAAAGACTAGGACAAAAGTACTTTTACTTGTCTATGGGGGACATTTTCCTACCGAGTCTTACCTTTTGGCCTATGCAATGCTCCTGCTACATTCCAAAGGGCCATTCTTAGCATCATTGCAGACTTAATAATCGAAGGTATCGAAATATATATGGACGATTTCACACCTTATAGGGATGATTTTGAGCCTACATTGGAAAATCTAGAAAAGGTATTGCAAAGATGTATTGACACTAGGCTTTTTTTAAGCCATGAAAAATGTCTTATGATGATGACCGAAGGAGTTATCTTAGGGCATTATATTTCAGTAGCTGGAATTCAAGTGGACCTAGCTAAAATTCAAATAATCTTGTTAATTCCCACACCCACCACACAAATAAAGGTACGTAGCTCTCTTAGATTTTCTGGTTACTGTAGAAGATTTATAGAACATTATTTTCGAATAGTTGCACCTTTATATGCACTAACTGGAAATGTTTATTTCATTTGGATAGATAAATGTGACAATGATTTTAATGATCTGAAAAATCTTGTTTCAACATCCCCAGTGCCGAGGGGCCCAAATTGGAATTTTCCATTCCAAATTTCATCCGATGCCTCAGACATAGCAATTGGAGCAGTAATCGGACAGGAGGAAGACAAGAAACCATATGCAATCTATTATATTAGCAAAAATCTATCCCCGGCTGAATTAAATTATACTGTGAATGAGAAGGAATTTTTAGCTGTAGTTCATGCTATAAATAAGTTTAGACATTATATAACTGGGTATCCTGTAGTACTATATATTGATCATTCTGCCATTAAATTTTTAGCAAACAAACCTGTTACAAATGGAAGAGTGACAAGATGGTTGATTTTACTGTAGGAATTCGACATTACAATCAAAGATCGACCTAGGAAAGAGAACCCTGTAGCTGACTTTCTATCAAGAATGCCAAAGCCAACAGATACAGAAGCAATTGAAGACCACTTCCCACATGAACATCTGTTCGATGTTACTGTCAGAACACCATGGTATGCTGATATAGCAAATTATTTGTCAATAGGTAAATTACCTAAACATCTATCCCTTAATGAACAAAAATAGATAATACAGCGTAGTACCCGATTCTATTGGATTGGGGGCTACCTATTTCACACAGGGGGAGATATGCAAATAAGAATATGTGTCTAGGAGGATGAAGTATTTGATATTTTGAAAGCATGCCATGATGGCCAATGTGGTGGGAATTTTGAAAATCGTAGAACTGCCCATAAGGTTTTACGAACAGGCTATTATTGGCCTACCATCTTTAAATATGCCAAAAAATTCGTGCAGGCCTGTGATAGCTGCCAAAGGGTAGGTCGCCTTGGGCAGTTTGATGAAATGCCTTTGAACCATCAACTAGTGATTGAACCATTTCAAAGTTGGGAACTTGATTTTTTCGGCCCTATTAGCCCTCCCTCAAACCAAAAAACATATATCCTAGTTGCAACCGAATATGTCACTAAGTGGGTCGAAGATGAGGCAGTCTCAAAAGCTACAAAGGACTTTGTAATACAGTTTCTTTTCCAAATCTTTGTGCGATATGGCCTCCCAAGGGACATAATCACAGATGGAGGACCACAATTTTTAGGTAATAAATTAGCTGAAACACTACAAAGCTATCAAATTTAACACAAGATTACAACTCCATATCACCCACAGGCCAATGGCCAAGTAGAGAGCACGAACAAAGTAATTGAATCTATATTGACAAAAACCGTTTCCTCACACAGACGAGATTGGGCCTACAGATTGCCTTCAACATTATGGGCATATCGGGCAATGTGGAGACCCACTACGGGATATTTGCCATATCAATTGGTATTTGGAAAAAAACCCATCTTTCCAATAGAATTTTAAATTCAAACATTAAGAACAACTCAAAAGGTGGGTTTAGATCTAAATGAAGCCCATGCTAAAATACTGCAGCAAATTAATGAGTTAGATGAAATTAGACTCTCTACTCTTTAGCACACAACGTTAATTCAACAACAGAGAGAAAAATGGCATGACGCCCTTATCAAAGAAAATATCTTCCACAAAGGAGACTGGGCAGTCATATATGATTCTAGGTTTCAGGATTTTTCAGGGAAACTTCAGACACGATGGCTTGGACCCTATGAAATACAAAAAGTGCATGATAATGGCACTATTAAATTAGCTACTATTGATGGATTTGGACATTAATTTAAGGTAAATGGTCATCGAGTACGATTGTATCACAAACCGCTTACCCGGGAATCCTTTTACCAACAGTTACGGGAAGATTCTACTATGGAAATTCTCGCTGAAGGGGATAAATCCTCCTCGGCACTAGTTTATTAAATCATTCCTTTTTTAAAATTTTGTACATAAAGAATTGTCCATTTACTTGATTGTTGCTTTGGGGAATTAATTTTTTAAATTTCTGTTTATTTTGTTTCCGTTGTTTGTTTCATGGAATTCTGTTTTTTTCAAAAATTCTGTTTATTTCACTTGTTTTGAGTTTTGTTGTTCCTTTCTAAAGGAACAACACTTCTGATGTTCCTTTCGAAAGGAAAAGCAATTCCGTAGAGTGTTTTTGTTGTTCCTTTCAAAAGGAACAATAGTTCCGCAGATTGTTTTTGTTGTTCTTTTTAAAGGAACAACACCTTTTGAGTGGATTGGTTTTTGTTTTAGATTAGCATTTTGATAATTTTTTATCGCTCTTCTAAAATCAAACATATCATTTATATACAATCATAAAAAATAAATCTTACTGTAATCAGCAAATCAAAATAAATTGTCATTTTTCACGAAAATTGTCTAAGTAATGATAAGAAAAAGGGAAAAGGGGCATGATCAATAACATAATTTTGTTGTTTACCACTATTGAATTAATCTGATCGGTTATCCTTATCATGACTGGTTTGTTCCCATATGCTATAACTTTCTTTGATTTATGGAATATAAATAAGGGCATATTTTTTTTTTCTATTGAGATGTTTAGACTTCTTCCACCATCCCTACTCTTAAGGAGTGTTGAGCCATTCTTTATGAATAACTAGGAAAGTGCTATATGAAAAAGAAAAATATTTATATGTTTCACTAATAATTTTATGATTTGGTAGATGGAGGATAGGGGGTTTCATCAAGAGCCAGCCTACCATGATCATAAGGAAGTTAGTGAAGTGGAATTCCCATTATGGCCACCAAACCAGGGATATGGTCCAATGAAAAATTGAAAAAATTAAGAAGCCCTTGGAACAGGAGGTCTCATCTCGAGCTGGCCTGCCCACCTTTCACTTCTTCCCGGTGAATGGCATTGTGATTTATTTGGTCACCAAGCTAGCACAATGGCCTCCTTCATGACATTCAACAAAGCACTTCCTTAGTATAAATAAAGGACAATGGTTCCATGGGTAAGAAAGAAACTTTGTCAAGATTATGGACACCTGTGGGAAACAGAGCTCTGTTGATGGTATTGGAGTCACATTTATACACATCAATAGTTATATTCAACCCTTTTTCCTATATCTCTATTTAAATATCAAATGAAAATATGAATCCTTTACCTTTGATTCCAAACCTATTATACATGAAAATCATTACAAATCGATCATATTAGTTTGAAGTGGTAAATAACGCATTTGTACTTATATTTATCTTATGCTGTCCCTTCTCCTCGTATTTGAATCATTACAAAACGATTTTCTATCTATTACCGATTTATCACACGCATTGATTTCATTAATTGCTATAATTTGAGTGAATGTATCATAATTACGCTTTCTTTTTCCTGTTGTACTACTGTTGTGCCACACTGGTTTCTATCAATTGACGGTCGAGGGCGACCTATCATCCATTAGGGGGGGCGCTGATGTATGCATGCAAGTCAAATTCCGATATTTCTTTACCTTGTATGCGAACTAAATCCCTGCATTTTAGGGAATAAAAAATTTTTAAATCACCGTGCTGTGTTGTTCCATTACGATCACTGTGTGTTTGGAAAGAGCTAACAGGGTGCAGAAACAATGGGAGGATGGCCAATTCACGGTGAGCTGCTGGTGCTAGTCGTTTGTGATGCTGCACGAGCAATTTTGGAAAGACTGGGGTGGATTACATACTTCATGAGGATGCAACAACCCCACGAAGCAGTGGCCACTGAATTTTTACAGAACTTATAAGAAGGATCCTCCATGGTTAGAGGAAGACATATAGCTGTATCTAACGAAATAATTGTAGAGGTGTCTAGCATACCAGTGCAAGGAACTATATGGACACAGAAAAAGATTAGGATTCGAGAGGCCATGAAGATTTTTCAGGATGATGGACAGACATTGGTTGTCAAAGGCAAAGGGGTTCAGCCAGCATCATTGGGAGAACCATGGACAGAATTGGCCAAGATTGTGCAGGCTTATATAACGTGCGACGAAAGGAAAGATGTGGTAAGACCTCGCCACCTTAAGTTGCTAGCTGTATTAAAACAGAAATGTATTGTCAATTTTCCTGCATTTTTCAATTCCCTGTTGCATGATATCGCTCGTAGTATAAGAAAAGCTCAACATGAAGATATGGTGGTCAGCCACCATTGCCTAATTTGATTAATAGTGAGTCGTAGCCTCGCCTAGCAACATACCAGCTGGGAAGAGTTGATATTCTCCATTAACAGAGGGTTAGATTTACCTGCCCTAAAATGGAAGAGAATGGCTGGCTCAATAACTGAGCCATCAACTCACATATAGTCCCTCCATTCAAAACGAAGTAGGGGGATGATGGAAGGACTTCCGGGCAGTAGTAGCCATCCCCTGGAATTTCACAACTCAGAGGATGAACAATCTCCACAATTGGAGGGAGCAAGCCCTTGTACTAATGAAGAAGAGGGAATGGAAGGAGAAATTCGCTACTCGGATGAAGAAGAAATAAGTCACCACACCAATGGTGAAAAAAAACCTAGTGTAGAGGAAGGAAATACTAAGGAAGAAGAAATTGAAGGAGAAATTCGATATTCAGATGAGGAACAAGGGAGCTATCATACCTGTGAGGAGGACGAAGACAACCATGGTAGTGACGAAGAAGGAACAGAGCCTCCCGAAAATGCTACCGTAAGCCCTTTACAGGAAGACCAACTGGCCCAAATTTTGGCCAATATGAGTGACTATGCACAGCCTCATAGCCCTTTGGACCTTAATATTGATATTAATCAGTTACCAGAGTACTCTGCTATCGATAAAGAAACAATTGGAGAAATGCTGGATGAAACAGAAAACCCTAGAGAAGCTAGGGTTGCTTCCCTTGAAAGGCATGAACGAGAAAACACCGAAGTAATATCTCAACTTGGAACCCCTCAGGAGATTGCAGAGTCAACCGAGGGTATGATTCCCGAAAAATTTAGCCAAGGGCATATGAATGTGGAAGAAGAACCCCAAGCAGAAGATCAAGAAGAGAACTTAACTAAAGGCACAACTGATATATACCAAAACCCCGTTGAGAAAATAGGTTCAGATAAAGGAACAACTATTCTATTAAAAAAGAAGAGGAAAAACACTGAGATTGAAAAGCTTCGCAGGGAATGAATGAAGCTTCATAAACTCGTAGAATAGATCAGGCAAACCATTAGGGTTCTGAGAATGAAACAAATGCCTAAGTGAACCTCGAAGAGAAGAAGCATAGCTACTAAGATAATTTCGAAAAAGAGAAAAGTGACCGCTAATAGGAACCCCCAAGTTGCAGAAGAAGCCATGACTGAGCCTAATTATGAGGATATGGAGTAGAAAACGGCTGTTCCAACCCAATTTGTTCCAGAGGGACCTGTTTTAAGTGAAAACATGCAATATAGTAGTCAACATAATTTTAGTGATCCAACACTGGCCAGACTCCAAGAGGAGTTGGCACAAGCCCGAATAGAAAGGCATAGATTGGAAGAAGACACCGTCCCAAGAAAGAGATATCAGGAGTTGCAGCAACAAATGAAAATTATCCATGAAGCAGAATCTGAAGCTCACGAAAAGTGTCGAAAAGCAAAAGAAAAGGCTGACAAGGTAATGAACCAATTAAAACTATCCTACAATCGAATGGACACACTCTGCTCATTGTATACTGATGTCTTAGCTTGTAGATGCCCTGCCAAAAACTATGCTTTGTTTTTACTAGAAAGATATTTACATCTAAATATTAAGGTAGTTAGGGCAGGGAAATCCATAGAGCTAAAAACCATAGATGACTTTGTATCATGCTGCAAACTTTATGGGATCAAAGTACAGCGCCTTTTGTGTGAATTTTACTAGCATAATCTAATACTTGAAAATGATTGTGAGTCAAACCCTGTCCCTTTTGTGGGAGATGTTCAATTTCAGGCATTCATTTCCTTTGTTGTAAATCAATTAAAATGGCTTAAAGCCTATAATGCTTTTCAAAGGCAGGAAAATGAATTAGATTTGTGGGTCAGGAGTGAACCTCAGAACCCAATTCAATTTTGGGCTAGGCAGAAAAGTTTGATGACCAAGGAAGGCGTTACCCAAGCCTTGGGGCCTGTCCACAAATTGATTATCTTGAATGGGACAGATTATTTCTCATCCATTAGAAACCAAGATTATATAGCAGCTAAGGTCTGGTGGAGAATCTACAATCAGAATGTGCAAAATAGGGAACCATTTAATTATAGAAACTTTGGGCTAGTTGCAGACCGCTTGATTTCCTATAGTCATCTCATTTTAAAAGAAGAACCATTCTGGTTAGGATGTATGTTCCGCAACCCTATTTCATGGTATCCTGCTTCAGACTACAAAGCTAATTATGAACTCCCCAAAGGATAGACAGAACATTTTTTTGAGGAATTAGCTGCACTACATGGTTTTAGACCTGTCGATGAGGAACCTTATCTGGCTTATTCTTTGACTGCTTTCCATGTGAACTATATTTTTCATGAGGACATGAAAAATATTAAGCAGGGTATGTTGGGCAGTGAAAAAGGTATGAAATTACTATGTATCTTCTCATTCTTTTACTATTGACATACTCCTTTTTTACCTTGGGAAGGTAATTTATTATAAGAATTATGATAGAATTGGAAAGGTTTATGTTTATTGTAAAAATATGACTAAAGGTTGCTTTTTGTTGATAAAAAAGGAATTAGACGAAGTGAACAGTTGTATCAAAGGCGAGGATGAGATCAATGTAACTGCTGCTCCATCAGAATTCAACCACATCCAGCCAAAGGCAAGGAGATCCGAACGAATTTCCAAGAAAAGGCAGAGGACAGCTCGGCCTCGGTCAAAGTAAAAAAGATGATAACTAAATGAAGGGGAGTGAATCCCTCAGGATCCTTCGATCTCGAGGGATCACTATTCAAACTCATCTTATTCCTCATCTTGTGCATTAGGATTTGATATATAAAGCAATGTCCTTTAGTGATGGAGGGCATTCAGTCAGTCAGTTGATCGAAAATCCTTATACCCAAACGTTTCCTTTGCAATGTTTTATTGACTCTTGGCTTTGAGAGAACAGTCTCTGTAATACTTTATGTTTGATTAATATTAACACGCGTTTCATTTCATCTCTTAAATTCTGAAGTAGCCCAGCAGTATTTCACTGGTGCTAAGGGCCTGGCTCTGGTGGAATTACTTCGCTGTTTGTATTCTTAATCTTTGCTTACTATTGTGTGAAGTTGTGTTTAACATTTCTTTCAATTACAGAGTTGATTGACTGCTGTGAGATTGAATACGGATTCATTAACGAATTGCACTGCTATTTTATCCTTTGCAAGAATTACATTCGCTATTCAGTTATCTTGCTATTGTTATAAAAGCTTTGTTGTTCTATATCTGATTCTAGTTGTTGTTCTATTAGCTTATGATTTGTTATAATTAACTGTTGTAGCATTGGCTGTTGAAAGGATTGGAGTGTGGAGATTAGTTGCTTGATTGCGTTAGAATTATAATTGTTGTCAATTCATGTTGCTGTTCCATTTCTGCTTATTGTTTATTTTCGATCCATAGCTTCAGATTAGCAAATAGATGAGTTACGATTGTTATGCATAAGAGTTACAAGTTGCTGTTCCTTTTCAGATTTTGTTCCTTTCAGTTATTTTCATCCACAAGAATATTGAGTTTGCTTTCATTTCTATTGCTTTAAGAACAAGACCACCAACTGTAGACACTGGTTACTACTTCCAAGTTCCCAGATTGGTTATCTTGCCTTAGTGTGACTTCAATTGCATCGATTTCTAAGGGAAGGAGTTACTACTACTGTATCCCTAATCGATGGTTTTCAGATTGGTGTAGTTAAGATTTCATAGCACTTTCATTTATGTCACTGTAATTAGATTTCTTTACAAGCATCTGCTAACTCTTCTATTTAATATTATGTAATACATCTTCATACCTTTACTCTTAGTTAATTGCAGCCTCAGACAGAGTACACTCTTGAAATAAAAAGTCTCTCCTGGATTGATGATTAATGTAGGCTAATTAGGTGTTCAAAAGATACCTCTTTATGACCCAAAAATTGCGTCCGCAATATGTTCGATGTCTCCATCAGTTAGCGTGAAGGTCTCATTGCATTCTGCCCACTGAGAGCGTTGCTTCTTTCTAGACCCTTTGACAGGCTCTCCCATTTTTTTCATAGTTGGAAGGGGGGTGGTAGCTCTGATATTCAATCCTCCCCTGCCTAGGTTTGGCTGTGAGTCGACCTGGGTCTCGGCCTTGACATCCTTCCCAGTGGTCTTCTTTGGCTGTGTATCCTTTTTTTTCTGTTGGGCCTGAGTCCTTTCCTGTACTCTTGCTTGGGACTCTAGTATCCTTGATGATGACAGGTGGGGGTACCTGCGTTGTGCTAGTTCCTTCGGTGCCCCTCGCGCTAGTTTTGAAGTCGATCTTCTAGGCAGGAGGCCAGAGCATAATTACTCTCTCAATCTCTTCATCGGCTACCAGATAAGGAAGCAGGGTCTAGGTTTTATCTTTGTGGGCTCTAATCTGAATGTTATGCATGGTAACCTAGAATGCCGCAATACCCTTGTATCGGTCATATACTATTGGGGACAATTAGGGTCGAGAGTTGATGGTTGTTGCCAAGATGCTCTTCAAGAGGACCCAAAAGACTTGGTTATCCTCTATGCACTGCACATCCTTGGAGTCCCATAGATGGGCATATCAAGCCCCTTCGTACATTTCTGGAGTGAGCTTGGGGAGGACTGACTCCGCAGGGGCTTCCCATGTGACCAGTGCTATAAGGAAGAATAACCAGGAATAGCAAAAGGCCTTTCCCTGCTCGTCATATTTGTGGACGTTGGTACAAAAACTCATCACATAAGTATTGGGCCCAATTGAGGGAGACCCCTTTCACACATTGGCCTACTAACTGAATGACATAATTAGGGGTAGTTGCAACCTTGAATTTCGGCATTAGCTTGCAGGCTAATAGCATGGTACTCAACTGCATAGCAAGGTCACTGATAGACTTGATGACGAAGCCCTGTGTATTTCTTTCCACATGGTATTTATGACGCACATATTCAACAGTTTCTCCTTTGTATTTCTTGCCCACGTGTTCTAGAGGGTGTGGTCCTTTCATGGGAAGGCCAGTAATTCTTTGAACTAGTGTAGCATCAATGGGGATTTTGTCTCGAATCCATAGGCAGCCATCGTGAATCAAGGGAGCAACTATGGGGCCAACCAATCCGTAACATTGTAGTGGCAAAAATGGGGCATTCGTAGTAGGTTCAGGAGCCCAGATCTAGCCAACCCATGTACCCAACGCTGGGGAACAACTCTAACCCCATCATTCACATAGATCATTTCAAAGTACAATTCAGGGGCCAACTAAGGGAAGGATTCAAAATTCGTCAAGTCATGATCGTAAAATTTGACCTCATGGAGCCTTCCACAAGGGTCACTAAGGATGGGCACCTCTCCCAAGGTCAATGGTGTTTACAGATAGGAGATCAGGCTATCAACATTATTTGGTGTGCACATCGAAGGTCTTCGTGGTAGGACAAAGGGAGGTAACTAGCTAATCGGTTCGGCGGGTTGGGCCTCCTCCTGCGCAGACTGAGCCCGGGGTGTCACCCGTGGGGATTTGACATTTCTTAGGGAAGTCCTCAGCTTCCCTCCCGCCCATTTCACAGGTTTGGGGGGCTTTCCCTTCCTTGTGACTGGTGTGGAGAGAACTTCTTCAGCTTTGAAATCAATTTCCACAACTTCTTCAGTTTCTTGGTTCCCTGAAGTCATTGGCTCAGAAGGCTCAGCAGGGTTTGTATCCGTCATCCTGGCACGAAAAGAAAACTCTGGGTTGCTACTATATGAGGGGTTAGGTTGCTCGGACATGAAGGAGACCCTATAAACACAGAGCGCCTTGCAACACCAAAGCGTCACCGTAAGATATTCCAAGTATAAGCTATACAACTGATACAGAACCCTTGTCTAGACTGTTCGACCCGTTTTATAGCCATAAGGGTTAACGAACGGTTGGGTGAGCCTCATGTGAAGCTTACCATCGGTTAAACGGTAAAAATTCTATGGAAAGCGCCACATTAATTTCCAGTCCCCTACACCTTCCAACGGTTATTTATGCTTTTTACCAGATTCTATTTTTCCAACAGCTAGTTTTCACACCTCTTGTGCGCCTAGTGCACCTTGTGCGCCTAGTGCACCTTGTGCGCTTAGATTAAACATTCGTGCCTCCTGCACATCCTCCCCCAACACAGGACTTCTTCCCAGGTACTTCAAAACCAGAGACATTCTTGTCTTACATTCGTCATCCCCAAAGAACGGGACATCCCTCATAAGAAAGTTTTTCAAAGGTGTTGTGATCAATACATACTTTCAGATGAACTTCCTGTAATAACCTATGTGGCTGAGGATTGAACGTAATTGTTTCCTTGTTTCCAATTTTATGATAACCTTGCATATTGTATCCATATTCCCAATCAGAACCATCATAGGGTGCGTATCAATGCTACCTGTTCGTAGCTTGAGCGGTCTGGTAACTGTGTGCATCTCCTTCAATCCTGAGACAGAGATGGCTCATGGATCATCTCGACACTCTTGTAAGGCTAGGCTGTGGTCATCGTCCATGTGAAGTATCTGCGCTTCCAATGTTGGTACTGCAGGTGCAAGAGACGGGGACGATTCACCCCATACCACCATCTCAATGTCCTGCAAAGCTGCGTTAAGTGCCTCTGTACCTACTAACCCAAATGTCCCTAGAAATTCATCCTTTAATGTCTCACAGTGGCGGGTGGGCTGAAGTAGCTCCACATCTAAATAGCATGCGGTGGGAAGTGGTCCCAAGGCATGAATAAATAGATGAGCCCACTCTTCTATATTCCTATTGCACCAATTCTTCATCCAAGCAAATAGATACTCACACGGGTCTTCGGGGCCGAGGTATGTTTGGACATGCAGGTGATCGGGTAGTTCAAATCATAGGATCATCATATCCCGACACTCTTCCCAGTCCTGGAATGCCTCCTTATTTATGTCCCACCACCGTGCAGGTGTCTTACACATGGTGAGATTAAGGCCCCCTAGCCTTCGTCCTCTTGGAACCGCAACTTCAAATGCTCATAAAATGTCCCTACTATTACCATAACCATCAAAGTAGGGTAGGTCTCTTACCTGTGAGGAAATTCAATGTAAGTCCTTTGTGACCCAAAAGCATCGCAACGTAGAGACATCATGTAACTGGTTTTTCCAGTTCTCCATCTCCCCGTCGGAATTGGAGAAGCAGTCACTGTCCTTTTCCTAGCAGAGTACACCATCTGTCGTAGGGTTGATGCAATATTTATCCCATGCAGTCAACTTATAAATGTGATCTACACCCATTTCGGTGTGCACCGGCTCTGTATACCATTTTCCTTCCGCAGGATCTAAGGGTAATATCACCCTTGTACTATTATTTTCAAATACCATGCTTCTCTTCTTTAGGGTAATGATGCCTTCCATATCGATGGCGCAATCCAAGCCTAGGAGCACAAGGTAGGGGTCTGCATCTTCTATAATCTGAATTACTTCAAAATCAGCTTGGACCTTGACCCCTGCTATATCTACCATGATCTTCAACAATCTCCCCAAGGGTATGATCTTATGCTAATTGGCCATACACAGCTGGATAGTGAACCATTCTAGCTTAGGTTCCCCCATTCGTTGCCATGTATGTTTAGGTAATACATTCGCATCGGACCCTAGGTCCAAAATAAGCTAATCCATCTCGTAATCACCGATCTGTGTAATCAACTGCATCTCCCTACCAGTGTGCTTCTTATATCTATATAGTTTGTGTACGTCCTTGATTTTTGGAGGGAGGATAGGTCGTGCTATGCAGCTACCTATTAATTCCTGGAGGTTTTCCACAGCCTTTGGGTTGTGCAGCAGCCTCATACATGCCTGTAAAAACGTTTTGACCTCCTTATCTGCCTTGAGGTTTCCCGACAATTGAGAACTAGATGCCTCTGCCTTAGCAAAGTCTTTGTGAGTTGCGAAAAATATTTCTTTTTCCTTTTTTAGATCCAAACCTTCTTACTTGATAATTTCTTGTCAGATCAAAGGTTTGGTCACAGTCTTCTCCCCAGGCCCCCTAGTGGCCATCCTACTACATGTTATGACATTCATGCTTGGATCTTTGTCTCGCAGTTCAACCTTAAACCTCTACACATTCTGCGTAGGTGTCAGTTACTTCTCCCGTATCTTTGCTATCAATATTGGACAGTCTTCAATCGCATTGTCTAGTTGTCTACAATACCTTCAGGACTGCCTCGTAGGGTTTGGATAGTCCCTGGAAAATTTTCCTACTTCTCCACAATTATAAAAAATTAGTTACCCTCATCCACAACCCGCGCTTCAACCTCTTCCGCCTCCCTTGCCCCTGGCTGGGGAGCCACCTATGCTCAAGAGGGATCTTGGCAAGGATGGATCTGACTGTAACCTATAGAGAATCCCTCGATCAATCATCAAATCATACATCAAGAAATTTTGTTCATCGTGTCCTACCGACTTGCAGAACCTGCACCATTGCTGCTTTACTTCTGGGACATACGCAGTAAGGCGAGGGCAGTGGTTTGTGTCGTGCAGCCCTGCAACGTGACAATCATCACACCATAGTGCCAGCCCACTTGATCCTAGAACTTCCCCAGGGTGCAACAGAGTAGGTCTCCCGGCCTGCATATAGTCTGCTAACAGAGGGCTGTTATCCTTGGTGTGACCATTCGTCCTACATCGTATGCACCATATTTCAGGGCTAGCCTCTGCTCCTCGCTCCTTTCGTAGATTTTGGGTCTCCATGTGCATCACCTCCAGTTGGCCTTGGATCTGTTGGACGCCCAGCTGGGTATCATCTCTGGGCACAACTTCTAACTTCATAGCGACCTCCAAGGCTTTTTCCCGTGACTCAAATTGGTGACCCATAGGTACGCGCAGGTGAGGCAGCAGCATAGAAATGAACCATTATGTGTGTTTTATGTCATTATACTGAAATCATCCTTCTCTGATCACCTTCTTTAGTTTCTGATAGGCCTCCCACACAGAATCAGAGAGCACTTTCTTGAAATCCTTTAGATCAAACACTATTTGAGAGTAGTACTTAGGCTTATTGAACTGTTGTTTCAAGGCGTTCTTAAACTCTTAAATGGTTGCATTTGCATGCTGCCTGATGTATCCCATGTACTAGTCCAAAGCTCTTCCTTCGAAAGTAAGGGACAATTATTCCCTCTTCACCGCATCACTAGCTATGTTCTGCGTAGTCCATACTGATCCTACAAAAAACCAGAATTGATCCATGTCTTCATCTCCCACACCCTTAAAGGTAAGCAACTTCATGTGCATAGCCATGTCATCTTCCGGTGGTGGAAAAGGTGTAGGTGAATTCTGACCTCTATGCTGGTTTGAAAGTGGTGTGGCTAGAGAACTCTGCGCAGTTGCTTCTTTTATTGGACTGTAGATAGATCTATCTCATTCTTGATTGGTCCGATAGTATTTTCCACTTCGTGTTGTACTCCCGTCTAGATCAGAGGTCATTCATTAGGTGTGGCTACACAGAATACTCTTTTCACACAGTAATATCTTAATCAATAATGGTAAGGTCTTCAGAAACTTACCTAGGAAACCCTTGAAGAATCTTCGCTCTGCTTCAGATTAGGAGACGAAATGATCGATGGAAAATTCTATCACAAACCCTCCTAGCACAGTGTCCACCTAGTGGTCCATCATGCAAGTGATGGTGTTATCAGTCTTCTCTAACTAATGGATCAATTCTGGGGTCCACTATGTGACCCACTCGTCCTTCCAACACTTCTGAAATTCGACCAACCTTGTGAGGCACTCCTGGAGCTCAATCATAATTGTTACAAAGAATATCTCATAGATCTCTGTGAAAATATACTTATTCTTCCACTCTTCGGTGGTCAACCTCTTACTTCAGTTTTCTTTTACTGCAAATTCCTGAACTTGTTGTTCAAACCATTCATCAAATTATTTTCTTTCAAGTTTCCAATACGGCCTTGTCATTACCTGATCCCTCTCTCAAAATTCTCTCGGTCCCAGCAACGGAACCATTTTTTGGCTCGAGGGGTCTTGACCCAGGTTTAGAGGTTAATATTTTCCAAAAAACCCCTATACTACTGGCCCTTTCGGCAATGACCTGCTTGTGTAGGCCAAAGTCTCACCTGAAGTAGTATGGGAGGGTGCTAGAACCAAGTTTCTGCACCCTAAGAGAGGGTAGGTAAGTCAAGCAGAGCTACATTCAACCTTATAATTACCAAATCTTATATCACAGAGCAGATCACGCGTACCTATTGTCGGATTTGTTCACACTTCCACCATATGATTAAATGTGTGTACCTCCCAAAGCTAAGACAGGAAAGAGTTGCGTTGAGTCTACACTCCACCAAAGAGGAAGACACACCCAAGCCAATAATACGAAAATGGAAGTAGAAGGAAACCTCTTCTACGATAGACCCTTTCCAAGCATCCACATCAGGAACAACGAGTAGTGTAGAATCTCACATAATCTACTCTATTGGTGCAGTGATCCCATGCACTATCTGCACGAGCCAAAATCACACACCAGAGATATGCCCATTAATGGAAGCATTCAGGCACCTCTGTGAAAGGAACAATCTCCACCCACCGGAATTAACCATCTTATAGGTGAACCAAACATTGCGCTCATGCAGAATCCCATTAAGGAGATTCTTCCCCCACTAAACATCGATGATACAATCAACCATATATAATTTGTATCATCACATATCATAAATATGATTCCTACCACCCCCACGTCCCAGGATTTCCACCTTATTCCTATCGCAAAAGGTCAAGGTACCTCACACTTTTCCATTGATTTCCGCGAGATCCCAAATTTACATGTAGCCATCAAACTCCTTGATAATACCTAGCCTCTAGAACAGTGCCTAGTACAACTAGAGCTTGTCGATGAAAATCAACGACAGTTGCTGCAACACAACAAGGCCCATAAGAAAACGGTACAATCATCATTCGATCACCACATCATCCCTCGCTCATTCACCGAGGGAGAATTATTCCTCCACTACAATGTCGCAAAAGAAGCCCTAGGGCCAGGAAACTTTGAAACCTTGTGGAAAGGACCCTACATCATTAAACACTGCCTCCAATAGGGGGCATACATCTTGACAGAACCGGACAAGACCTGCCTCAACAACTGCACCACTCAGATTTTTTATTAAAAGACTTATTTAAATGTGCTCAAAGTATCACCATGGATCACCAACATGAAACCTATTTTGGATTTTCTAATGGAGCATCAAGATGGTCTCAAAATTTAGCCATAGCTGCCTAGATCGTTTACGACCCTGATCGATCGCCACTTTGCTCAAACAATGTGTGCATCAGTTCAAGAACAAATAATCAGGAAGAATATGATGCCATCATCGGACTTATGTGCGGCGCCCTCCATCAAGGCATACGCCATATGCATTTCTACCTTGATTCCCAATTAGTAGTATTGTAGTTAAACCAAACATTTGAGACAAGAGATACACATCTGTTTAGAAAATATTCACATGCAAAGAACAAAGAATGGGCTGATAGTCCCTCTCACAGGCCATCACAGTCTCTAACCAGACCTCCTCGAAGTTATCCATGAAACCCCGAGCAAGCATCCCTTGGTTCAAGTTGTCCACTCGACCCCAGAAATCCTCAGGAGCTGACACCTGAGCTATCAGTTTTCCAATAAGAGCATACGTTGTATTTGTGTGAGCCACTGCTACGTCAGCACGAGCTCGCTCAGCCATAATCTCTCCAGCAGCCAAGCTGCTGCCCTCCCCAGAAGGGCCAACACCACTGTCAGGTCCCCGAGCAGCATCTCCTCCCCGATCACCCCTAGGTCATCATGGAGGATTGTGGCCGACCAGCCGAGCCACGGGGCGATCCACCTTGCCAACATCTGCACAAGTAACCAAAATGATGTTAGTGTCACTAGCAAAACACATAAGTACATACATACTCAAGTAAATGCAGAAAACATACAAAACGTACATGTTGGCCTCCAAACATAACCATAAGGGAGACCCATGTCTGGATCACCCTGAAAGTACATTCCTGCATACGGTTATGGAAAAAATGTCTGTGGTTTGGCCTCAAAGTAGGCCTCTATCGTGGCATTCTAATAACACCCCACCATGCCACCACCGCATTGCGGCATCATCGGAGCCCATCTCTTCATACGAGGCTCCCGGGGTCCCCCAGGAGGCAACGCCACTACTAACCTCAGTAGCACTACCCTCTTCTACATGATGTTGCACAATATACTAGCATACGCAAATGATTTAGATCCATGTTGGACCTTGTTCAGTTGCAACACCATCCCATTAAAACAAAAACAAGCAAAATAAAAAAAATTCTCGGACCTCAGCTGGTGTAGAACTCCAACCTGCGGGCTTGATGCCCGATGTGGAGCAACCAAACCCACTAGTCGTACAAGCACCGCCAGAGCACACCACTCTACCAAATATGTAACTTATGCAATGCTAATGCATCCCTCTGTAAGAGATGCCTCGCCACAGTGGCGTCTCCTAAATCTCTCCACGTTCACTCTCCTGGGAAGGAGTGGATACCTCAGTGCCTCACCCTGAGGCAGCAAACCAGTCACAAAGTAAACATTTGTCTCAGGAAAAATAACTAAATGTGTCCCACGCAATACAAACATGTTGTGCCTCTTGTGCCAATGACTGATCATGTAACATAACAATCAGTCCTGCAACCGAAGAAGCTCGTTTTCCACGAACTTCAGGAGTCCCCATAGTGCCAGTTGACGGTGCTCCCCAACATCATCAGCTAGCTCATCACAGAGCTTGGGCCAATTCCACTCCCTCCACAATAACTTGTCATCAAAACAGGTACCCATCAGTACATAAAAAACCCAAAATAGGAAAAAGTCCAAAAATATTTTCTACCTCAACTTTGCGCGCATGTCCCTCAAATAGGTGCACTTAGTGCAGACATTTAATTTTCACAGGCACGCATGAGGTGTGATAAAAAGGAGGAAATGGGTGCATTAGCATGCTTAACCCTCGAAAAACGCACAGGGGGCATGCCTTTGCCCTGATCGCACGCGCAATCTAGGGAAAAAAACACCTAGAATCCATACAAACCTAGTCTTTATGGACCCCGACGCCATCAAACTGAAAAAATTCAAGTACAGGACGTCATGAAGGTTACTTGGGCATGATCTCATGAATACCTGTTGCTGAGGCTAACCGTGACGGTAAGAAATGCTACGCAGAGTCCTCTGACCTCTCAAAACCTCAGCAAGTACAAATGAATTGAATTAGGTCCATATCCACCTATATATTGCCCTTTACAAAAAATTCAGAGGACCATAACGAGAGATCAGAATGTTCATTCTCTGAACCATAAGCTGTGCCACAATCAGCACTCCACAATGAAGAGAAGCAATGCCACACATTCACATTCCCAAAAAAAAAAAAAATCAGTGCTGGCAAGTATGCCCTCTCTCATCTTCTTTCTTAAATCCCATGAATTTCAATAATATTTGATAAAGAAGATGCTTTCACTTGAGGTATTTGTTTTTGCAGGAAAATCTCGCAAACCATCCACAATGTTATCTCCTAAAATTTCCAAAGCAGGTATCATTTACCCTAGGATGATAGAGTCCCAGAAAACTCTGCATATCATGACATCATTACTCCATCATCGTGACATCATTTATCCATCATAAATAAACCATAGGGTCCTCATATCTGACCGTGTTTACCATCACCTCACCCTGCACATGATAAACATCTGTGGTGGTTGGTAGAGCCTCCCCTCCATGGCGCCCGCCACCCACAGTAGATCATAAGTGACGCCATGGCCATACCACTTTAGTCCGGGAAGCACCTCATGCCCATTTATTCATCATGCATAAGGTCAAGTTTACCATACAAGTTGAAAACCCCTTCCTGGACCACCAGGTTGTACAATAAGATAAAGAGCGCACCACTGCACCTCGCATTTGGCCCACCATACCTCCACTAGCATAATCCCATATGCGATACTTTTTCATCCACTTCATCAACCCCGCACATGAGACCAACCAATGGGACCCCAACCCTTAGCAAAAAGCCTTCCTCACACCATCAGTGAGTGAAAAATTTTATGTTTTGGGGTACCTGTCTGTGTTTTTTACAAACCAAACCCCATTATTGTATCATTTTGGTAAGTGTACAAAGACCGTAAATGGTTCACTTCGTCCCTCCACCCTCTCATTTCATCTTTTCTCCCCTGGAAGTAGTCCCAGAGCACCCTTGGTCAGATTATTTCACCCCCATGCACAAAACATCATGACATTCATATCCAGTTTATACCCCCCCTGAAAGTCCTACCGACTCCAGGGATTTCCCCTTCAGAAATAACTATGACTGCCACCAAGACTCTTAAGTATACTCTGACCTTGGGCCACTGAATCCCCATCATCAGTTTTTAGTCACCCCTCGCCAACATGCCTATGTTAAACCCATCACATCTAGGTCTCGGATCCCTCATATCGTTGACCCCTCGTTCGGTTGAGGCTTCCTTTTTGTCGGCTTCAACACCTATATTCCAAAAAGGAAGCGGTACCTTGGATCACCCCTCCCCATACAAATGGGGCATCCTCGGGTGGCACTATGGGAGTCATAATTATTCACATATGCCATCGATCCTCCTAAAATTCAACTACGACAAAAGCTTTCATTTCAAGATGGTATCGTACCTTACAACCATTGCACTTTGATCAAAACCGTCGTAGACCCGTGCCTCCGTAAGCATCTTTGTCAACAATGCTTACACGGGAAGGTCCCAGCTAGTACCTATGCGTATCATGTGTAGCTATATGCCATACAAATTTTACGCCTATGGGTACCAAATTCCACCTATTTTTGAAGAAAAAATGCCCCTGAGGGCGTCAGCAGTCATCGTCAACAACTGCTAATGCCACTACCATATCAGTGATACAAATAGAACATTTATCTGTCAATTTTGTTTAACTATCCACAACATCATGAGCATGGGACATGCCCACCTTGTTGAAAAACCACACCCCTTAACTGGGTGTGGTTTGTCCCTTAGGTGATTTTCTTACAGGGATCCCTTGGGCCATGTTCATTCTTGGAAACGGTGCAGGGTGTTTTCAATTCCAAGGCTTCACACAGGTCTCTCTCTCTCTTTTTGCACGATACAGAAAAGAAACCTAAATGTATTTTGGCTATACAGTTCTTCCTAGACCTCACACATTAGGGGGAAACTGTTAACACTGGAAAATCATACAGTAGAAGATGGATTTAATTAACGTCAAGCCAAAGGATTTATAGGGCTAGAAGACATTACAGAATCTGGAAATTATTTAAAAATCTCTAAGGTATGCGGAAAATCAAATTTGAACTAGTCCTAAATTCTATTTGCACGCATAATCTTTCATGAAGAGTGCCTTCTGCATTCATTTTTTCCTGATATGTACATTCCTAAGAGTGGTGAAATGTCACTATCTGGGACCACACAAAGCAAAGGACAAATGATGCCTTACATGAATCCGCCTAAGGATAGCCACCAACGCCTCCTTAGACACTATGTGAGCACATAATGGAATATTTGGAGAACACAAAGGAATCATACCCCTCTCTTGGGTCACCATCCTCCATGTACCAAGAGAGGGAAGGGAGGATTTTAAATCTCCTATATAAGACCACCATGAGATGAAGAATGGGTGATAACATTGTAATGCTAGCCAGAATTGCCAAAGCAATACCAGCACTGTGTGACCCGGAGTTGAAGATAGAGGGGACTCAATTGTTGGCCACCCAACAAGTTCAGTCCACACAGTAGAGAGAGAGGGAGAATACACTGAGGAAAGCTTGGGATAAAAACATCCCTGCATCAGGACCTATAACCATTGTCTAGGGGCCCTTTGGCAAGAGGGTAAAGTTTCACTCTTCTTACTACTAGCCCTCAACAAGATGGGACTAGAGCCACCGTTCACATTATTGTTTTCGTTGACTCTTTTCAGAGCTTCTGTTTATTTTTTTTTAGTTTTAGTTTACATATGCATGTTTTTTTCTCTATATAGTATGCTTATTGATTCTAGCTTGTTCCACTGACTTACTTGACTCCACTTCTTTTTATTCTTGTTACCAATAGCTTATTGGGGTAAACCACACCCCTTAACTTGGTATGATTTCATACATATGTGAACCAAACACACTACAATAGATGCAACCATCAAATATGGATCGATTTGTACAATCATGAATACATAACACCACACAACTTGGATGGATGAAACTAGATCCAGGGTCTTGATCTCCATCTCTATCGATCCATAGTACACATCTAACCATGTCAGTGAATGTCTCGAAGTCAAACATGGTAGAAACTACTTGATTACCAGTCAATGATGTGAATCGTTAGCAAGTATGAAAAAAGGCATTAATAATGAAAATGGTTCTCAAGGTACTTCTAGTATAATATATAAAGTGTGAAATGATTTCCTAAAGTGAAACACTTATAAAATCATTAAATAGAGGGTCAATGATGAGAACATGTCATTGAAGTTGAGAAACCTTTTATTAAGGCATGCAAGCTTCAAGATACTGAAAAAGGTTTCTAGATCAACTACCTAGATAATGAGTTGAAGTCGATAGAAAGTGACCCACCGCAAGAGGGACTACAACATGAAACTCAAGTCAAGTTTTGAAGAAAAAATTTGGAGTGCTCCAGGATTGACTTGAGGATGGTCGACGTGATTGAAGACTACAGACCACAAGGTAATTTTGACTAAGATTGGCCTTCTCTTGAACATATTGGAAACCAAAAAATTTGATTTGGTAGAATTTGACTCAAAAATAATACTCAAAACCAACTAAATACTTTCAATGAGGTGTGATTAGTTCTGAGACAAATGGATTTCCCAACGCAGACACAAAGGTTAATGAGTGTCATGTTCAAGAGCGAAATATTGCCTTGTGTAATACAAAAATGATTGTTTCTTCCCAATTTTCCCTCACCATTACTAGAAAGTACCTCTTTATTTTTGTGCAATATTGAGGAGGATAACATATGATTTTCCTTTAAGCTCATCCTTCAGATGAGTCCTTCGAAGTATTTTTAATGAACCCTAGCAAGCAATGGTTCGGTCTTGCCATGATGGAAGTGTCATGCACTATTTATGTTTTAGGAGTCCATTGAAGGGATAACTCAATGTCATTATCATATTTAAAGAGTTTGAATATACAAGAAAATAAAGATAATTAAGTTCTTTCAACATAAATTTTAATGAGCCCGAAGAAAGTGAAACTTGATGTTTTTCACGTTTAGGGAGTCAAGAGAAAAAACATAGGTAAACTCAAAAATGGCATTTTTCGTGAATTTAGTCTCTCAAGCCTACAAAAGGATAAAATATTTCAGAAGATAAATATTTTTACCATGATTATTAAAATCATACATTTTTCATAAATAATCTACGTTGCCTAGAAAAGGGCTAAAATTATACCAGGTAGAAATGTTTTCAATAACTCTTACGAATTCGAAAGAAACAAGTATACTCATAATTTTACATGTTTCAAGGGTCATAAAAGAGCCTAAATATTACTCCACCTAGAGTAACAAATGGTATAAAGGGTAGAAATTGGTCCCGATCATGATGGAATTGCTCAAAACATGTAAAGGTCAAGAGGTTGGCTAATATGATCGGTCATCACAGCGGTTCCTCATTAGAGGGTAAAATAATAAAGTGAAAGTGTATGATTGGCCAAAAAAATCGTGACAATGGATTGAGAAAACAAAGGCTCATCTGGCAGAAACAGGCTAACGAAAATTGAAATCATGAAGGATAAAATAAGATTGGTTTCATTTTTACGCAAGCTTTAAATAGAATAATATTATGATTGAGAATGGTTTCATTTTTACACAAGCTTGAAACAAATAAAAATCGTTCTTGAGAGTGGTTTTAATTCCCCCAATCATAATCTACAAGGGCACATGCCCCCCAAGATTTGTTTAATTTTCCTAAGTAGACTATTGGTTACTAATACGCAAATGAAACGAAGGTTCATTTACGAGATCAGATAAAAAACTCGACATAGTTAGGGGAGGATTTGTTTAATTTTTTAATGATCTTGGCACATCAAAATAACTATTCCAATAGGTGTTTTTTCATTTTTTAGCGAGATTGACAGAGTAAAAGAATTACCCTCATGAGGATCTATTTCATTTTTTAATGAGGTTGACATAGTAAAAGAACTATCCACATGAGGACCCGTTTCATTTTTTAACAAGGTTGACACAGTAAAAGAACTATCCTCATGATGACATGTTTCATTTTTTTAAAAATTTGACATAGTAAAATAATTATCCTCATGAGGACTTGTTTCATTTTTTAACGAGGTTGACAGAGTAGAATAACTATCCTCATGAGGACTTGTTTCATTTTTTAATGAGGTTGACATAGTAAAATAATTATCCTCATGAGGACCTGTTTCATTTTTTAATGAGGTTGACATAGTAACAGAGCTATCCTCATGAGGACCTATTTCATTTTTTAATGAGGTTGACATAGTAACATAACAATCCTCATGAGGACCTGTTTCATTTTTTAATGAGGTTGGCACAGTAAAATAACTATCCTCATGAGGACCTGTTTCATTTTTTAATGAGGTTGACACTATAAAATAACTATTTTTATGAAAAATAATTCATGGCTTCCAAATGGAAGAAAAATGTGCCAAGGGACACACCTCCATCATGCCTTCCAAGAGGCCTTCCTCAGAAGGAAGAACAGTTCTCTAGAAATAACACAGGTGAATAGAATCAATAGGGATAGTAAAATTGCATTAAAATACCCCCATAGAGTTCATCAGGTCACCTAATAGATCTAAATCAAAATAATATCAACATACAGTGAGAGGCTCATTCCTATTGGTAAGTGAATCCATGGGACTAGTTTCCACATAATTAACACATGCTGGGGTAGATAACACTTCCATATAAGGAAAATTCAAGGATGTTAGATGGTTGGAAGTATAATCAATACCAAAGAATGAAACTTGGTCAAAAGTCACAATTTTTCCATTATGAGGGAAAAATATCACATGAAAGAGTGTGTAAAGGAAAACTTTCATGGCATAGACATAGTCTCGTCCAAGGAGAAATTGAAATCCAAGGGGCCTTCAACTACCATAAGATCAAAAAAGACATTTTTTTCTTCTAGAGTAATAGGTAACTTAGGAAATATCCCTAAAGGTTTTCAAATGGTTTGCTAAAAGATAACATATTTTTTTTAACAGATACACGATTAAGGGAACCCAAATATTTCCAAGTGGTTGAGGATAAAATAGTAATAGAAGAACCTTTATTTACATTTGTGTGGCACACATTCTTACCATAAGCCTTCAAAATGATTTGGAAATGGGTGGAATAAGGGAGGTGGGGCTCTATTATTCTACTCCAATCAAAGGAAATGACATCACTACTTCGAGGGGGATCCATGGAAAGAGGTGAAATGCCCCCTTGTGTAGAAGAATATGAAGTAACAAGAAGAACTTGAGAGGTATTAACTTCCCTCTCAAAAGGGAGAGTGGGATCAAATGAATTTGGAATTGAATCTACACTCAATCAACCAATGGCTCATTAACTCGAGTGATATGTGTTTCACTCGTTAATGGAAGAGCGAGATTGATTGTACTTCGAATTATATCAATCACTTCATGAATTGATGGTAGGTTGGGAGAAATTTTACGGTAACTAATTATAATTTGTTTTTGTGGAACAATAAGTTTTTCCAACAATTTTTAGTCTTCATCCATTTGAGGGAAATGACTTCCTTCACATAGCCTACAAGGAAACTTAACTTTACCCTTTCTCCCTGGAACCTGACAATCACTAGTTGATGGATCAATGGTAAATTGATGAGAATATTTATACCACACTTCTGAAACCTTTGGAGTACCAGGGAAATTGATAAAAGGGTGGTAACCCTTGCAAATATTGCAAGGGTATTTGGGCTTGGGATGCATGTTGGAGGGTTCATCAACATTACCAATACTTACAACCAGGGTTGGTTGGTTGAATTCTTTCTTATCTTGCATCTCCTTCTTCTTCACTTTATTCTTCTTCTTAGCCATTTGGTTATTAGCTTCAAGTATTTTACCAAGAGAAGAAGAAGAAAGGGAGGAATGCATGTTGGGTGAAGAAGGTAAAGGGTCAACATGAGGGTGGTGATCTTAAGATGGTGAACTCAGTTGAGGTGGAACAATTTAATATTTGAATCCAACGAAGTTTAAAACAACCATACTGGTAAACCTATGATAAATCCAATAAGAGACAATGTAGCCATATAAGGAGGGCCAACATTTACAAAATAAGGAAAATGTAATATCCCAGATCTACAATAGCACACCAAGCCTACTGAAATAATGCACTCCTAGGAGATTGATGTACAGAAATGAGTTTTCAACCCTTGGATCCCTTATATCAGTAGATCTGGAGTCTAAATACAAAAGGGGAGCAAAAAAAACCAAAGTAGGTGTGGTAAACAGATCTCCCACAACCTAGTCTAGCTGGAAAACACCCTAGAAGAGGGGCTACAACAATGCACAAAAAATTGCTTCAAGAATAATGCAGTCTTGGAAAATATGATCAGGAGGAAAACAAATATGGTTAAAAAATGAATATACAGCAGAAAATCAGATGTAAATTGAAGCTCTTTCAATATACAGTAAAATACATGAGACAATAGAGCAAGATATCTTTATAAAAGAGAGCTACAACCCATATATATCAGTAGAAATGGTTCAACAGTGTTATTTTCAGGAGCTATAGAAGATGCATATTAAAACTCAGATCTAGGATAGATATGTGGACAAAACATTAGATCTATATCAAATATGGAAACTAGATAGTTTTCTTTACAAGATCCCCTTGGGGTTTTGACCAAATCATGCATAAATAAGAGTAGATCTGAGTTACAAGTTGCAGATCTGTAAAGTGCTGCAGTAATTTTTGAATATAAAATTTCATTACAATAGAATAGATCTAAATAGAACATGGATTAGCAAGCTAATCCATGGATCACCAAAGTGGAAGGAAAATCCTAGCACCAAAGATCTCTCATCAAAATAGTGATCAAAACACTAGAAAGAATCTCGCATCAAAATAACGCAGTTCATCAATGGAAACAACATTGTAGCTCAAATGATATAGATGGCCCACTTTCAAGTTACATATCTGAAGTACAAACAGGAGAGGCACTCTTCCAGGAGGTTAAAAGACACACTCCATGAGAAGAGGCTCCCAAAACAAGCTAGATCTTTGCAGATCTAGAATCCCACTTGCTGCAACTTGCAAGAGCGGCAAAACCCTCAATGGATCAGTGTTGCAATTGAAAGTAGAGCTTGGCCTCAAGCCTGATAGTGGATCAAATGAGCAAATAATTCTCCACGAATCCTCAAGTAAGAGGTGGAATCCCTACATAGGAAATCCAAGTGCTGAGCAGCACAATTCTCTACTAAACAGCAGAGAATAGTTTTGTCTAAATAGACAAGATACACAAAAATATGAACAATCAACAACCCTCTCTTGCTACCTTCCCTTTCCTTTTATAAGATGAGTGCCTTTGCAAACCATAAACCACCTTGATGAGTTAGCTCTTTTCACATGAGGGGCCTCCTTCTATAACTGCATTGTCCCTTAGGAGATACATTAAACCTAGACAACACTGTAGATTTGGTCAAGGTCGACCCAGTCTCACATCTCAAACCCCTTTCACACCTACAAGTGATTATTTACATGGCCCTTGTTAGGCCTCCATAGTTTGCAATATTGGCAAGAAAAAATGATGCAGAGCCTACATCAAAACCAATTTGGAATCCTAGGATCTAGCCCTCCTGGATTGAGAGAGGGATCTCTCTATATGAGTGTTTTCAAAGATATTTCTTTAAGTCTTATGATATAATATTAGGCTAGTTATGAAGTACAAGGGTTTTTTTTGTTTTTGGTTGGGTAGAATATCATCTAAATGAAGGAAGTCTTCTTGAAGGGTAAAGGTGTGAGCAGGTTGACAGAATGGTTCAGCTGGTAGGATAGGTAAGAAACAGTATCAATCCATTGAGATATGGAGTCACAAAAGGATTTAATTGCACAAAAAGTTTCAAGAGTGGTCCATGGGGCAAGTCATATATGTCGAAGGATATCTTTAAGTTGATTTTGTGATATGGGATATTAAGAGGTGTGGTGAAAGAAGCAAACATATAAGAAAACAAAGGGCAGCTTAAGATCAAGTAAGGACTTTTAACCTAGCCTGCTTTCAGCATACTCTCAAAGGAAAACAATTAAGATAAAAAAACAATAGCCTAAGATCAAGTAAGAACTTTTAATCTAGCTTACTTTCAGCATATTCTTAAGGAAAAAATTCAAGATAAACATAAAAAGTAGCCTAAGATCAGGTAAGGACTTTTAACCTATCCTGCTTTTGACATACTCTTAAGGGAAGCTTTCAAAACAACTGTTGGATAAAACACTAGAGGACAGGGCTAACCATAGACTTCCCTAGTTTAAATTTACTTAACATGCAATGAAAATATCATTCAAAAACAATATCTCAAGTTTTACTCAGCAATACATGGGCTCACCAACATTCCTTGACTGGTTACACTCTATTGAAATCATTCCCAAACACACATTTAGAAGAAAACATAAAGATAAAGCTTATCAGTGAGATTTAGGGTACTTTACAGTAAATCCTAATCTATATTTTTTGTTATTTATTAGAGAAAATGGAAAGTATGGAAAACATGAGAAAAATAACAATTATAGTAAGGAAAAAATCACCATTGACATAGACCAGGATCCCATAAATCAGCTTGTATATTTGATGTTCAAACCAGTTACAATATTCAAGTCCAGCGGGTCATTTACAGCTTCAAACTTCTCTTCTCAGCCTATATTTCTTCAATTACAAAACAGAGCTTCAACAGGCTCAACAACTATTTACATTCAGTGAGTATTCAACCAACAATAATTCTAGGCTCCTTATATGATATATATAGGTAAATCTGAGGAGGTGGAGTGGAAAGAAGGTCCAACTAATCAATTAATATATAGTAAATTCTTCTCAACCTTTGGGAGTCCTTATGGAGAATATTTCAGATGTTTAACTCCATTTTAATCAATTTTACATTAACTTTTATCTACTTTAGTCACCTTTGTTGACTTTGGAGGCTTTTGGTAGGCTGGCAATTACTTATGAGCTGTCTTTGGCAAATATCTCTGACTGTGCATTCAATTTGTATTCTTTTGAGGAAAATGAACTTGTAGGTGGCATTTCTAAGGATTAATTGCCTCACTGATGTGACATTTGGAGGCTTTCTTGACTGATTTGTCTGTTTGTTGCTTTAAACACTGATTTGCCTTTAATTTGTGCTTTAAGGCTTTTATAATCATTTTCGGGCTTTTTGTCTTTATCTGCTAACTCTTTTATCCTTTAAAAATATTTCTACTTTACTCACTGTGTATTTATCCTTGTAAATCATTGGTTAAGTCTTCTAATCTCTGGGATTTTTCTTTAATCCGTTAACTTTAATCTTCACTGTCTTTTCCTTTTTTCTGTGGACAGGTGTCTTTAACGCGCAGGAGGGTTTTATTCGAATAACTAATGTTTATGAAACATTGATTAAAAATCCGTAATTCACACCCTGATAACTTCCTTTCTGCGTTATTTAGGCTTGAAAGATGGTAACCTTTGGCCCTGTCCCTTTATGGACTGTGGGAAGGGCTTTTAGCCTTAGAACACCATCAAATCCTGCAATAAACAAATAAAAACGTTATAAAACCCTGTGGCATTGGATACTCGGCTTTGGAGGCTGGAGGAGGGTGAAAAGAGTAGTGAGGAGGAGGAAATGCATGTAGGGGGAGGTTTTATGGACAAAACATGCGAAAATAGGGTTTAAATGTGAATTTCGGCACGAAATATAATAGTGGTTTTGCGAAAACCGTCGGCAGTTTTCGCACGGCATCTAAGCGGTAAGTGGTTTTGTGCATTTTGAATGCGATACCACATAGGGTGCGACAAATTTCCACCCCGAAACTACCTGTTTCGCGTAGATTCAGGTTGTTAAACCCTGACAGAAAATTCTACATGAAATTGAACATGCGTCATTGGATCTGGGGGTGTAGATCCAACAGCCATAGGGGAGCATGACAGATGGAAGGTGCTTGAGCGAGGATGCAATGGAAACTAGGTGGAAAGCATGGATTGGATGAGCAACAGTGTAGTGGGAGGTGGGCCATAATGCTGGCGTCAGCTCTTTTGTTTGGTAGCGAGATGTTATCTGCGGTGGGTTTTTTGATCGGGTTAAACGAGAACCGTTAGGTCAATAAGATCTACGGTGTAGATCGATTGTGGGGGTGAAAGGATAAGGGGTAGCCCAGAGGATGAGAGGGGACTGCAGAGTCGTTATATCGATAAGATCTACGGTTGAGATGTGTTTGTGTAGATGCGTGAGGAGGGATGGTCGGGTGATTGGTGGGAGCATGGTGGCCGTTGGATCAGTGTGATCTACGGCTAGGATTGCTCCACAATTTGATAAGTATGGTGAGGGAAAATATAAAGAAAAATTCGTTTTGCAAGGGGCGCGAGGGTAAAATAAAAGGTAAGAGAAGGGGGCTAGAAGGAAAGGGGCGAGAAGGGTCAGGTGGAGGAGAAGGGGACTGAGAGCCATGGAAAGAAGGGGATAGGAATGGGTGTGGAGTATTAAGCGTTGGTCGTCAGATCAAACCCAATTGACGGTGAAGACCGCGTCGGAGCATCGACCAATCGACATAAAAAAGATAAGGGGTAGAAGAAAAGGGAACATGCGATGGCGATGGGGTTAAGGCCTTGGTTGCGAGTGCAAGGTTATATGGCAGAAACCAGGAAGGGGGCTTAAGCCAAGGGGGCTTAAAGCCTTATGTATAGAAAGGTCAAAAATAGGCTAAAAAAGAGGGTTTTGAGCCTTTTTTAGGGGTTCCAATAGGAAAAAATGGATGATTTAAAAAATAAAAAAAGAGATTTTTATAGGTTTAAAAGGGATTTTTGATGAAATGGAGGGTAGAAATGGGTTTTTTCAAAGGGAATGAAGGATAAATGAGAGGAAATTAGGGGATTTTCAGAGGTAAATGGAGGATAAATAAAAGGAAAAAATGAGTGATATGGGGGGATTTTGGAGGAATTTATGGAGGTGAAAAGATGGAGAAAATGATTGAAAACAGTCTCCTTTATACAGCAGGTCTTCTTAAGGAAATTTTTTTTTTTTTAAAGGAAACAACAGTGAATATTAATCTTGAGTCATAAAACACCAGAAGGCTTAAAAAATGAGTAATTTTCTATGAAAATAATCTCTAGAAGGCTCAAGAGCTGTTTTAGCCATCATTTGCTGTGACAAAATTTACTGATGGCTAGCAGCCCTGATTTATCTGTGTTCACATGGGCATTGATTTATTCAATCTTCTTAGGATTTTCACATGTCCTCCTTTATTCATTTATTCATGCAAGAGAAAGTAAAATAAAATTGAATATTCCTCTTAGCTTAAGCTAAGTAGGAATATTATAGTCATCCCCTCCAAAATGTTGCTTGTCCTCAAGCAACTGATAGGGTAAGAGCTATAGTCCTTCTCCTCCTCCATTGATGGAATCATCAAGGATCAAGTCCTCATCATAAGCCAAGTGCTCAACAAGCCAATACATCATGTATTGTTCCTCCAAGGCCAACATAATATGTGCATAGTCCATCCCTTCAAGAGTGAAAAACTCAACAGAAATAAACATGTTTGGAGCAATGCTACATCTAAAACATGTATCACGAAGTATAGGTAGAATTTCCAAACCATGTGGTACATATACATTGCCCATCCTCTGTCCATACAACCCCATAAACAATACAACTATGTCATCCAAGTATGGAAGCAAGACTATATATATGCAAACTGAAATCTGCACTTGAGGAGGTCAGTCAAAATTCCACATGTGATGCCAGCGTAGTGCCTCTCTTGTCTTCATTAGATCTAGGTGTGGCAAGTGGCATTCCCACCACACTTTTTCTACATGAGTCACCTTAACATGGCTGAAGGTGTTACATAAGTTTGGTGCCTTTGGGAAGCACCCATCATGAAAAGGAATCTCCCTTCGCATATCAAGGGAGTGGCCAAATTTAGCATTTCCATTGGCCCTCAACAAACTATGAGATCCACATGATCCCTCACTCCCTTTAGGATTCATATCCTACAAAAACATGGCAAAGGAATGTAATAGATCAGAAAATACAACTTTATTTTCATGATCAAATCCTCTACCATCATATTCCTTCACACACATGGAGTTGTGCATGAGCATTCCCTTCCTCTCAAGCAAAGGAAGAGCTGGCTAAGATGACTCTTGAAAAGATTCCATTGGCTGCCCCAATCATCCATAGCTATTGCACTCTTGAAAGTGTTGATGTCATTCCTCTCCCATCCCTTCCCAATCAAAACTCTTCATGATCAGGGTGTAGATCTTCATTGAATACATATGGCTGAGGAAGAATTATTCATATGCTCCTTGTAGGATCTTCTGCTTGAGTTTGGAGGCTCTAGCCAAGAAGACCTTACCATGATAATAGATGACCCCTCCTTGGACTAAGTAGCCCTCTTCTTGCTGCATGCCATCTAATATCATACCTGTGTGGAGATATTTGAAATACTCTACAAGTAGTTGAGATTTTCAATAAAGATCCACATTGCTTAACAATGATAGAGCTGCTGATACATCCATGGGAGTGATTTTCATGTTGTTTATTCCCTCTTTGATATTATACATGCCAAAACTATTGGTTGGAAGGTGGATCCTCCCATTCCTCTCCTCCCACACCGCAGATTCAGAAAAGTGAGAGGGTGATAGTGAAGCAGGAAGAAGATCTGCCTCATTCTTGGGTTGTCCCAAGCCTCCCAGCACTGTAACTTGGTTTCTCATTGCTCCAATCCTTTCTGGATATAGATTTGGAGCAGCACTTTTTGGAACCTTCCCCACAATATCTGAATCTAATGGCATTCCAGGTGGCTTTCCATGAGATAAGAATGTCCCTTACAGCATCCTCATGAACATGAGAGAAGGAACTGTGAGATCCCTACTTCGACTGCGCAAATCCATCTCTGTTGTTTCTGTGGAAGTATTAGGTGAAGGATAAGTATGCATGCCTTGAATCATTTGTGGTTTCCCACTCTTCAAGTCCACCCACTCCATCTGCAAAGCCTTCCAATGAGTGGTAACCTTCCCCAAGGTAATCAACCATTGGACACCCAAGATGATGTTTGTGTCTAATATGTCAACTACAAAGAAGTGATCCACCAAAGTGTAGGATCCCATAGTGACAAAGAATGATGGAACATATTGCATGCATTGCATGGTCCTATATCCTAGGACCAAAACATAAAATCCCTCAAAAGTATCAGTGGGGATTCCTCTCTTTTGCACAAGATGAGCATCAATAAAGTTGTGGGTTGCCCCACTATCAATCAGGATAGATACGCTCTGATTCATGACTGGACCTTGTACTCTTAGGGTCAAGTACTTAGGCACTCCTCTCAAAGAGGTAAGAGTCCCACTTGTTTGATAAAAGGCTCCCTTCCCATCTCTGGATGGTATTTGATCTTCCTCATCATCATCAATGCTGTGACCCCTCCTAGGTTCATCATCTTCATCTTCCTCCTCAAGATCTAAGAAGACTTCTATGTAGTGTGCTTTCCTTGCAACACATCTATTTCCTGGTGCCCACAACTCTTTGCAAGTGAACCACAATCTCTTTTTCCTCAATTCCCTCCTGATATCAATATCAAGAGGCTTATTCAAAGAGCTCTCCTTGGGAGGAGATGCTTTTCCTTCCTTCCCCTTAGAAAAGTGAGGTGCCTTGCTTTGGAAATTTTATTTTTCTTTTGGCAAAGGCATCTTGGAGATCTCTAGCCCTCTCAATGGCATCATGAAAAGTGATGGGCTTGGTATATTTGACCAACCCATGCAAAGTTTCCTCCAGGCCATCGATGAACATGTAGACTCTCCTTACTACAGATAGATCAAGGACCATGACTGATAATCTTAGAAACTCACATATATAAGTCACTGCATCTCCTGACTAATTCATCTTTCCAAGGCCTATGAAGGGTGCTTCAGGATCCTTCCTGTAAAACCTCTCCACCAGTCTTCTAGTGAACTCAAAATAGGTAGTCAAATTGATGTGTCCCAATGTAGACAACCCATGGAACCACCAATTGTGTGCTTCACCTTCAAAGTGCAGTGCTTCAATCTTGATGGCTTCAGTCTTAGGGACTTTGTTCAATTGGAAGTAGATATCCAAATTTTCTACCCATGCCTTGGTAGAACTAGAGGATGATCCATCAAACTTGGGCAAGAAGAATCTGCCCATAGAGTGGTGTCTATCCTGATGATGAAAAAACCCACCATCTCTATACTGCTGCCTTGGTCTTCTTTTGTCTTTGAGGTGACAAAAATCTTGGAAACTCAAGTGGTCCTTGAATCTCTAACTCTGAGAGTCATACTCCACAAAGTAATCTTCAATTCAAGATTTCTCTTGTGGTCCTTCATTCTCCACAGACAAGAAATTAGGCATAATGGAGCGTTGTGTAGCTTGTGGAGCTTATGGAAGATCCACTGGTTGACCAATTCCATGATGGGACATGTGAGAGCTTTCTCCCTGATGGATTCTCCCAGGAGATTCTTTCATTCTATTCATCCTCATATCGTTGATCTCCTTGGCAAGATATTGCATGGCTCCCAAAAGAGTTCTTGCAAACTCTTTTGCTTCTTTATCATTTACAGCTTCAGGGGCTTTACCCTTGTCTTGGCCCTTGTCAGGATCATCAGTAGTGTAATCAAAATTTTTGTGACTTATTTTCTGATACCTCTTCTCCCTCTCAGTAATAGGATCATATTCTTCTAAATGTAGCATGGTTGGTGCTCCAAGGCAAGAACAGGCTGTGTCAAGAAAGGAGCTTCAATACCACTATAATATCCCAGATCTGGAATAGCATAGCAATCCTACTGAAATAACACACTCTTGGATATTGATGTACAACAATGATTTTGCAACCCTTGGATCCCTTAGATTAGTAGATCTAGATTCTAAATCCAAAAGGGGAGAAAAAACAAATCAAACTAGGTGTGGTAAACATATCTCCCACAACCTAGTCTAGCTGGAAAACACCCTACAAGAGGGGCCGCAGCTATGCACAAAAAAATACTTCAAGAATAACACAATCTTGGAAAATATGAGAAGGAGGCCATAAAATATGGTTAAAAAATGAATTTACAACAACAAATCATAATTAAAGTGAATCTCTTTCAATATACAGCAAAATACATGAGACAATAGAGCAAGATATCTTCAGAAAAGAGAGCTGCAACCCATATATATCAGTAGAAATGGATCAACAACATTATTTTCAGGAGTTGTAGTAGCTTCATATTACAACTCAGATCTAGGATAGATCTATGGACAAAACATCAGATCTATATAAGATCTAGAAACTAGATAGTTTTCTTTACAAGATCCCCTTAAGGTCTTGACCAAATCATGCATAAATAAGAGTAGATCTGACATAAATAAGAGTAGATCTGAGTTACAAGTTGTAGATCTGTAAAATGATGTAGTAATTTATGAATATAACATTTCATTACAATGGATCAGATCTAAATAGAACATGGATTAGCAAGCTAATCCATGGATCACCAAGGTGGAAGGCAAAGCCCAACACCAGAGATCTCTCATCAAAAAAGTGATCAAAACACCAGAAAGAATCTCACATCAAAATAATGCAGTTCATAAATGGAAATAACGTTGTAGCTCAAATGGTATAGATGGCCCACTATCAAGTTACAGATCTGAAGTACAAACAGGAGAGGCACTCTTCCAGGATGTTAAAAGACACACTCCATGAGAAGAGGCTCCCAAAACAAGCTAGATCTTTGCAGATCTAGAATCCCACTTACTGCAGCTTGCAAGAGCAGTAAAAACCTCAATGGATCAGTGTTGCAATTGAAATTAGAGCTTGGCCTCAAGCCTAATAGTGGATCAAATCAGCAAATACTCCTCCAAGAATCCTCAAGGAAGAGGTGAAATCCCTGCATAGGAACTCCAAGTGTTGAGCAGCACAATTCTCTACTAAACAATAGAGAATAGTATTTTTCTAAATAGAAAATACTCAGGAATATGATCAATCAACAACCCTCTCTTTCTGCCTTCCCTTTCCTTTTATATGATGAGAGCCTTTGCAAACCCTAAATCACCTTGATGAGTTAGCTCTTTTCACATGAGGGGAATCCTTCTAGAACTACGTTGCCCCTTTAGGAGATACATTGAACCTAGATAGCACTGTAGATTTGGTCAAGGTTGACCCAGTCTCATAGCTCAAACCCCTTTCACACCTGCAAGTGATTATTTACATGGCCCTGTTTTATCTTTGTTCACATGGGCATTGATTTATTCAATCTTCTTAGGAGTTTTACATGTCCTCATTTATTCATGCAACAGAAATTAAAAAAAAAAATTGAATATTCCTCTTAGCTTAAGCTAAGTAGGAATATTACAAAAAATGATTAGGATCCTCATTAAGACTGGTTCCTTTAATGGTAAATTCGAGAACTTTAGCCATTATAGTGAATTTTAGTTAAAAATTTAACAATATTAACAATCCAAATTCACTATCCACACCTAAGGTCCGTAAAATGTAAAACAATAAAATAACACACGCTAATTATAAATATAAGGAGTCAAACCATGCAAACAATATTTTCATAAGAAAATCACTATTTTGTCATGAAACCCAATGTTGCAGAGATGAATGTGAAAAATGGTTAGAGATAAAGTAGGTGGAATCAATTACACTGATAACCTCCTTAATGGCCATGATATGGTGAAAGTAACTTCACTTATGCCATCTCGAGTGAAGAATACCCTCCAAAAAGGTCCAAGTTATTTTATTCAATGTTTTCTCTAGGTACAACATGGGCTTCCCCCTTGTCGTCACTTTGGGTAAAAGCCCTAAGATAATTGTTTCTATGGTTATCGCATACAAAAATTTAACCTAGGGTAACATTCACATATCAGACGTACACGGAAGGGAAGAGTAACAAAACTCAATCCCCTTCAGGGTTCCTCAACATGGTCAATCTGAGGTTTATCCTTCAAGTGATCCCAAGACCCTTTTGACATTGTTTTTAATGCGTAAAAATCACACTACCTAAAATCCAATGAAGTGGGGTTCATCACTTCACTGGGTCTGATATGATATTATGCTTAAATCCTGTGTAAGAGGAGCTTCCTATAGTCAAACTCTAATAGATGGATTTACTCCCTACCACAAGATTCTATTATTTGTTTAAAGCTTTGGAAATTTAAATCACTTTCTTATTCCAAAGCCCTACAATACGATCTAATATATGTGTAATGAGCCCTAGAAATATAAAAATTTTAATTTATTTTACTAACGTTTTTTTTAAGTTGTTCACTTAGTAGGTTGATGGATATGAAATTGATGGTGTTATAACTTGACTCAAAACTAAATGCAATCAAATATGATAATGAAATCTTTTCATTTCGATGAATCCTAACTAAAGTAAGGAGAAAGGTTCCACACACTTCCAACAATGAAAAAATTGATAAATAGGAGAAAACATAACAAATTTTCTAATGCACTAATTTTCAACAACAAAATACTAATTCTAATCAATTCCAAGAAAAAAATTCATTTTTATGTTTAAAACAAGCTTAAAAGTATGCAAATTCAAATCAAGACCATCTTTTAATGGGATACACTAGCTTTAAATTGATGAAATAACACTTTACGACATGCATAAATGAATATGTGATGAGATTCACTAAAAAACAGAGACTGACGAAACCAATTCTAGAAATGAAAGACTCTTTTTTGATAAATCCGCAAACCAACAAAAAATCAAAACCCAAAACTGTAAAGATAAGTGATTTTCCTCAAAAATACAATCAAAGACATTGATCTAAATATATGGCTGACATTTCAAAATGTAAAATATGAAATAAAACTCTTTAAAACAAACACAACGTTATTTTGGATCAGCGAAAGAACCAATACATTCTTTAACAAATGCAATGGAAGAACCAACCAAGTGTAAGTAAAGGAAATTTCCCAAGAATTATAAAACCCAAATGAAATCAAATGTAATCTGAGATTTCATTAACAATGAACTCAAACTAAATTTTGTGAAAATTCCAAAGATCAAAAGACAGGACACTCAAAGATGATTATCACTCATACACAATTTATCCCCCACCCCCCCTCTCTCCCCACCCACCTCCTGACGATCGAGGGGGAATTGTTTTGAAAAAATGAAAGAAAAAAAACCCAAAAAATGTTAAGAAATTCGAAAAACCTATTAGTGATGAAAATAAAGAAGACCTAAAAAATCCCCAAATTTTCATTTTTTTAGAAATTTGAATAGGAAACCAGTTTTCTTCGATGTGCATATGCACCAGTGATAAGGATTAAGTGCTCATATTTACACATTATTGCTAAATATAAAAAGTGTACGCTGATAAAAATTTAGAAGAAATAAAAATAAGACCAAGAAATCCACCAAAATCCAAAATTTTAATATCTTGCACACACTTAGATAAGGTTATGGGAAAAGGTTCAAAAAGTCAAAAAAATGAGATGATGAATAATGAGACATTCCCTAGTATGGTCGCCATTTTTTTATGGTGGACTAATTTTTTATGCAGATAAAAGAAATCTCCCTAGATTCAATGACTGGCTCTAGTAAAAAACAAAAAAACTAATAGTTCTCTCCCTTAGTTTATTCCTATTGAATCATAAACGAGAATGGTAAAATATGATATCCATACCTTTCAAACGAAATTCCTAATGAATATCCTTGATATGGTTTGATACAGATTCTCAATTCTTTGAACATACCTGCAAACGTAGTAAGAAAAAAATATCAAAGGCATATGATAGATGAATGATTCAATACAACTCATGTTAGTGATCAAGGAAACTAGACCCTGATATCATTATCAATGGAAAAATGGAAGCAAATACAAAATACATCAATTCCATTGGAAAAAATAGTGGGAATAAAAACTATTTTTTATTAATCTCAAGAATTAAGGAGTTACACAACCTTAGCCTTGATGAATTATGGCTCCTTCCAATGATCTCCAATATTTTCCTTAGATGACATGCCTTCTAGCACTATTTCAGCAACATAATTTTATCTTCATCCGTCCCCCCTAACCCTTTGTACTGTGTTTTATTTATAGGATAAGAGAATGATATTTGAGATCCTCTTCCTAAGGTATGAGACCCTCAAAAGGTGGGATTAGGGTTCAATAAAGAATGGGAATTAACGCCATGAACATAGGGATTAGTATTGAATAAGCATCAACTTGAAGCTTTGAGTTGGGAAATATTCACCCAACAAACCTTATAGATTTCAATTTTTTTTTTTACTTTTTTTTATTCATGTGTGTAGTTCACAGTGGAAGATAGAGTGCACTTTTCCACCATCTTTAATGTTCAACTCTGCATATGTGCAAAATTTGGCTAGGGAACCACACAAGTGCTAAAAAATAGGTTTTTGGACATTGTAATCCAGAATTATCATTTTATTTCGGATTTTTTAGCTTCTAGACTTGCATGGGAATGATTTGGAACACTTTGGTGGATAGCGAAAGAACCAGATTGACAATTATTTTCCACGGTGACAAAATGACGTGTAACAAGAACTTCAAAGTTCGTACAACTACTTTTTTGGATCATGTTGTTATAGAAACATTATTTTAGATAGAGAGGATCAAAATGATCCTTGAAAGTAACTAAACCATCATTATGATAAGGTTCTTCAGTATATAGAATTATATTTGTAACATGGCAAGAGTATATTCTACTGAAATATTATGGAAGAAAGCATCAAAGGAGCTTGTAGGTATGAAGATAGTCTAGTTGCAGCAAGAAATTATAATTGGAGAATTTCTCATCTTAAGAAAGGAGTATCATCTTCAAGGAAAGAAGTAGATCATTTAGAAGGAATTCAACTTGATGGCTATATGAAAGGAATAGTTATGCATATATTTAGAAAATATCTCTTCGTTAAAAACTAGATTTCATATTGTAGGAAGAGTTGGATGTAGTAATATACTTGGTAGCATGAGTATGGTATATTTTGGATAAGATTGGATAAAATAGAACTATTCCATATGGTTATATGGCATGTATAAGCATGAGATATGAGGAGGACACATGGTGATCAACATCCGATATGGTCTCATGAAGAAATAAATACAGTAATGACAACTTTAGAGGGAGCTATAAAGACTCTAATTGATATGATAGTTGTTGATTCCATGAATGCATTGATTGATGATTGAAAGGAATATAGCATGAAGTAATATTTTAATATGATGATAGACCATGCAAATGGATGTTGACCTTAGAAGGGGAAAGTATCATAATTTGACATCTTGATAAGAGGCTATCATGATTTTGTATCTCTAATATTGATGCCTTGTTTAGATATGATTTTGCTACCTAGAAAAATCTATTGTAGATGTATAGAATGGAAATATAACATTTCAATATACAATTATTTCATTCAAATAAAATCAAAGAGCATGTGCACTGAGTGGAAACCACTGGTGTTGGCTTAGAATAGTATATGGAAAAGGAAAATTAGGTATCAAGTTACTTGATAGCATGTTGGTCATCTTGGGTTTGACGATGAAAAAATATTCAGTTTCTGAGATGTAGAGAAAGAGAGAGATATGATTAGCTCTACATTGATTGGTTTGATAAGATAATTTTGATGAAAAAGTTTCTATAAATAATGTTTGATGGAAAGTGATCTCAAAGGTTGCTGGAAAGAACGTTGTCACGAAGATATATTGAGAAAGATTTTGGCTCCATGACATCAAGGAAGGTCAAAGCTTAGGTATTATATGATGTGTTGCGAGAAAAGAGCCCTGAAAATATACTAATATATCCATGGAAGAATAAGTAGCTCATAAATGAGACTATATGAAGCTTATGACTATGTCTCCCTAGTTGAAAGGGAGCTAGGATCTACTCCCTCTTTTAGAGGGAATGAGGAACTCCTTCCTGGTTGAGATGGAGCAATGTGGGACAATGTATTATCCATGTGTCATGCACTAGAAAATGACTAATATTTGTAATTCTAGTGAAGGAACTGGTAGGAAGAACTGAGGATTGGATAAGCATCTGGGACTTGTACTCCTTAAGGATTGGGAATCAAAGGTAGGATGTAGTCCTGTGGACCAATACTCTTTAAGGATCTAACAGGGTATCTAATATAAGAGTGGTCAAAGAGGATTGGTATTCTTTGAGGATTGTGAATCCAAGATAAGAATATTTCTGGAAGGACATATTTGGTGAACATTTGAATGGGGTATGTTCCTTGAGAGGCTATGATGTTGGTGTCCATGTGTATGCATCCAATAATTGTGCTCTAGTTTTTTGGAGAGTTAGAGTTTGTCAATTCAAGCCTTGCTATATTTCAATTTGAAAATTTTGGTCATGATATTGATGCTTGATAATGGCTTATCAATCTAACTCTTCTTAGGAGAATATTTCAATTTGAGAGTATCCTTGTACCAATTGTGTAATTATTAATACATCCCTAGTTAATAGGGAATGTTACAAAATGTAAACACATTTGGTATTCATAATTTGTATCATTATGCATTTCATGTAAAAAGAAAAAGAAGAAAAGGAATTATTATTTCTCAAAGCATGTGTTTCATGCTCGAGTTAAATTATTATTTAGGTCAAGCATGTTCTTCATGCTTCTAGCGTTATTTGATTCAAAATAATATTGTCCATAAGTCAAAATATTGTACTGGAATCAAGTCTCATTTGGACTTTTGAAAGAGAGTGGAAAAGGAATTTTATTTGAGTCAAAAATGTAAATTATGTCCGCACAATACCAACTCAGTCCTTCCTAGACAAGTTGGCCCTTATAGGGACCTATTCGACCTTCTTAATGTGTATAAATAAAATGAAACTCGTCCTCATTCAGACCATCATAAGCAATTTTGATTTCTATACTAAGAGGAGAGAGAAAAATAGTGAAGAAAGTTTAAAAGAAGAGCTAAATTCAAAGGAGAGAAAGTGAGGATCAAAGGAGGAAGAATTTATACCACATGTGCAATGTTCCAGGGGCCAAAAATTGCAGACATAATTGCAGGCACTGAAAATCTGTTGAAAGGGCCAAAAATCAATGATTTGACCAAATTTGGAAGGCTTTGACTTGAGTTGAATTTGACTTGTTGGAAGAGGTTGAAAGGAGGGTTGACTTGGGTCTTGTGGGAGATCTTAGTCTTGGATTTTGGTTCTTGAACTTCTCACTTGGATATGATTTTATAAGAAGAGAATATTTGACTGGGTTTTCCACTTGGAGGGGTTTTACCTTGGCTTGGATCCCACATATTGTGTTCATTGTCATTTTGTGATCTTCATTGTTTATGGTTTTGGTAATTTTTTAATGAAAATAACATAATAATAGTAATAAAAATACAACATATATTCAAAATAAATTATCAAGTAAAGAGAAATATCCCTAATTGTTTCCCTATTAATTTCTCAATAGTTGGGCCATTCACCCATTATCCTAATTCCGTTGGTAGAGGAGATGAAGACATTGAAAAACACTTGCACTTGTGTGAAGGCATCTGGAGAGAGAGTAGGGACCTAGATGCTTCTAATATTATTGATTTTTAGAAAAATTTGAGAGCTGCAGCCCTCATATGGTTCATCAAATAGTCCGAACTAAATCAGAATCTAGCTCTTGATCTAGTTAATTAATAATTTATTAAGGAACATGATCTTCCTAAAAAAAAAACAATAGATTCTAACTGAATTATGGGAAATTAGGAAATGAGAAGGAGAGACTATATGGGAATGAAAGCAGTCATTTAATGATGTAATTGGAAAATTGACTTACCCTATTCATCTACTTCATCTAAAGGATTTGTTTATTAAAGAAGTGTTTCCTCTATCTCTATTTCCCTTAACAAAACAGAATATTTATACATTACAAGATGCCCTAGAATAAGCCATAAAAACAAAGTCAATGGTGCGATATCCTCACAATTATAGGGTGTGAACTACTTCTAATGACCTTGCTCATTGGCTTACAACATCAGATTTTTGATCTAGCTAAGAGATTGAAGGTTATGGACACTGTGAGATATTCATAACCACATGTTTGGTGCACTAATTTTCATGTTGAAGCGAATCACACTATTGAGTGTACAAGATTTTAGAGTGTAGGGCCTGATACTATTCTCATTGGACCACCTTTGCCACCACCAGGACTTACTACAGGAGTTTCACAAGTCTCTACAAATGTTCCTTATCAGGGACATACCTAGTATCATGTACTTTCTAATCAGTAAGGTACATACGCTAATGAATATTGTGATATTTTCCACACTTATAGTCATGCACCCCATATTTTTCCTATTTTGTAGAAGTATTCCAATGTTCTAAGCAATTTGTTTGTGGTGTTCCAAATCAGGAAAATTCTACAACAATGAGAATATCTCAGGATATTCTAAAGTTGGAGACCCAACAATATGAAAACACAATAATGGAGTAGCAGCAACACTCAACTCATAAAAATGTGAGAGAAATCCATAGCCATCTCATTAAATAATAGTAGCAACAAATAGATACAATATCTTGAGGAAAATGCTACTCAAGATAAGTAATACTCAACCCCAAGAGACAAGTACATAAACCCTGACAAAACCACTGCTACACAAGTATTCGCAAGCTATGACATCGCAGTTTTATAGAGAAATTGCATGCTACATATGTCAAATACATGGATATATCAATATATGGCTCAATACAACATTGGGAGAGATGATCTCAACTCCCAAAGACTACCTCCTATCAATCCCGGAAGGATTGACTACAAAATGCAAAATCTGCAAAATGCCGAAGTTGCTAGGTAGTAGAAACAACTCAAGAACTTGAAATGAGTGGAGAAGACTGAAGATGCTGCAACCAATGAAAATTTCATCTCCAATGGATCTATAAAATGAAAGTTTGATCCTCCCACCTAAGATCCCACCCTCCAAACATATCTGCAAAGCCCCACTACAAATGCTCCACTAAAATAACGTAGTCACTGGATGAAATTGCGCTGTAGGGCTAGGGAATGAGTTGGCCTTGATTCCAAATTCTGTAATAAGCTCCAGAATGCCTCCAATATGATATCCCAAAGAGAAGAGAGACTCCTCCTTTGAAAAATAGACGATGGAGGTGCTGTAGTGAACCCTCACTGCAACACCTAGCAACACAACATTATTCTGCTGCAGAAATAACGCTGTCTTGGTGGAGGATGCTTGGCCTCAAGCCTGGATGTGAGGAAAATCAGTGCAATCCCTCAAGAGACCTCTCAATAAGGAGAGGAAATCTTCAATAGGAATTCCCCCGGCAACTTTTGCTAAACAGCAAAGGATGCACAATTGTCTGAATAGACAATGAGATGAATAATACAAGCATGAGAAACAATGGTTTCATTGCCCTCCTTTTAAACAAGTGAAAGCTCTCTCTCCATGGACCCCATCCATTAGAGTTTCCTCCACCAAATATCCTCTTCCTCATTCACACTGCATTGTCCTCTAAAGTAAGATATTCCTCCTATGGCAACATTGTTGACTTGGTCAAACCTGACCTTTTCTTCATGCATTTTCCCCTTTTCACACTTGAGGGTGTAAAATAAGGCTACTCTGATGATCCCTTTCACATTATGAGGGATTTTATTCATGTCTTCCATTATAATGCGTTCTCTTACCCATTTATTTAGCTTCTAGGTGATAAAAGCAAAATTCTAATATTCCATTTAGCTATGTGCTAAAATGTGAATATTACAGTCCTCCCCTCCCAAATGTTGCTTGTCCTCAAGAAAATGCAAGGATAGAACTGAAGAATCTCCACCCAAGGCATGGAGTCAGAAATATGTTGAGGAACATCTTCCCAAAATGGATCCTCCATCCCCCAATCAATCTTCCACACAAAGTGAGTTACCTCCCAACGTGGCAACTCCTGACAATCATCTTCCACCTTTGGCTCCTGCAATGTAGGTGGGCTGAAAATCTGATCTTGGTAGAAAAAATAGCCTACCCCATGATGTCCTCCTCTCCACTTAGGATAAGTGTAGAGTATATGCTAATATTGGGTTGCAACAATGTTTCCCTCAAGTGGAAAAATGAAGACTAGACCTCCAAGGATCTCTCCTCCAGCATTATGAGACATGCTGTCCCAAATCATCTCATATGTGATGATTTGGAAGTCACCACCATATGGAATCCAATCAATCATATGGCTCACCTCAAATGGAAACAAATGTTTTCTGTAGTGGCCACATGTGATCTCATGCTCCCATTAGAACATGCAATGCAAATAATTTGGGATATCTCTCCCCAAAGGACACATCCAACCAATGTGCCATTCCCCCAATCATGCTCTCAACAAATACAAAGATTAAAAAAACATAATGAACCATAATGGAAACCATGCTTGCTGTCATATGTGGCAAGGGAGAAGGACAATGGTCCCTCAATTGCAACCAATGCAGTTTGACCCTTAACTGAAAAAGAGTGTAACAAAAAGTGTGGCCTCTAAACCACTTTCTTGTTGTCCTACTCTCTTCAAATGTATGGAGGAAGTGAATGATATATGGTTCAAAGTGAGTAAGTCCTCCAAAATAAATTTCCTCCCCGAGTCCTCCTAGGGAGTGGTCACCAATAGTGCTCATGGCCTCAAGTATACCATGGGGTCTAGAAAGAAGAATGCTCCTCCTTGGAGCAACATCCTGTACAAACATGGTTAAGGGATGAATATACAAATCATCATGCAAATAAACTATACCCTCACCATAAGCTTTGCTCATGCAAATGGAGTGGCTCAAAATTTATTCTCCTCTCATCCTCAAAGAGGAAAGAGGTGGTTGTGCTAACTCCTCCAAAGAGTTATGTAGCTTCTCCATCTGCACATGATCTATGCATCTCTTCATATGTTGATCTATCAATATCATGCAAGCAAGATGATCTTGGGAATACTCCATCAACAACCTGGAGATCCAACATGGATCTATCTTCCATAGTGATAGTGCTGATGGTTCCTCATGAAGGAGATTTTTCATATGGTCATCTCCTTCTTTGACATCTCCCATGCCAAAGATGCAAGTTGAAAGGCTTCTATCCTTCCCCTGCTGCTTCTGCCACAGCACAAAATCTGAAATGAGAGTGGTAAAAAATGATGTTGAGAGAAACGTTCTCTCCTCCTTGAGTCTTATCAAGGATCTCAGCACTGTGAAGCTACCCTCCAAGGTCTCCACTCCTCTAAAATCAATGAATGGTGCCTCAACATGTGAAGCATCTCTCATCATCGGCTGATCTAGTGGTCTCCCCGGCAAAATGTCTCTATGAAATGAGACATCATCATCAAGAGGTGACTGCATATGTGAGTGAACAAATCTGTTAATTCTTCCACTGTGCAATCCAATCACCTTCTTAGGTGCATCAACCTCCATAAATGAAGGGATGTGTACTCCTCATCTCATGATTCTGGGTCTTCTCCCTACCTCCCCCTTGTTTCTCCAAGGTTCCACACCTCCTCAACAATGGCACAGGTAAAACATGAGTTGTGCCTTGATCTCCGCACATGAGATCCTAGGGACTTTCTTGCAAAGATGCAAGAATCCCTCTACCTGGATCAAGAGCTCCTCCTTCCTCTACATGAGGTACTAGATAATCTCTAGATGGCACAACGTTGTTGCACTCAGCATGAATGGGCAACCCTCCAACAATGTTGCTGCAAATATGGAATCTCTCCCAAAGTGGAAGTAATTCTTGATCATCAAAGTTCAAGGAGTATCCCCTTTGCACCATGATAGTGCCATCTCCTACTCCTGCAACATCATAGAAGAAATGAGAGAAAATATGTCCTTGCTCTCCGAAGAACAACCCTAACAACAATTGTTTTTGCTGCTTCATCATGCTCTCATCATACAAGATATGTGATGAATACATAGTGAATGACATGAATTTTGCATCATCACTGTGCACCCATACTCTTTGCTACTCCATGATGCCAGCATCCTGCCACATCTTCTCCGTCATCATACCCTTGGAAAGAGTGTATTCCAAGTGATGTCCAAACTCCTTCAAGAGTAACCAGTGCAGCCAAGCCTCCTGCTGCTCGGTATCATAAATATGCAAGTAGCTTACCAGCTTCTTGCTCACCATCCAAATCCACTCAACTAATTGTGGATTTTTTCTTCCACCCTTCATCTTGGTACTCCTCCCATGAGGACTACCATCATCCCAAATCAAATTTTTTCACTTCATGGGATCTTGAAATGCAATCTTCCCGAGGATCAATTTGACCCTATGAGGATCCAAATAGGTGGTAGGAAAAAACATCCCATCATGATGTGCATGGCTTAATAAATATCCAACACAGTCATGAGGGATGTTATCCATCCAAATATGTCCTCCATCTACTATATGTTCCTAAGAAAAGGGAAGAAACTCCTCAAACTGATGAAGAAACTTGCACTCCATGATGTGTGGGAGTGCACCTATACTGAAATATCTCTGGGATATCTCCTCCTCATGCATGTCCTTCCAAAGCCACAAAGGCCTTGGATCTGCTTCAAGTAGAAGTCTCTCTTTGAGCTGTGGCATGCTCATTGAGAGAGTGTCATCTAGAGAGCATAAAGAGTTTCTTATCTCCAGATGTCTACTCCTTCTCATTTCTTCCTTCATGGCTTCCTGAATGAAGCTACTCTCTGAATGCTCACATGAGGAATTATTCCTCCTTTCTCCATCATTGTTCATCGTAGTGCTATTCTTCTGCTCTAGATCAACTGAATGCAATGATATAGACCCATCCAAAGTGTTTTCTAAAATTACAAGAGATGGATTTTCAATCATACGTTGGTGAAAATTGGAAGCTCCTTGCAGTGCTGCAAGAGTTTCCTCCTCATAAGTGTTGGCCTCCCAAACCTGTTGAAGATGAATGCTACTCCTCCATGGTCTCAACAACACTGGTACATGCATCAACTGGTGGTGAGGGCTCCTCCATTATTTTGCAAAACCTCCCAATCAATCTTTCAGAAAACTCAACAAGAGTAGAAACCCTTGTATGACTTAGATGGTTGATCCACCAATTATTTGCTTCACCTTCAAGGTGCAATGCTGTAATTTCTACAGCCTCTCTATCTACTACAGGATGTAGCAGGAAGAAATCCTCTAGCTTCTCTACCCAAACCTCTGCTCTAGCTTCTCTACCCAAACCTCTGCTGCACATTGAGTGATCCATCAAATGTGGACAATGGAAATCTGTTGCCTCTCATCATCCCGAAGCTGTGGGGTCTCCTATCTTCTTTCTGTTTAATAAATTGTGGCAAAGCTAGAGTCTTCTTCAAGGCTCTAGGTTTAGCTCGGTATTCAATGAGATAATCACTTAGAATTTCGAATTCCAAGTGTTATTCATGCTTCATGCCTTCTTTTTTGTGAGAATAGGAAGTGCATGGTCCTTCCACTTCTCCTTCTTCATTCTTCTTGACCTCCTTGGAGAGGTTCTCTCTGGATCTGAAAATGGATGAGAGTAAACTCATCTTCTTCAAAATTCAAATATTATTTGGCTAAGACTCAAAGGCTGAGCCAGATATCATGCTCTGATACCACTGTAGTGTTCCAAATCAAGAAAATTCTACAACAATAAGAATATCTCAGGATATTCTAAAGTTGGAGACCCAGCAATATGCAAACACAATAATGGAGGAGCAGCAAAACTCAACTCATAAAAATGTGAGAGAAATCCATAGCCATATCATTAAATAATAACAACAACAAATAGATACAAAATCTTGAGGAAAATGCTACTCAAGATAAGCAATACTCAACCCCAAGAGACAAGTACAGAAACCCTGACAAAACCACTGCTACACAAGTATGCTCAAGCTATGAAAGCGCGGTTTTATAGAGAAAATGCATGCTACATATGTAAAATACATGGATATATCAATATATGGCTCAATACAACATTGGGAGAGATGATATCAGCTCCCAAAGACTACCTCCTATCAATCCTAGAAGGATTGACTACAAAATGCAAAATCTGTAAAATGCCGGAGTTGTTGGGTAGCAGCAACAACTCAAGAAATGGAAATAAGTGGAGAATACTGAATATGATGCAACCAATGAAAATATCTTCTCCAATGGATCTCTATAATGAAAGGCTGATCCTCCCACCTAAGATCTCACCCTCCAAACATATCTGCAATGCCCCAATGCAAATGCTCCACTAAAATAACGCAGTCACTAGATGAAACTACATTGTAAGGCTAGGGAATGAGTTGGCCTTGATGCCAAAGTCTACAATAAGCTCTGGAATGCCTAAAATATGATCTCCCAAAGAGAAGTGAGACTCCTCCTCTGAAAAATAGCTAATGGAGGTGGTGTAGTGAACCCTCGCTGCAACACCTAGCAACACAACATTATTCTGCTGTAGAAATAATGCTGTCTTGGTGGAGGATGCTTGACCTCAAGCTTGGCTGTGAGGAAAATTAGTGCAATCCCTCAAGAGACCTCTTAAGAAGGAGAGGAAATCCTCAACAGGAATTCCCTCGGCAACTCTTGCTAAACAACAAAGGATGCATAATTTTCCAAATAAACAATGAGATGAATAATAAAAGCATGAGAAAAAATGATTTCCTTGACCACCTTTTAAACAAGTGAAAGCTCTCTCTCCATGGGCCCCATCCATTAGGGTTTCCTCCACCAAATATCCTCTTCCTCATTCACATTGCGTTGTCTTCTAAAGTAAGCTACTCCTCCTATGGCAGTGTTGTTGACTTGGTCAAACCTAACCTTGTCTTCATGCATTTTCCCATTTTCACACTTGAGGGTGTAAAATAAGGCTACTCTAATGATCCCTTTCACATTATGAGGGATTTTATTCATGTCTTCCATCAGAATGGGTTACCTTACCCATTTATTTAGTTGTTAGGTGATAAAAGCAAAATTCTAATATTCCATTTAGCCATGTGCTAAAATGGGAATATTACATTGTTTTGTGAAATTTTTGGGTCTCTGACTCACCATACAGACTTGTTCATATATTTGGATGTTTTGGTTCATCGAATTGATGGTACTTCATTCTAGGTTAATGAATATCCTAAGGATGAGGACAAGGTGGCTTAAGAAGGGGAAGAACTAGAGTTATGGGTCTAATAAAATGTTATAACTATGATCAAAAGGGTCATGTTTATCATGATTGTACATTGAAAAGGAGACCTTGGTGCTCTCATTTCCAAGCTACTGAGGATTTTATAGAATAAATTTCTCGATGGGAAGAGTGTAACCAAAAAAAATAGGAAATATGATCAATGTGTTGAAAATGTAGCAAGGAATTCCTAATTTAATTATGTATTTGATTAAATTATAATAAAATCGAAATTCCACATTAGCAAACATCTTGAATGAGTTAACTAATTCATTATCACTCATTTAGCTTAGTTAATTCCAGTTGGAGGGTGAAATAGATTTTTTTACTGCTATGAAACCAGCTCCAAAAATAGATGAAATGAGAGACCAATGCTTTAGAAATAAGCCACTTCAAGGGGGAAACCTCCTTTACATTACGTAAATGAAAAATTCTTGGATGATACAAATGAAAAAACCTCCTTTCTATACATAGGATTCCATGGGGTCACAATATAATCCTAGCCGACCTAAAAATAATAATGTATGGGCACAATAATAATAGTATGGGGGCTACAGGGGTACAAAAACAATAATAAGGGGGCTACACTAACAACAATAAGGGGATATAGTAGTATTATAGGGACCTAACATGCCCCTCTCCTTCAAACAAGTGTTTCCCTCAATGCTTGATTATTCCTAGATGCTTCTATTTAAAATTTTCATCATACCATGTGGAATATTCAACGGGTAAGTTCTTCCACTTCTTGTGATACTCTAAAATGGATTGATTTGTTAGTTGTCGAGTTCTTTTTTCTGTGATTGCTTCATAACTTCTTTCGCTACGATGTTGATCTTCCTCTTGTTTCATTCGATTATGCACCAAATTTAGGTTATCCTTTGAGAGTTGGAGAACTTGTTGTTGATGCTCGATGTGATTTTCCACTACTTTATCATCCATATTAGCATTCATTTGATCATTGAAACAGTCCAATTTAGCCTCCATTTTTTCTTTTAAACCATCTATTTCATCTTTGATTTCTTTTTGTAACATCGAAATATGTTGCACTTGGTACCGTAATTTTGATATATCATATGCAATTCTTCCTCTTCATGAGTCATAGTATAGCTTTTCGAGAGCTTAATGGGTGTGGAATTATTTTTAGGGGGCATTTTAGAACCCAATACTGATATATATGTTTCAATATTCCCTTGGAATCCCTTCAAACTGATTTTTCAAACAAGACTTATGCAATTTGAAAAAAACAATACAAACCTTTTCCTTTCTTTTGAGGAGCTCAATATTGAAAAAGAATTATCTCTATGATTTCAGATCTTCAATATCTAAAATTTGGTCCTCGGGTAGCTCTCTAAATATTCTTTTGAATGCCACAAGTTTTACTTGATTTGGATTCTTCAAGTTAAAGTTATGACCAATCTCCCACAATTACCTAATTATGGAATGGTTCAGTAGAGAGAAATTTTACAGAGTTCCACATGTCACTTTTCATCCTTCAATTTTGAAATTGATTCATAGGAAACTAAATTCCATGTACTTTCAGCCAATTTTTACAAAATCCCAATACAATGCTCAGAGAGATAGTTATGTTGATTTTCCCACGGTCACCTCTTTGAGATGAGATTTGGGAGCCTGAAGTAATCCTAACTTCCACAGCTCATATCTTCAAAAATATTGCGAACCAGGATCTAAAATTTCTACATGATGTTCCCCAGGATTTCTGTTTCACATGATAGAAATCTCAACTTCTGACCCTTTGTAGAAAAAAATGTATAGCAAAAATTCCATGATTTCCCATTTTGAGCAACGAAACCATAGAATCCAAAGCTCTCATACCAAATGTTATGAAACTAGCTCCAAAAATAGAAGAAAAGAGAGATCAATGCCTTAGAAATAAGCTACTTCGAGGGGGAAACCTCCTTTACATTACATAAATGAACAATTCTTGGATGATACAAATGACAAAACCTCCTTTCTATGTATATGAGTCCATGGGGTCACAATATAATCCTAGCGGACCTAAAAACAAAAATGCATGGGCACAATAATAACAATATGGGGGCTACAAGGGTACAATAATAACAATAAGGGGGCTACACTAGCAACAATAAGGGGATACACTAGTATTATAGGGACCTAACATGTATAGTGATTCCTAAATTTTAGGAGCCTAGGTTGAGTTAATTTTAGTTGTACCAATGTAATTCAATTAAATTGAGTTAAGTTCAGTTAAAATAGTTCCAACTCTTGGAGGAACTAGTGGGAGGTCTAATAGTGGGGTGCATCTTCAGTGTTTAACTAGTTAATTAATCAATCAGCCTAAATTAGCTCATGCATGCATGAAATTTGATTTATCGAGTTGGGATTGGAGTTAAAGGGTAGTGTAATATCAATTGTAGAATATTCCAAGTTGTATAGGCCATGCATGCAGTCAAAGGAAGGCCTAAAAGAATTGCACAATTCTCAATGAGTAATATCTAACTAATAGGGGCATAATTCCTTGATGAACATCACAAGGAAATAGGAGCTTGGAGGGCTTGAAAATTGGCTAAGAGTTGGCCAAATTCATTCAGTTAGGTAGAGGATAGAAGATACCTGTGCATGTTGAGCTCAAGGTTGAGCAGAGCATATTGTCTCCATCCATATTATTTGATTACTGCAATACAGATAGTAAGGGGTTTTGAGCAGTTTCTTTCCCCTAGATATATCATTGGGTATGTGTGTTGAATGTTGATGCATGTTAATTATTTTTGTTCTCGATGATGAATTTAATTTCATAGAATTGTAGAGTAGATTATATTCTTGTGATTTATTAAATTTCATGAGCAGTTTTGAATCTACATTAAAATTATACATGGTATCAGAGCTAGATTCATAGTAGAAAATATAATTTTAAGTTGTCATTGCAGGAGGATTCAAGGTTTCGGACCAGGTTGCAATATTTCTTCAAGACTAAGAATATGACTTTCAATGGACTAAGGCTCGAGTATTCCCTTGAGGGAAGGTCGATTTATGTTGCATGCGGGGACCAACTAGAGGCAGTACTAGATGATAATGGGTTGAAGGACTAGATTGATAATGATGTTCTGAGACCATCATCAGTTGATGCTCATAATCTAGCAAAATGGAGGAAATGTGTTGCTAGGGCAAGGAGAATCATATTGGAGGGAGTATGAGACAATATTTTCTCTAATATCAATGGGAAAGAGACTCCATATGAAATGTGGCAAGCACTAACAGATTTGTTCCAAAATAATAGTGACCACTAGAATTTTTTGCTCAAAGACAAGCTTCGAAACATATATATGCAAAATAATGAACCAATTATACAGTAACTCATCAAGTTTACACATTTTCATGATTAACTTGGCGGGGTCAATGTTACTTTTCCTAAAGAATATTTGGTATATCTATCTTTTTTGGGTCTTCCCAAGAGCTTATTACACATTATTTTGTCACCGTGACATTTTACTATCTATATAGGTTCATCAATACCTATATAATGCTCCCTTAGAAGTATACAACCCTAAAGATCCTAGACCAAGTTCTGAATTTGGAGAAAAGCTTGTAAAAATCATAAAAACACTTGTACCGCACTTTTCCTTAGCTTTACCTGCAGCACCACACCCTTTTGCTCTAAAAAATGTGGAGCCGACTGCACGTTTTATTCATTAAAAATGCGGACCCCTATAAAAGGTAAATTAAGCGAAAGTAAATTATAGAAGCCCAGTTGGTCGAATATTCTCCCAGATGGAAGCTTCTAGAAGGCGCTATCCAGTCGAAGCCTTACTCGCTCCATTATCATGAACATTCATTCCTTCATAAAAGGAGCCTATTCCTTGGTCTTTGGAACTTAATCCCTTGATATGGGGAATCTATCCCTTCCATTTTGGAGCAATAACCACTTTCTTTCTCCTATAAATTGAAGCTTTGGTTCAGTCTCAAGGGTACGTGCTCACATATGTAAAAATTCTCTATACATTTTGTATACACTTAGTACTTGCTTTGTACTTAGTAGCTACGATAGAGAAGGGAATTGTTGAAGAAACATATTCTTTTTGCTAGCTGCAAGAACGATTACATACTCGTAGTTAGGTTGGTTCAAAGAGTGGAAGGGCTTGTTAGACCAAAGGAAAACGCTTGTTCCAGACCCCAGAAGGATCTGTACGACATCAAGGTGAACATGGTTGTAAGACTCCTTATTTTATTTAAATATAATACAATTGGATCATGTTTTCTCAATAAGTTGTTTATGTGTTTACGTGAATGACTTATTTCTTAAATTCCTTGATCATTAAGATAGATTTGTGATTGTTGAATTAGTATATGTTGTAGGTGATTTTGATTCTCTTCCATGTCTTTGTTTGTAGATCTTCAGAGGTAATTTCATGGAGCGGCGGGAAAGAAGAATTCAACTAGCATTGGATCACAGGTAGGTCCTTTCTTCATCATAGAAAATTCTAAATCATATATAGTCTAGACAAAGTAGTTTACAGTTTTCCTGTTTGTTTGCAGCTATCCTTTTGATACTAGGGATATCTTTCTTGTCCGCAAGAAAGATTTATCCGCCTAACATAATCACGACCATATTGGGGAACTTTGTTTGAACTTAGTTTTCTTTTTCTTTGAGTTTGAATTTTGAAACCATTTTTCATGATTTTGATTAGTCTGCACTAGTTTGGGTAAATTAGCCTTAGAATCCCTGAAAAGTAGATTTATAATTTTTTTTTATTTTTCTTGAAGTTTTCTGGTCTCTGCATTTTTTCTTTGAAAACAATATGGTCACCTCCACAGTTTCTTTGTGTAAATAGTGCGGTACCGCACCTTTGTACCCTGCAACTTGCGGACCTTGAGAATTTTTTCTGAAAAACTCAAAATTATCTTTTCTGGTACTAGCTTACAAGATTCTCTATGATTACCCAGACTTGTAGTCACTGTCAAAAGCCTCTTGTGAAAGTTTCTTCTAGCATTCCTAAGTTTTGAGTGATTTTCTAAAGATTTGCATTTTATAAGTGATTTTTTAATTGTCTTTGTGTTGCTCAAATATTGGAAACCTTTATATACCTTAGATCACTAGTATTTTATTGTTTTCTTGCCGAGCCTTTGACTTTATAGCAGAACTTTCTTCTTTGAGAATTAGAATTAATTTTTTCTTTTATTTGCAAATCTTAAGAGACTTTTAGTTTAATAAGTTTTGAATTTCACTTTAAAAACCACCATTGGATGGTTTTGATTTCTTGCTGGGATAAGCCAAGAATTTCTTGGTTAGATTACAAACTAAGCAAAACATCCTCAAAATGTTAAGATTTTTTAGTCTTAAAATCTAAATCTTTAGAAATTTTTAGAGTTCAAAATTAGTATTTTTATTTTTGAATTTTTTTTCTAAGTAATCATACTTTTCTTTTGGAAACTATTTTATTTGTAGTTTAAGACTTGAACAATAAAAGGTATTTCTTTTTGAGCAATTAATCATTGAGTTCTCATGAAAAATATTTATTTTCATATATTCTTGTTTTAAAAAGAAGGATTGATGTTTTAAAAAGCAATTGCGTCCCTCAACTCTTTCTTTTAGATAGATTTCATTGAAAAGGAATGAATTGTTTCTCATATAGATGCATTTTAGTGTTTTTTGGATTCGGGTCATTATACATCATTGAAGTTTCACTTTCATGCCCATTGTCTTAAGAAACAGACAACTAAAAGTAACGCTTAATTAAAATCAATTTAGCAATTTTTTATTTTTCTAGGGCTCTTTCTACCAACATAGCTTAGGCTAATGTCTTCGAATAGGTTTTAGTTAACTCTCCAAGACAGTAAAAAAAACAATTAGTCTATCTTGCGGTAGGAAAATTCCAATAGTAGCATGTATGCTCTGGGAAGCTCCTCCTAAAGGAGTCAAGCACGAGATCATATCCGAACCAGTGAGGTAATCAATCCTTCCTCATTGGGAATGATAGAATATATACACATATTAACAATGGTAAACCTCAGGATGACCATTTTCGAGGAGCCTGGGGTCACTTGTCAGTAAACCTTGGATTATGTCAAGGAGCCTTCAAGGGGATTGAGTTTTGTTACTCTGCCCTTTCATGTGTATCAAATCGTAGATTGTTACCCAGGTATATTTGTTCCTGATGGTGACCTTAGTGGCCATAAACTTTAGGATTCTTTCCCAAGGTGACGGTGGAGGAAAGATCCCACTGTACCTAGAGCAGACGTCGGCTAGACTCACTTGGACTCTTCGGACGGTTATCTTCACTCGAGATGGTTTAAGTGGAGATACTTGCACCGGTCTGTTTCATTAAGTAGGTTGTCAGGGTAACTGTTCCAACCACCATTTCTGCATTAAAATACTACAATGTTGGATTTCATCACCAACTAGTGTTTTTAGTGCGAGAATATACTGTTTGTGTGTGGTTAGATCTCTTAGATTTTATAAGTGTATGATCATTTGTTTGTTTCTTAGCGACTTTAGGAATTTTTTATTGAGATTTTCTTTGATTGCATGTGTTAAAAGTTTTAATCATGGTTGAATTACCAAGCTGATCATGTAGAACTCAGGTGAAACCCCCTAAGTACACACCAAGCCAACTAGAAGGACTTAAATCTCTGATACCAAATGTTATCAGTAGAATTGGATTAATGAAACAAGGAGAATCATCTATAATTACTCATCCTGATTTCGAGGTAGATCAATCACAAGTAGCAAAACATACTCCATAAATAGTTTCAATTTCTGAATTAACCGAAGTTACTTCTACAACAAGTGAATTATCACTTGAAGAACATGAAATTTCTAAACCAGAAACTGAACCTGCTACATCAGAACCTACTTTAGAATTCACTACTCCAACTCCTGATTATCCTGATTCACCCAGAGTGAATAATTGGATCACATAATATCTTCCTCCTGGTCTCATTAGTATTGAAGAAATCACTGATAAAAAAGAAGAAGTAGTTATCCCTTCAACTCAGGACAATTTAGAACTTAGAGAACATGAATCAATTTTTAATAGTCCTTTCAGACAAGACGCTTGGTATTCTTCATTAACACATTTTCTGCAAAATGTAGTTCTTCAGTATTCACCACCCCGAATACCTTTTTACTCTACACCAATAGGTTATAGACCTCAGATAAACATGTCAGGTGAGTCACCTATGTTTTCTGAATCACCAGAAACATTTCTCTATGGTGGTCCATCTGTTCCTACAAGCTATCAGTCGCTCTCTAGTATGTTCTCAGGAGCATCTCCTTTTCCAAGAAAACCAATGTCATCATCTAGCCTGAATGAACCAAATAATAGAACTTTGAACAATGAGTAAGTTTATATGACGTCCAGAAATATTTCGAACCCCACATCTCAAGGTATTAATATGCAGCCTGGGGGGAAACCTCAAAATAGCCAAATACAACCTGGGGGGAAAACCCAAGGATATTACATACCTCAAGGTCAATATCAACCCCAGGGACAATACATACCTCAAGGTCAATCTCAACCTCAGGGACAGTACATACCTCAAGGTCAATATCAACCCCAAGGACAGTACATACCTCAGGGTCAATATCAACCCCAGGGACAAGACATACCTCAAGGTCAATATCAACCCCAAAGTCAATACATGTCTCAAGGTCAATATCAACCTCAAGGGAAGTATCCTGCTCAAGGATTGCAACCTCCTTTAGCACAACAGTTCTATACAGAACAAAAAATGTTAAGAGGTGGAAATTATCCAGTTAATTATCAGCCATCTGTTCAACCCAACTATGGGCCGTCTTATATACAACCTTCAATGGGAACCTCATATCCTGAAATGGTGTGGGATCCATCCCAAGTCCAATAGAATTTACAACCAAATATGCAAGTAACTTATTATCAAGCAGGACAACCTGTTGGTTATAATCAACCCCAACAACCAGTCTAGCCTTCAATTCCAACACCTACATCTAGTTCTATTTAGCAACCTATTCCAAGTTCACCTAGTACTCCACCACAAACAGTTGTTCAGACTTTTGTTCAACCTATCACACTGATTCCTACAGTGTCTACAGTTTGTGTTACATTTGCCCCTCAAACGTCGATACGGATTCCTCAGGCTTCTATTCCGCAATCTGGACCCACAATTCAGACTAATTTCAGATACCTACAGGACAATCTGGTACAAGTATAGTTATAATGAGTCAACCTTAATTTACTTATCAACTATATCAGGGGTCGTACCAATATGGACTTGTTTCACAAACTCCAGTCTACCCACAACAACCGTACCCTGGATATACATATCAAAAACATATTCAACCTCAATATGGTCTAGTTATTCTTGGTTATCTAGGGGGTAATATGATTCCAAATGCACAACCTATTCCAGGTTTTCCTAGATATCCTCCTCCTAGGATTGGTTTTGTTTCACAAGTTTATCCACAAGACCCTACCCATCGATTTCCGTTCACAGAAAATTTGGGTTTACTGGATTTAACTCGCCTTACAAATGATCCTATCTATTATCATCTATATTGGCCACCAATGCCTTATAAGTTGCCCAGTGATATCCCAAAATTTGAAGGAAAACCAGGAGAGGATCCTTCCAACCATGTTATGACATACCACCTTTGGTGCACATCTAATTCATTGATCGATGACTCTGTTCGACTTAGACTTTTTCAGAGAACGTTAATAGGATTAGTTGCTAAGTGGTACAATGTGTTGGCATGTGTTGTCCTTAATGGAAACTTAATTGATGAAATGAGATGATTGGCAATATGATGCAGAGTGTTGTCCTTGATGGAAAACCTCTCTGATGAAGTTGTACTTGATGAACTTGTTAATGATGTAAATCTAATGTATCTACAATCAGTACAAAAGTTGCAGAAGAAATAATCTACAATATGTGCAAGAAGAATGTCGAACAAGGTATGTAACAAAGAATACGCGGGTTTGTTTAGGAGAAGTTGTGTATGCACGCGGAAAAGATCGTGCCAAGTCGCGTATGCCCAATTGCGCTCTAAATTTATAAAACCAGGGGTTACTACCATGGTATTGACCCATTGTATTGAGCGCTGGATTGTCTATTTGATGCCATCCAGGAATACCAATGGAAGTAATGTGGTTTTGTTTCATGGTATTGAAAAAGGCTAAATCTATATAAGGAGAAGAATTTCATTGTGCAAAGGGCGTGGGTGTCTGAGATTTAATGAATACTTCACTCTGAAGTATATCTGCATGGTTGAACTCTGCTCTTAATTGATAGTTCTGAATCTATGATGCATCTATGAACATAATGAAGGTTCAAGATCTCTAGATCTTGAAATGGTGAATCTCTTGGATGATCTGAAATGAAGTGATGAAGACCTGGCACAAATCTGTTGAAGAAGTTGAAGAAATCTGGGTAAGTTCATAGATCCGGTCTGATCTGCAAAATTTATCTTTTATAGATCTATACGCAGGTTCGTTTCGTGAAAAGCACGTGTATACGTGGCTCTATTCAGACAAGAGCATGTATGGGTTGTTAGGGTTTTTCTGATAAATTGCACAAATGTATACGCGGGTTCACTTCATTAAGGGCGTGTGTATACGCGGGTCTATTTACAGAAAAGCGCATATGATATTTAAATTGCTGGTTGCTCAGAAGATAATTGAGGTGCTGCATATCTGTTCTGAAGTCTGGGCTGTCTCTGATATTCTGGTTACATTGGTATCACTGTTCTGTTTGATGAAATGAGAAACGGATGCTTGGTGACAAGTGAAGGATTGTGTTGAAGCTGTTTGATCCAGTTTGAAAATTGATGAAACGTGGTCTGCAATGGATCTGAGGGTTGAAGCCTTCAGTTTGAAAGTAGAAGCTTTCTGCCAGTAGAGACTGGTGCAAATATCAGGGGGTTGCAGCTTTCTTCCAGGAGAGGCTGGTAAACGAGAGAAGGTTGTAGCCTTCTGCAGGTGGGTGCCTGCGTGCTAGTATGAGTCTACGCCAATACATGATTGTAAGATGTTTTCTTTATATAATAAATATTGAAGACTGAGACGACGGCAGCGATGGTTTTCTCTCGAATTGGGTTTCCACCTTAAATCCTGGTGTTCATGTGTGTTGATGATATGTGATGCTTTATTCTATTCTTACTGCACCTGTTTACTGCCTTCTTAACTTCTGATGAATGAATAAAGCACTGATGTAAGTTAAGAATTAACTGCTTATTTATATCTCTGTGCATACGCGAGTTTCCTTCTGGTTATCTGCGTATATATGCGAGTTCTGTTCAGGAAAGTAGTGTATGGGTTTGAAAGAAAGAAAAATAAATAAGTTTTCTAAATACTGATTCACCCCCCCCCTCTCAGTATTTTTCCAACAATTGGTATCAGAGCCGGTCCTTCTGAAAAGGCTTAACCGCTAGAAGGAAGTTCAAGCAAGATGAGCAATCAAGAGGGAACAACATCCATCAAGCCTCGGCTCTTCAACGGAAGTAGTTTAATCTTCTGGAAAATAAGGATGAGGTCCTATCTTCAGTCTATGGGAGCAGATATATGGGCCATTGTTGAACAAGGATATCAATATCCAGCCACTGTACCAACGGATGCAACAGAAAAGAAGAATTATGAAACAAATGCAAAGGCGGTAAATGCTCTATTAGGGAATCTAACTGAATCAGAATTTGTCAAGGTCATGCAGCTAAATACAACAAAGGCAATATGGGACAAAATCATTCTAAGTTATGAAGGTGATGCAAAGGTAAAAAGTGCAAAACTCCAAACTCTCAGGATTGAATATGAAAAGTTAAGAATGCATAGTGATGAGAGTATTGCTACTTTCGTTTTACGTCTTGATGACATTGTAAATCGTATGAGAAATCTGGGAGAAACAATAGCAGAATCTACTTTGGTTGAGAAAATCTTGAGATCACTAACGACAAAATTTGAGTCAAAAGTTTCTGCTCTTGAACAAAAACAAAATCTTCAAAACCTTACGGTGGTGCAACTTCATGGAATTCTAACTGCTTATGAAATGAGAAGAGGAGGACCATCTAAATTCAAAGAAGCCATATTTAGAGCTTCTAAAAAAGGGAAAGAAGTTAAAGAAGCAGAAGGATCGGGATATATTTCAGAATAAGAGGAGGCAAACTTTGTAAAGAAACTTCAACTTGGTACAAGACGGTTTAGAGGTAAGCTTCCTTTCAAATGCTTTAATTGTGGAAGAGTTGGTCACTATTCTGCTAAGTATCCTTACAAAGAAACACTTGCTAAAGGAAAGGAAGTAGCAAGAAGAAATAAGAACCGGTCTAGCACTAGAAAAAGTTACTATACTCATGAAGACAGTGATGGGTTATCTGATAGTGAGGAAGAAGGTGAACAAGATCTTAGACTTCTTATGGCTTTTGAAAATGAATCTAAAGAAGAAAAGGATACTTTTATGGATTCTCTAGAGGACAATGATTTTCTTAATGAAAACAATCAACTCAAAATATGCTTAGAAGAAAGTAAAATAATCATAGAGACTCTGAAAAATCAGATTGAAGAAGAGAAGAAGCACAATGAAAAATTAGATGTGAAGTGGTAAGTCTAAGAAAAGAACTTGAGAAAGTAAAGACTCTGAATCTTAGATTTGCTAAAGGATCTGAAACCTTGGATGAAATTATCAAGGTACAACGTCCTCCTCTTATAAAGGTAGGTCTTGGATATACCGTAGAATCTTCTCAGGCTTCAGCACCAAACTATCTAAAAGCAGCTACAACTGGTCTACAATATTCTGCCACTCAACAAAGGGATAAATACCCCTCACAGGTAAAGCATGATCATCTCAAGTCAAGAAACTTCAACTCAAATACTCTTCAAAGGAACACCAACCAGCAGGTAAATTCAAATAGAAGATTTCATGATCGCAAAAATTTCTACTTCAATGGACAATGTTTCTCATGTCACAATTTTGGTCATAAAGTTGTTCAATGTGTTGCATATAAAACTATCATGACAAGAGAAGCAAGAAAGAAAAGGACTGATATTGGAACAAAGAAGAATACCTATAACAACTTTTCTCCTCTTCAAAAGGAAGTTGAATGTACTTATTGCAATAACTTTGGCCATGAAGAATATGAATGCAGGAGCAAAGTCCAGCCAAAAGAACATGTTCCTTCAAGCACCAAAGTATGGAAAAAGAAGGATTTACAGGTTGAAAATTGTGGCATAACTTTATTTGCATAAGGTGAAGAAAATCAACGGTACATTGATAGTGGATGCTCAAAACACATGACAGGTGACAAGAACAAACTTCTTGCATATAGTGCTCTAGAAAAGGAAAAGAATGTTACTTTTGGAAATGATACACCTGCTATTATTAAAGGAAAAGGGTCTGTTTTCCTAAAAGAAAAAGTGAAAGCCAATAATGTCATGTATGTGGATGGATTAAAACATAACTTGTTAAGTGTAAGTCAAATGTGTGACTAAGGAATTGAAGTTGTCTTTAGTTCAAAAGAATGTGTGGTACGTGATCTTGATACAGGTAAAACAATTATAAAAGGAAACAGAACTCCAAGTAACCTGTATGTATTAAAGAACTGCAAAGAACAATGTTACTTGAACAAATCTTCAGAAAATTGGTTATGGCATAGAAGGTTGGGGCATCTGAGCTTCTCTCAAATCAACAAGTCAAGCATAATTAAAGTTGTTTGTGGTCTTCCCAATATTACTCTTCCTAAAAATATCATATGTAAATCTTGCCAATTCGGTAAGCAGACCAGAGTGCAATTTAATGCCAAGGAAGGATCATCAAGTGGGCCTCTTGAACTTATTCATACAGATATATGTGGACCTATGAGGAAAAAGTCACCATGTGGTGAAGAATACTATATCTTATTTATTGATGGTTTCTCTAGAATGTGTTGGATTGGGTTGCTTAAACACAAAGATGAAGCATTTGAGAAATTTCAGATATTCAAAGCTCTGGTTGAAAATGAATTAGATCTAAAAATCAAATGTCTTAGATCTGATCGAGGAGGTGAATATACATCAAATGAATTCCTTGAATTTTGTGAACAACATGGCATAAAAAGACAGTTTTCTGTAGCAGGCACTCCACAACAGAATGGTGTAGAAGAAAGAATGAATAGAACAGTTCAACAAATGGCTACAGCCATGCTTGATGATTCTGGAACACCTGACACATTTTGGTGAGAAGCAGCTCATATAGCAATAAATATTCTCAACAAGGCACATGTTCGTGTAAATAGTGACAAAATGCCATATGAACTCTGGTATGGTAATCCTCCCACTGTGAAGCATTTTAAAGTTTTTGGGAGCAAATGTTTTATCAAAAATAATGATGAAAATCTTGGCAAGTTTGAACCAAGAGCAGATGAAGGTATACTTCTTGGTTATTCCTCTCAAAGTAAAGCATATAAATGTTACAATAAAAGACTTCGAAAGATGGTTGAATGTATTGATGTTGTTATTGATGAGTCTCCTGCAGTTCCAAAAGAAGAAAAACAAACAACAAATGAAGGTGATGATGACGTATATCCTTCTACGTCAAATAGAAATGATACAGACAATGAACCCAATGAAGAATCTGGAGATGATTTATCTGAAAAAGCTCCATCCAGATATGTTCAAAAGAACCATCCAGAATCTCAAATTTTGGGTGACAAGGGATCAGGTGTACAAACAAGAAGGACTCTTGTGGGATCCTCTAGCTATTTGGCATTTCTATCCACTGTTGAACCACACAATGTCAATCAAGCTAGCAAAGATGAATGTTGGATTTAAGCCATGAATGAAGAGCTTGATCAAATTGAAAAGAATCACACTTGGGAGTTAGTTCCAAGACCACATGATAAAAATGTCATTGGAACTAAATGGATATTCAAAAACAAGTTAAATGAAAATGGGGATGTTGTAAGAAACAAAGCTAGACTTGTTTGCAAGGGGTACACTCAACAAGAAGGTATAGACTTTGAAGAAACTTTTTCTCCTGTAGCTAGACTTGAAGCTATAAGAATGTTTCTTGCCTTCTCAAGCTTTCAACGAATCAAAGTTTATCAAATGGATGTTAAATCTGCTTTTCTCAATGGTGATCTAGAAGAAGAGGTTTATATAGAACAACCAGAAGGATTCATTTTGGGAAATGATATAAATCTTGTTTGTAGACTTAAAAAGGCTCTATATGGTCTCAAAAAAGCTCCAAGGGCATGGTATTATCGTCTTGACAAATATCTTCATCAACAAGGATTTACAAAGGGGTCTGCTGATAGCAACTTATACACAAAAATTGAAAATGATAAATTATTGATTGTGATTGTATATGTTGATGATATCATCTTTGGAAGTAATGAAGAATCTATGAGTCATGAATTTTGCTTCTGTTATGCAGCAAGAATTTGAAATGTCTTTACTTGGGGAACTAACATTCTTTCTTGGCTTGCAAGTACATCAAACTATAGATGGTATATCCTTATCACAAGAAAAATACCTTAAGCAAATTCTGAAGAAGTATGGCATGGAAGAATGCAAACTTGTAAGTACACCAATGATAACCGGATGTAATCTCAGTTCTCATGATGATTCTCCCACGGTGAATCAACCAGAATACAGATCTATGATTGGAAGTCTACTCTATCTCACTGGGACTAGACCAGACATTATGCATGCAGTTGGGATTGTTGGGCGATTCCAAGATAATCCAAAAGAGTCTCACCTTCAGGCTGTTAAAAGAATATTCAAATATCTACAAGGAACTCAAGACTTTGGACTATGGTATCCAAAGAATGCTGATCTTACTCTTCATGCTTACACTGATGCAGATTGGGCTGGAAATGTTGATGATTGGAAAAGCACTAGTGGTGGTGCATTCTATATGGGGCCCCGGTTAGTATCTTGGTTCAGCAAGAAACAAATTTCTATTGCTTTATCTACAGCAGAAGCAGAATATGTGGCTGCCGCATCTTGTTGCACTCAACTCCTTTAGATGATGCAAACCTTGCAAGATTTTCAAATAAAATGTACACCTCCTATCTTCATTATGTGTGATAACACAAGTGCCATTAGTATCTCAAAGAATCCTGTTATGCATTCGAAGACCAAGCACATTCCCATCAAGTATCACTTCTTACGTGAACAAGTGATTGAACAAAAGGTGAAGTTGGAGTATGTTCCCTCCAAAGAACAAGTTGCTGATATATTTACCAAACCTCTACCCAGGAAAGCGTTCGAATATCTCAGACAGAAGCTGGGTGTTGTCTCTGCCTCTTAGAAGTTCATATCTGATTAAATTCAGAAGATTACATTGGATACGCGGGTTTCCTAAAAGACAGTCGCGTATATATGCGAGTTTATCCTCAGAAAGCCACATATGGTTGATTGCTGACAATTTTTGTGAGGGGTCGGCACTTTTTAGCACAACTGCAGTGCTGTTTAATATCTTTGATGTTGTATGGTATCTCTGGTGATGTTTTATCTCTTCTATTTTTGATTCATTCTCTGAAATTGGGTGAATATGCCTTGATGATCTTCTGTTGAAAGTGTTCAGGATGCACAAGATAAGGGGGAGATGAAGGAGTAAACTGATGTATAGGTTCAGGGGGAGCATTAGCCTTGCTGAGTATTATGCATTGGGCATTGTGATTCTGAAATATGATCACTTTCTTGAAGTTATTTTTGGTTTTGATTATAAAAGGTCATATTTGTAATTTGATGTAAAGGTCATGTTGAGATCAATGTTGTAAATTGTTATTTTCATTCATGTAAGGACATGTTCAAATTTGTAAACCCACTTGGTTGGTTACTTGAGTCTCATATGTAAATCCACTTGGTTGCATCTTTGGTGTAAGTATGAGTCTTTGGTGATAGGAAGGTCATAGAGTCATGTACTTCATTGAAAAACATGTTTTCAACATGAACTCAGGGGGAGCATGGTAACTTCGTGATGGTTTTGATCCGCCCTTTGCCCTTGCTGTCAAAGGGGGAGAATGACATGGTGTTTGAATAGGGGGATATTGATCAAACACCATTGTGGTTGCCATCAAGTCCAAAGGGGGAGATTGTTGGCATGTGTTGTCTTTAATGGAAACTTAATTGATGAAATGAGATGATTGGCAATATGATGCAGAGTGTTGTCCTTGATGGCAAACCTCTCTGATGAAGTTTTACTTGATGAACTTGTTAATGATGTAAATCTGATGTATCTACAATCATTACAGAAGTTGCAGAAGAAAGAATCTACAATATGTGCAAGAAGAATGTCGAACAAGGTATGTAACAAAGAATACGCGGGTTTGTTTAGGAGAAGTCGCGTATGCACGCGGAAAAGATCGTTCCAAGTCGCGTATGCCCAATTGCGCTCTAAATTTATAAAACCAGGGGTTACTACCATGGTATTGACCCATTGTATTGAGCGCTGGATTGTCTATTTGATCCCGTCCAGGAATACCATCGGAAGTAATGTGGTTTTGTCTCATGGTATTGAAAAAGGCTAAATCTATATAAGGAGAAGAATTTCATTGTGAAAAGGGCGTGGGTGTCTGGGCTTTAATGAATACTTCAATCTGAAGTATATCTACATGGTTGAACTCTGCTCTTAATTGATAGATCTGAATCTATGATGCATCTATGAACATAATGAAGGTTCAAGATCTCTAGATCTTGAAATGGTGAATCTCTTGGATGATCTGAAATGAAGTGATGAAGACCTGGCGCAAATCTGTTGAAGAAGTTGAAGAAATCTGGGTAATTTCATAGATCCAGTCTGATCTGAAAAATTTATCTTTTATAGATCTATACGCAGGTTCGTTTCGTGAAAAGCGCATGTATAAGCAGCTCTATTCAGACAAAAGCGCGTATGGGTTGTGAGGGTTTTTCTGATAAATTGAAAAAATGTATACGCGGGTTCACTTCATTAAGGGTGTGTGTATATGTGGGTTTGTTTAAAGAAAAGTGTATATGATATTTAAATTGCTGGTTGCTCAGAAGATAATTGAGGTGCTGCATATCTGTTCTGAAGTCTAGGCTGTCTCTGATATTCTAGTTACATTGGTATCACTGTTCTGTTTGATGAAATGAGAAAAGGATGCTTGGTGACAAGTGAAGGATTGTGTTGAAGCTGTTTGATCCAGTTTGAAAATTGATGAAACATGGTCTGCAGTGGATCTGAGGGTTGAAGCCTTCAGTCTGAAAGTAGAAGCTTTACGCAGTGGGGCGGGTGCGAATATCGGTTGCGGCTCCCGCTAGGAAGAGGTGGTAAACGAGAGAAGGTTGTACGCTTCTTACGCAGGTAGATGCCTGCGGTGCCTGCGTCTTGGTATGAGTCTGCACCGATACATGATTGTAAGAAGTTTCTTTATATAATAAATATTGAAGGCGGGAACGACGGCAACGGTGGTTTTCTCTAGAATTAGGTTTCCATAAATCCACGGGTGTTTAAGTGTGTGTTGATGATATGTGATGCTTTATTCTATTCTTCTTGCTTTTGTCAAGGGCCTTCTTAACTTACGATGAATGAATAAACACGCGATCTAAGATAAGAATTAATACACTTATTTATATCTGTGCATACGCGAGTTTCCTTAAGGTTATACGCGTATATACGCGAGTTACGGTCGGGAAAGTAGCATATGGGTTTAAAAACGAGAAAAATATGTAAGAGCTCTAAATACGATTCACCCCCCCCCCCCCCTCTCAGTATTTTTCCAACAATTGTGGGGGAAACCTCAAAATATACAGCCTGGGGGGAAACCTCAAAATAGCCAAATACAACCTGGGGGGAAAACCCAAGGATAGTACATACCTCAGGGTCAATATCAACCCTAGGGACAATACATACCTCAAGGTCAATCTCAACCTCAGGGACAGTACGTACCTCAAAGTCAATATCAACCCCAAGGACAGTACATACCTCAGGGTCAATATCAACCCCAGGGACAATACATACCTCAAGGTCAATATCAACCCCAGAGTCAATACATGCCTCAAGGTCAATATCAACCTCAAGGGAAGTATCCCGCTCAAGGATTGAAACCTCCTTTAGCACAACAGTTCTATACAGAACAAAAAATGTTAAGAGGTGGAAATTATCCAGTTAATTATTAGCCATCTGTTCAACCCAACTATGGGCCGTCTTATATACAACCTTCAATGGGAACCTCATATCTTGAAATGGTGTGGGATCCATCCCAAGTCCAATAGAATTTATAACCAAATATGCAAGTAACTTATTATCAAGAAGGACAACCTGTTGGTTATAATAAACCCCAACAAACAGTCTAGCCTTCAATTCCAGCACCTACATCTAGTTCTATTTAGCAACCTGGTCCAAGTTCACCTAGTACTCCACCACAAACAGTTGTTCAGACTTCTGTTCAACCTATCACACCGATTCCTACAGTGTCTACAATTTGTGTTACATCTACCCCTCAAACTTCGATACGGATTCCTCAGGCTTCTATTCCGCAGTCTAGACCCACAATTCAGAATACTTTCAGATACCTACAGGACAATCTGGTACAAGTATAGTTATAATGATTCAACCTTAATTTACTTATCAACTATATCAGGAGTCGTACTAATATGGACTTGTTTCACAAACTCCAGTCTACCCACAACAACCGTACCCTGGATATACATATCAAACATATATTCAACCTCAGTATGGTCTAGTTATTCTTGGTTATCTAGGGGGTAATATGATTCCAAATGCACAACCTATTCCAGGTTTTCCTGGATATCCTCCTCTTGGGATTGGTTTAGTTTCACAAGTTTATCCACAATACCCTACCCGTCAATTGCCATTCACAGAAAATTTGGGTTTACTGGATTTAACTCGCCTTACTAATGATCCTATCTATTATCATCTGTATTGGCCACAAATGCCTTATAAGTTGCCCAGTGATATCCCAAAATTTGAAGGAAAACTAGGAGAGGATCCTTCCAACCATGTTATGACTTACCACCTTTGGTGCACATCTAATTCATTGATCGATGACTCTGTTCGACTTAGACTTTTTCGGAGAACGTTAATAGGATTAGCTGCTAAGTGGTACAATGAACTGCCACGAGGCTCGTTTACCAATTTTAACGCCCTAGAAAATGCCTTCTTAACTCATTTTTAGTTTCTAGTTAGATACGACAATGGCACAGAATTATTAACTTCACTAAAACAATCTACGTCTACATATATATTAGATCATATTCATGAATGGAGACGTAGAAGAAGTTTGGTAAAAAAATTTATCCCAGATCGAATATTGGCAGAATGGTTTGTTAAATCATTGCTACCAAAAATCACTAAAGATGTAGCCAAAGCAGGATTTGTCACAGAGGAACAAGTTATTGCTCAAGCTCAATATATAGACTTGGTATATACCCAGTCCGGAACTTTATACAAGAAAATTCTTAATTTATCGCATCCTATCCAAATAACGAAAACTCCTTCAGGGTCTCATGCCGCTGATGGCGTAATCAGTTAAGTTACTACAACTAAGAATAAGAAGAAATCTTCAAAGATTACTTCTCCTATAATAACTTTACCTGATTCACCAAAAGGAGAATCTTCCTTGGAAACTAATGCTGATATTCACATTGTAGATTCATCTACTAAGTCGAAATCCAGCAACAAGAAAAATGGGAAGAAAAATAATAAAAAGACCTCATCTCTGAAAGAAAAAAACTAATAAAAATGAATCAACTGATGAAAAACAAAAACCTCGTTATCCTTGTCTTATCTTTGACGAGGATCATTTCTCCAAGGAATGTCCACATAGGGCTGAAGTTTCTAAGTTCGTCAAAGGTTCATCCACTCCCGCTGTCTTGAAGGATCCCTTTCCAATTCAAGATAGTAAAATGATTGGATATTCTTCTAATACATTAGGAGATATTTTGATGGTTGTGACACAATCACAAGCCTATGGTAGTAAAAATTTCGTTACTGGTAAAGAAACAGAAAATTTTAATTCAGCACCAGCTACATCTCCCTTAGTTTCTAATCCTCTTCATATCGAGAAACCAAATCCTGACTTAGTAAGAAAACCGCCTGCTAAAGGTGTACTTCGTAAATCAACTTTCAATTCACATGCGAGGGTTGCTTAGAACTACAACATTATTGAGGATTTGGAAAATTCCCCTTCAGCAATTTTGGCCTTGGAAGTGATGCAATCATGTCCAGCACAAAGGAAATTAATATTTTCAGTTTTAGGAGCCGAAGATCTGCAGGATTCGAACGTTATGGTCTTCGATTTAGAAAATTTTACACCTCACCTACCCCATCAAATGTCTTTCTAGATTCCAGTGTTAGTCAAAAACAGATGTTGCTTTCGTACTGTGATTGATGAAGGGGCATCTACGTGTATCATGTAGTTGAAATGTTGGAAATCACTTGGTTCTCCGATGATTAACCGATCTCCAACCATCCTCAAAGCATTTGATGGAAGAGGATTCCATCCGTATGGTATTTTATAGGATCTACCTATAGAGGTCGAAGGAAAAACTGTTAATCTAGATGTGGAGGTAGTTGATGACCCTCTAAATTACAACCTTCTCCTGGGTCAAAGTTGGTCTTATGCTATGAATGCCATCATATCATCGGTCTTTCGATTAATCATGTTCCCTCACAATGGAAAGATCGTTAAAATTGACCAGATTTCATATTATTCATCCGACCCAGATTCTACGGATAGTATCCAACATGTTGGAAAATCGAATATCCCTTACGAAGATGTTGGGGTAGGTTTAATTAAAGACTCTACTTTATTGGGGACTTTTTCTATGCCTGCACCCAACGTACTGCATACTATCACTAATATCAATATGATTACATCAAGTACTATTCCATTTGATGATCCTTGGATAGTACCTTCAGAATCAGAATTGAATTCTTTCAAAGGCGAGATGCCTTTGAGTCCTTTTGAGCTATCATATCAAGCGATACAATCATTTTCTAATACCTCTTCAACTCCATCTGATCTAGTGAATGTGATCAATGAAGAATTATTTTTGACATCAAGCTCAGCCTTGACATCAACTCCTAATCCTTTTCAACAAGTATTCAATATTGATGAACATATTCGTGAATTTTTGTCTATGGATGAATTACCATGGGAAGATTTACATCATATACCTTCATTTCTACCTGATATTGATCGATTTGAAAATGATTTTTCATTAATTTTCACCACTGACTATGTCCAAGAACCTCATATTCCTCTATCGATCACAAATTCAGATTCTAAATTGAATTTAGAAAATATTTCTACAACAGTTCCCATTGACATCTCAGTAAAACCAGGAATTTTTGAAAACATTCATATAGGTGCTTCTTCTACAAAAGATGAAATTGATATATACAAAGCCCTATTTTAAGAATTCCGTGAAATTTTTGCCTGGTCCTATGAAGAAATGCTAGGAATTGATCCATCCATTGTCGTTCATGAAATTAAAACATACACGGATGCTAAACCTGTCAGACAAAGATTACATCAGATACATCCACGAAAAGCTGTTGCAATCAAAGCTGAAGTTGAAAAATTACTTTGAGCAGGATTTATTTATCCAATTCCTCTCATGGATTGGGTATCTAATATTGTTCTTGTTAATAAAAAACAAGGAACAATCAGAGTATGTATCGATTATATGGATATAAACAGAGCTTGTCCAAAAGACAATTATCCAACCCCTTATATTGATCAAATCATTCATGACTGTGCTGGAAGTGAAATGTTTTCATTTATGGGTGGATTTTCTGGTTATAATCAAATAAACATACTCCCTGTTGATCAACCAAAGACATCATTCATTTTTCCATGGGGAACTTTTTCTTATCGTAAATTACCATTTGGACTTAAGAATGCTGGTGCAACTTTTCAAAGGGAAATGTCTTATGCATTTCATAACATTGAACACATTGTGCAACCTTATCTTGATGATTTACCTGCTTATTTATTACATAGGAAAGGTCATCCTACTCATTTACGAGAAATCTTTATGAGATGTAGGAATTATAAGATTCGTCTTAATCGTCACAAATGTTTTTTTTTGTGTACAATCTGGACGATTGTTGGGATTTATTTTTTCAAAAGCAGGCATTCATGTCGACCCATCAAATTTTGAGGCCATCATCAATTTACCTCCTCCTTCCACACTCCGCCAACTCCAAATTTTGCAGGGAAAAGAAAACTTTCTGTGTAGATTCATTCCTAACTATGCTAAGTTAACCAAAGGTTTTACTAGGTTTTTGAAACAGAATATTCTTTTCATTTGGGATGATATCGCTGATAGATATTTTGATGCTCTAAAACACGCGTTGAGCCATGCACCGTTATTGCATCCAACCAATTACAACCACGATTACTTTTAATACTTAGAAACCTCTAATTCCATGATGAGAATGCTTTTAGTTCAGGAAGATGAATTTCACAACGAACATGTGATTTACTATCTCAGTCGCAATTTGAATCCGACTAAAATCAAATACTCACATGTGGAGAAATTAGCCTTGGCAGCAGTCCAAGCTGTCCAAATATTTCACCATTACATACTGTTACGAAAAACAATAGTGATCTCTGATTGTGACCATATGATGTATATTTTGACCAAACAACTGCTTGGGGGAAAATACCCTAAATGGATAGTAACCCTTCAAGGGTTTGATTTAGAATTTGAAAAATCTAAATCAAAGAAATCACTACTGTTCGCAGAATTGATGTGTAACTTCCCAAATACCGAGACAGAAAATGTGGTAGAACATCCAATCGCTGATGAATATTTGTTTCTTATCAGTAATTTAGATCCTTGGTATGGAGATATAATCATTTATCTCCAAACCCAAAATTTTCGGCCTAAGCTTTCACATTCACAACGATGAAAGATCCATTACCAGTCTTAGCAGTACAATATTGTTGGAGACACGCTTTATCGTCGCGGTGTGGATTCTGTATTTTAACGATGTTTAACTCACGAAGAGGCTGAAAAAGTTTTAAATGACTGTCATTCTAGAGCATGTGGTGGTCATATGTTTGGGTATGCCACAGCCCAAATATATTGCACGGTGGTTATTTTTTACCTTCATTATTTAAATATTTCATTCTAGCAGTCCAAAAATGCCACAATTGTTAGATCTTGGATCATAAAATGCGTGCACCACCAGCTCCTCTTCACCCAATAATTTTTGTCGGTCCTTTTGCAAAATGGGGCATTGATTTCATTACATGTAACCCTCACTAAGCCAGGGGGCATGGGTATATTATTCTAGCAGTAGATTATTTTACCTATTGGCCGAGGCGATGCCTACATTTGCGGCAGATGGAAAAACTACAACTAATTTTGTATTCAATCATGTGATTTCTCGATTTGGTGTACCCCAAGCTATCATTACTGATCATGGGAGCCATATTCAAAACATTGTGATGACCGAAATTTCTGACCACCTTGGCCTGTGCCATGATATTTCTACACCATATTACCTGCAAGATATTGGTCAGGTTGAAGCTGTAAATAAATTTTTAACCACTATGATTAAAAGGATAATCGGAATTCATAAATAAAAACGGCATACCATGCTTTTTTCAACACTTTGGGCATATCGAACCTCAGCAAAAATTGCAACAAGTTTCACTCCTTTTCAGCTAGTTTACGGTTTAGAAGCTCTGTTACCAATTGAATGTGAAACACCATCACTCTAGTTAGCCATAGAATTACTACCAGCTACCTCTGAGGAGGAGAAATGCTTTTTATACTTAGCTCAATTACATGAAACTCAATGTACCGCTGCATTGGCAGCTGAAGCTCACAAAAAATGCGTTAAAGCTTAGTATGATCGAAGTGTTACACCTCGTGTTATTTCAGAGGGTGACCTAGTATTGGTATACGACTAAGCTAATGATAAGCTAGGAACTAGAAAATTCGAACCCATGTGGCATGGTCCTTATATTGTCAAGCGAGTCCTTGCAAAAGGGGCCTATGAATTGATTGATTATGACGAGGTCTCTTTAGAAAAGCCCAGAAGTGGGCATTATCTGAAGAGATATTATGCTTAAATATTTTGTGGAGATTTTATTTGTATAATATTTCTTTTCGTAGCTAGTGTGCCTTATATTAGAAGAGTGTGCCTAGTTTAAGTTTGTTTTTACTACTATTCCTGCTTATCTGGATTACTCTTGATATAACATATGTCGACATCCCTTCAAATTTATATTGGTTTTGCTAATGGTGCTTTTCGTAGTACACAGAACATTTATTCCGCAGCCTAGGTTATTCACCCACTGATGAGTTTATATCTATGCATGGGGTAAGCCTCGGTCAAACAATGAATAATATTGCAGAATATAGCATAGTCATTGAGTTATTATCTGAATCCATCTCATTTTGAATTCGACATTTGATAGTTAGGTTAGATTCTTAACTCATTGTATTACATTTAAATTGAGTATACCCAATTAAAAATCCAGTATTATTGAGGTTATTTTTGAAGGTACGTCTCTTGGAACAAGAGTTTGATTACATTGAATATCAACACATTCCAAGAAATTTAAACACATTGGTTGATGCATTAGATACTAGTGTTACAAACAGACATTTGCAACATTAAAGTAGTAAATCAAAGCAACATTTGATAAACATGTTGAATAGATAGCCAGAAATAGTAGTAATATCATAGAGTAGAGTAATGTTTTCAAAAAATATTACATCGTCCTCGATTATAGGTTTAAAACGCCTTATGATCGGAAAAAATAGTGATACAAAAAACAAAAATTTCATAGTATTCACAATCATCCACTATCTGTGGTGGTGATCATGATAGTACATGACAGCTCATGCTACTCTATTTAGGAATCTCCTGAACTGACCAGGAACTCCAATAACACATCTCTGAAGACAGAGAGGGATATCATCTATCGATGTGTCCTGGATATCCAAGGTCAACCATTCTAGGTTGTGTCCTAGGTCAGTAAGAATCTCAACTGCCTGATCCTGTGGTGCTACAACGGGCTCTCTTTGCTTCCTGTCAAAGCGATGGAGTGCAGCTGGCCTGCGTGGACCAACATCTGCATTTTAAAATTTTTTGTTATCAGTATTGGACTATTTAAATAAAAATAAATAAAAATTAGAATTTAGAACATTTCAAAATGATTCTTACCTGAGTCATCCCACTGTGTTCCCAGAGAAAGGGACATCTCTCGATCACCACAGAATTCTATCTCAGAATATGGGAAATATTCTATGGCGAAGATTTAGTTCTCCAACTAGTGGAAATAAGCTGGAGTGAAATGAACAATCTCACCTCCCTTGCTATGACAGGCCATCAGTGCAATCCATCGAACCATCCGAGGCTCCCTGACTCTACCATGGTCAACTGAGATAATATGTGGGGCAAGTGAAGGAATTATCTCTAGAGAAAATGTGACAACAATAGCTCCATACCCAAATTTTTTCAACTTTGAGTTCTTTGCCTGGGTCAATTGGCCTTTTACATTGGCCAATACTACCTCACACCAATTGAAAATGGTGCCTCTGAAACAATCAACAGCAGTCTGCATTTGGGATCTAGTAGAAATGTGTGGAGCTGCACTCCCACACAACCGGATTATAGTAAACGAAACCACTTTTATTTCAAGATGGATGATTGTTTTTATATCAATGCGTTTATGTTTGGGATCTACTTCTTCATTGAAAAACTCTTGCTGAAGGCTAGTGATAGGTTGGCCACCTGCCCTAGCCCCAAACAAAGAGATTGGTTCACCTCTCTTTGATAAAACAGTAAGAAAATATATATCTTCCAGCTCGATTTCGAGCCAGTGATCTCCAATTATGAAGCATTGTTCCTCGACGTCCCACTTGTTTACTAGCCATGTGAGTAAATATACTTGGGGCCCTCATACCCTGAATAGCCCATAATTTATATAAACCACATTCCCTCAATACACGCAATGTGGGCGCATGTACCATTGCGGCCTCATCAACCTCTTCATGTTCGCATTCCCTCCATTCAAGCATTGTAGATATTCTACAATGGGAAATTGGAAAATTAGAAACAATTTGAGTGAAAAAAATTGGTTTATTTTAGGAGAATCAATCATTTTATTTTCTTCACGGCGCCTCCGCACCTTTTGCACAGGGATAGTGCGAGGATCCACACATGTCCTCTACAAAATTTTTGGGACCACGACAATTTTCTCTTTGAAAATTTGTCGGGGTCCGCAGGTGTCATGTTTATTACCTGCAAACCCTCATGGGCAAACTTTTGAACATATTTTTCCCCTAAAAAATGAATTTAAAACCTAAATTAAGAAAGTGAACAGACAAGAATGAAGGCAAGGATGATGTGGATTACCTAGAGCTGACGATTTTTGATTCTGACCGTTGAGTTTTCCATAATCTCCTCTGGAACATTTTTCACCAAAATCTCTCAACTTTCACTCTGGAATCAAATGGTAAAAATGAATTAGAAAAACTCCTTTTTATAAGATTTTTTGAATAAATGAAATATAATTTTGTTTGTTTTCCACTTTGAAAAGTTGTTTTCGGAATTATTTTTATTAATCATAAATAGGTATGTTTAATTTTTGAGTTTTTCTGTAGGATACATGATTTTTTGGGTAAAATGATCATTTTGACAAAGGAGTATACTTTTTATCACTTTTTTGAACTCGGTAAAAATTTTGAAAAAGAAAAACCTAGGAGTACATTTTTATCCCTTTTTCAAACTTGTTAAAACTTATGAAAAGGAGAAAATCATGAGTACATTTTTATCCATTTTTGAACTCGTTAAAAATTATGAAAAAGTGAAATATTGAGTTCTCTTTTAAGCCCTTTTCAGACTCTTTAAACATGAAAAGATTGCTGAGTACTTGACTATTTGAACTCGTTAAAGGAAATGAACATTCGTCCCTTCAGTATAATTTTACCCCTTTTCCGGAATGAAATGGACTATTTACGAAAAAGGTATACGTTGACTAATCATAGTTAATAGAGTTCTCTCTTGTATTATTTTATCCTTTTTCAAGCTTGAGAGACTAAATTTACAAAAAAGTACACCCACGGAGTTTTCTTAAGTTTTTCTTCTGACTCCCTAAAACTGAAAAACACCAAGTTTCGCCTATACTGGACTCAATAAAAATTAACAGTAAAGGACTTGTCAATTATAAACAAGAACGAACCACTCCTTCTTAGGGTTTGATTTTATACTAAGTTGGACTCAACTGAAGGATGAACTTATATAACAAGCAAATGTTATCGTCCTCAAGCTTGTAAAAAATAAAGAGGTACTTTCTAGAAATGGTGGGGGAAAAGAGAGAAAATGGATCCAGTTGTGTAACTTTGTTTAAAAGCAGTATACCACTCTTGAACATGACACTTTTTGTCACACTTCTACCTGGGTTGGGAAAATCCTTTGCCTATCAGTTAATCAAACCACATTGAAAGTCTTCAGGTGGATTTTGGGTATTAGATTTAGGTCAAATTGTTACCAAACCATCTGCAGTGTCGTTATGTGTTCAAGAGGACAGTTCAAACAAACCATTCATCTGCAAACATATGTCTCCATTCACGTTGACCATCCCTGAGTCAGTCCTTGCAAAATATTTCTACAAAACTTGATCTAATGGTTTCGTGTCGTGGGCTTTCCTAAGATGGATCACTTTCTATCAATGACAACATATCATCTAGGAAGTTGATCTAGAATCCTTCAGTACCTTGGAATCTGCATGCTCTAATGGTAGATTTCTCGCCTTTGACGACAGGTTACATCATTGACCTCTGATCGGATGATTCTACGAAGTGTTCGACTTCAAATCATTTATTCACACTTCATGGATTGTACTGAGTACTTTGAGAGCCATTTTCATTATTGGTGGTTTCTCTCACACTTGTTAACAGTTCACATCATTGACTGGTGATCAAGTGGTTTCTACCATGTCTGACTTCGACACAATCAATCACATGGATAGAATTGTACTAGTTCAGGAAGCAGAAATCAAGACCCTAGATCTAGTTTCCACCATCCAGGCTGCGAGGAGTTTTATTATTAATTATGATGTAAACTATTCATAACAAATGGCTACGTCCATACTGTGTCTGCTATTGATGTAATATTAGAATCATTTCTATATCAGAACATTTTAGCTAGTTTTGATCTGAGTATGGGAATTCTTACCTCAGCGATGATATATATATATATATATATATATATATATATATATATATATATATATATATATATATATATATATATATATATATATATATATATATATATATATATGTTTTCATTGAATGTTTTTACACATCTCAACTGGTGTTTCCACAAGCCAATCCTCGGAATGATAAAGCACTTCACTCTTCGAATTATCTCAGACTTCGCGCTTTAGGGGGCAATCTGTTACACATTATTTTGTCACCATGAAATTTGGTTGTCTATATAGGTTCATCAATACCTATATAATTCTCCCTTAGAATTCTACAACCCTAAAGTTCCTAGACCAAGTCCTGAAATTGGAGAAAAGATTGTATAAATCATAAAAAAACTTGTACCACACTTTTCCTAAGCTTTACCTGTGACACCACACCCTTTTTCTCTAAAAACTATGGAGCCGACCACACATTTTCTTCATTAAAAGTGCAGACCCCTGTAAAAGGTAAATTGAAAGTGAAAGTAAATTCTAGAAGCCCAACTGGTTGAATATTCTCCCAGCTGGAAGATTCTAGAAGGCGTTATCTAGTCAAAGCCTTACTCCCTCCATTATCATGAACATTCATTCCTTCATAAAAGGAGCCTATTCCTTGGTCTTTGGAACTTAATCCCTTCATAAGGGAACTCTATCCCTTCCATTTTGGAGCTATAACCACTTTCCTTCTCCTATAAATTGAAGCTTTTGTTCAGTCTCAAGGGTACATGCTCACATATGTAAAAATTCTCTATAAATTTTGTATACTCTTAGTACTTTCTTTGTACTTAATAGATATGCTAGAGAAGGGAATTGTTGAAGAAACATATTCTTTTTTCTAGCTACGAGAACAATTACATACTCGTAGTTAGGTTGGTTCAATGAGTGGAAGGGCTTGTCAGACCAAAGGAAAATTCTTGTTCCAAACCCTGGAAGGATCTATATGACATCAAGGTGAACGCGGTTGTAAGACTCCTTCTTTTATTTAAAGATAATACAATTGGATCCTGTTTTCTCAATAAGTTGTTTATGTGTTTACCTGAATAACTTATTTCTTAAATTCCTTGATCATTAAGATAGATTTGTGATTGTTGAATCAGTATATGTTGCAGGTGATTTTGATTCTCTTCCATGTCTTTGTTTGTATATCTTAAGAGGTGACTTCTTAGAGCGACCGGAAAGAAGAATTTAACTAGCATTAGATCACATGTAGGTCCTTTCTTCATCATAGAAAATTCTAAATCATATATAATCTAGAGAAAGTAGTTTACATTTATCCTGTTTGTTTCTAGATATCCTTGTCATACTAGGGAGATATTTCTTGTCTGTAAGAAAGATTTATCTACCTAACAGAGCTGTAATAGTTATCAAGATTCTGTAAATGTTAGAGAGAACCTACCATATCGGGACCAGTTATGGTCTGATCTAGTGCAGGAAGAAATACAACAGAGCAACAAATAAGGGACCTCATCTAAGGTTGAGGATGAGGAGAATTGTGCCTTGGATGGAAAGGTAAAGAAAGGGAAAGGGAAGAAATCCCAATCCAAAGGAGATTCTAGTTAAGGGGGCAAGAAAAAGGACTTGTCCAAAATCAAGTGCTTTCATTGTCATGAATTTAGGTACTATGCCACGAAATTCCCACACGAGAAAAAATGAAATAAGACCTCAGGAGGAGCGGCAATTGAAGCTATAGATTCCAAATTCGAGCTTGATTTTACCCTCCACTACAAGAAAAAAGGACATTGGTGAGGTTCATGCTTGTGACGGACCTTTAAGGTCCGTCACCAATGTCACATATGGTGACGGTCCTTAAAAAAGCATCGATGTAAGTGTATATAGTGATGGTCCTTTAAGGACCGTCACCAAAGCCATTTTCAATGACGCTTTTGGTGAGGGTTGTTAAAGGCCCATCACTAATTCTGTCTTTAGTGACACTTATAGCGATGAACTTTTAATGACCCTCACCAATGCTATTTTTGTTACTTTTGGTGACGGTCAAAAAACGTTCATCACCATTGATCATTCCAATGAGTTTTTGATGATGTTATGTCCTTGTTAATATATTTTTTGTCAAAAGATAATGATTTAATACCATTATTGTGGAGTATTTTTTATAATATGTCAAAGGCCATAGTGGTTAGATTAAATCATTTTTTTAACAAGTAATTAGTGTGTATCATTTCCCTCAAATAATGACTAGTCATGCGAATAGAGTTTTCTTATGAGTCAACACATGATTCATATATATTAAGTTTATTATCTATAGAATTCCCTTTATATAAATTCCCACTAGTGTGTGTAGGAAATATATTATTTAATACATAATCATGCTCTATCAATTCTATTGATGAGAAAGACCTAACACTCCTCAACAATCTGAGCACTCCTTAAATTAATGCTTTGGCACACTAATTTTTTGGTCATGAAAGTTTTATTAATTTCATAAAATCACATTAGCATTTGTAGTCCTCAGAGATATATTTCTAATGAGGTATCATGTTCTCAAACAAAGATCATATGACCAAGTTACGACCACAGGAAATTGGTTGCCCAACTACCCTCAACAGGGCCCATAAACTCTTGGTGTTACATCTCCTTGAGTTAGGGTTTTCTCTTATTTTTAAATAATAAAAAGGCCCTTGAGCCTTATTGTAACACATTTCAGAGGCATGTAGCCACCACATCTCTTCTCAGAGATAAGCTACCATCGCCCAAGCTAGTTTTTTTCCATTATGTCTGTAAGCATTTTTCAGTATTTGATATTAATGAAACAAAGTGTTATTCCTACTGCATCTCTGTGTTTATGTTTATTTTTGTATTTTATTGTGTTCCTACATATTTTTGGATCATGAGGGTATAATATGAGGCATGTAGATGGATTCTAATATTTTTTGGGTCCAGTTGCGGTTGATTCATTAGTGGGGTGTAGGTGTGAATTAGTTAACTCAATTAATTGAGTTAAATCAGTTTAACTATTTATAACTAAGTGATGAGCTAGTGAGAGGTCCATTGAATTAAATTAGATTTAATTCACAATGACTGGTCAATCAAATAATTGATAATTCACTATTAATAGTTGCATGCATGTCAATTTCGAGGAAGACCCAGTTGAGACAGAGGTTAAAGGGAACATAACTATCAGTTGTATTTATACAAAATTGTCCATGTGAAATTATAAAGTCATTGGGATGCCAAGATGGATTGCACAATCAAGGAAGGTTGGTTTTCCTAATTAATAGGGAGCTAATTCCATAGGAATTGCATGAGTAAGGCAGGCTGAAGGAAGGTTGAGAATTGGCTAAGTACTAGACCAATTATGCCTAGATTAGTAGGAGACAATTGGTAGAGTGTTGGAGAATCTCATGATAGATTAAGCATTGTATTGTTTCATAATTCCTTGACTTAATACACAAAAGAGATAGAGGGGTTTTGAGCAGTTGCTTTCCCCAGATACATCTTTTGTTGTGCGATTGATAATTTATTTCTCTTACTTATATGTGATTGTGCGATCGTGTTTTGTTTCTGAAAATTGTAGGAAGGATTAAATATCTTGTTTTAGTACATTACAATATCATATTGAATCCCATTGGTTAGATTTTATACATGAAATAGAAGAGAGTTTTGATACGATCTCGTCTTGGGGTGGTTATAAAGATAAACATAAATGGAGGAGGGATTTCACTATTTTTTAGAGCCAGAACAGAAGTAGATGCAGGCATAATATTGACTGAGCTAACCCTAGTTTGAGGGTCGACATTGAGATCTGAAGTTCATGTCAAGATTCAGTCAAATAAATGCCCAAAATATATGGATCCATATGAGCTAGGTCGAGTCTCTTATGGAGGCAAGAGTCATGGTTTCTTCTATGGGTGGATAGGGTTTGTTCTACAACAATTATAAGTACATAAGTATAGTGCCCTAGTTAGGACAGTTTCCTAGCATGTTTAGTTCATAAGGTATGCCTTCAAGGCTGTGAAAAATTTGTGTAGAAGAAGAGTAGTTGTGACCCTTAAAGTGAGGTTTATTTTTGAAATATAGACCGCAGATCTGGAAGATGGTTTGCAAATTCAGTATGTGTGGAGATAGAAGATCCAAAGGACAGTGGAACCTGAGCAGAAGATTGAGCATGCAGAAGAAATGTTCCATGTGAAGAATGGATTGACATGTAGAGGAGTTGATTTGGTGGACTATCCATGGATTTTTAGATAGATATCTGAAGAAACCTATAAAAAATTAGTCAGTGGACTATTAGTGGTTGATTTGTGACCCTAGTTCAGTCATCTATAGATTGTTAAAAGGATGATAAGAGGAGTAGTTCATATTTATTCATAGATTGGAAAACAAAGGTCAAATTGTCGATACACAAGAAAAATTATTTTGAGAGGACTCAAACCATTGTTACGTGGAAGATTTGAAAAGCCCTAGATGAAGAAAATATTGTGAGCCTTAGATCATTAAAAATAATTGACTATGGTTGGGCAGATTGATGGTAGTCCAAGTATAGTTGGAGGGTTGTTAGATGATTGTCAAAGAAGAGCCCTAACTCTTGTACTTGTGAAGGAAAAAAATATTGGTAGAAGGGCAGGTGTATAGGATCTAAGGATGTGCAAACTTTGAAGGACTAAAGTAGCAGTCAAGTGGGCCAACCAACTAGCCCTAGTTCACTATATTGTAGAGGATTAATTCAGTGAGAAGAAGGGAAACCTCCATAGCCACAGACTTCTCATATTGGATCCGTAGTATGGAAAAAGTGGGCATACCAAAGAATTGTTCACAAATGGAGTTGTGAACAATTTGTTACCACTCAAAATAGTAGTGTACCTAAAAGGGTTTCCTAAGAGGGCAACAACTAGGATAAGGAAAACGGTGGAGGCTTAGCCCATTGTCACCACAGCTAAGGCTCCTTTCTCTTCACGAAATTTCACCTATGGGAGGAGTCCTGGTAGTTTAGGAAGTCACTTGTATATTATAGGTTAGTGAATAGGTGGGAAGTGACCCTAGAAGCCCTTTCCCTAAGATAGAATAAAGAGTGGGACATGCTTTCCTTTTAAGCAAGGGACTTGATCTTCTAGGGAGAGAGGAGGGGGATTGAAGGGTTGAGGGAGAAGAATAAGACTTATGAAGGAAGTTATCAATCCATAAAATCCTTGGGAACTTGGATTCCAAAATGGTCCTTAATGAAAGGCCTTTGACACCAAATGGGACCACACGGGGCCAAGCGAACCCAACCCAGGTTCAGGGATGGAATTTAGCAACCAATGATGTTTCTATCTTGGACAATGTGAGGGAAAAGGACCAGGCAAGGGTTTTTACTTCGATGGGTCAAATTTATCCTATTAGGTTCTAGCCTTGGGAACACCTATGCAAAACTTGATCTTAGAGCTAGGGCTTGAGGTATCCGAAGATTCCTTCGTCAGAATTGGCCCAAATAATGAGGAGAGTGAGGGGACCTACCAATGCAGTTTCCTCTTGAAGATCAAAGTTTTCCTCTGGCTATATTCTTGGGAAATTGATGCCCTAAGTGACCTAATGGTACTAGACCTAGGGAAAAATGGTAATTTGTGAAAAAAGGGGGGGAAATCATTACCCTTTTTGAGGTACTAGTGCATAATTCAGTTGGGGATATGGAGTCAAGGGTGATAATGAACAATAATTCAGTTTCTTGATCAAGGAGGCCCAGAAAGTCAACTTCGTCCAATGTTAGAGTGAAATGAAAAGTGGCCTTCAAGAATTTATACTTCATACAAGTGGTGAAATTTTATTGAGATAAAATGATCTCTAAGACATTTCATTCATCCAACAATGGCCCATACGTTAAATAAACTAAATAGACACATAATTCCACATTTCCATCATGCAACAATTAGCCCTAATTATAGTGAAATTCAATAGTATGCAACAACAAGTAGAATAGTGTTAAATTTTCACTCACAATGTTAGAGAGTATATCCAACCAGCTTCACATTTGAAAAAACAAATCTCCAAGATAAAAATAGCCCAAATGCATACATAAAAATGCATCCATCATCCAAAATAGTCCTCCAAGGAAAAATGTGAAGTTCTCTAAATATAAAGAGATCCCAAGTCAAGTGATGATGCAAATGAATCTAAATAACTCCTATTTACATTGATTAGGAGTTGATCGAATTAGCTTATGGGCCTACATTAGCCCCTAAACATAAAATAATATGCAAGTAGCCCTAAATTTTGGTGACAATCCCACCAAACTATCAGACATGGAATAATAAGCCTCATAATAGGTCAACTGATGCTTAGGGCCTTCTCGGAGGCATACTGGGGTCCATGAGTGCCATAATGATGCATGGGACTCATCGAAACTATTGAACAAGGGGGTGGCCCCTTGTTCTCCAAACATTAAACCTGTGGTGCTCTCATTAAACTTGTGGATTGAAAGGGTTGTGTGTGGCCACCATCAACAAGTAGGTGAAGTGTTGTCTTGTTCATGATAGATTGGTTGTCAAAGGATTAACACCAATCCCTATTTTTATTCCTTGTTTTAGTGTAATTGTAAAGGGTCATGATCCATGGTACAAGAGATCTAGCCTGTTGTATTGTAGTTTGTAATATAATGAAGAAGGGCTTGCACACTAACACTCCCTGACATGCCCTAGCACTCTAGCATACATTGGAATTTCCTAACATGTAACCTTGCTACTCCCTCCTTATCACACCTAAAACTCACTGACACTCCTTATTATACACTCTTATTCATTCATTACCATGCATTTTGAACTAGTTATCCCTTGTGTTTCCATGGCACTCCCTAGCACGCATTAACACACCCTAGCATTTGGCACATCCTAGCATGTCGCCCTGGCACTCTAGCATTCCTTGGAACTAACTTTCATACCTTTAAAATCCATCCTTAGCACACCTAGAACTCATTGATACTCCCTGTCACACACTCTTATTCATTCATTTCTATGCATTTGACACTAGTGCTCCCTTGTTTTTCCTTGGCACTCCCAAACACTTTTCCCTGGCATGCATTGGCACACTCTGGCACCTGGCACATCTTGGTATGTTTCTCTGGCCTCTAGCATGCCTTAACACTGCCTAGCATACTTTGACGTCACTCTCTCCTTAGCACACCCGAGACTCACTGACACTTCCTGTCACAAACTCGTATTCATTCATTTTTAAATATATTTTTATCTGTTCTGTTATTATGAACTCTCTAGTGGAATATCCATGATAGTTTACGAATGACCCCAACATATATCCTTTATGAAAGTCATATGATGATATTTCTTCACACTTAGGTATCTCTAGTTGTCCCAACACAATGTAGGTCATCACCACCACCCTTGAAAAATTGAACATGATAGGCTCATGGTCCTATCTAATCTTGGAAGAAAAACTCAAAACTTAGTTACACAACATGATGGAAGATTATTATAAAGGTTTCCCATGTTTTCTAATAAAAAATATCTAGTAGTACTGGAACAAAAACACATTTTGCTCACGATAAATATCCATTATAGTTTACAAATCACCCCAGCATATATCCTTTATCCAAGTCATATGATGATATTTATTCACACTTATTTATATCTTGTCCCAACACAGTGCAGGTCATCACCACCACCCTTGCAAAATTGAACATGATAGGCTTCGCAATGGACTGTTAATGGATGATTTGTGACTCTAGTTCAGTCATCTAAAAATTGTTAGAAGGATGATAAGATGAGTATTTCATATTTGCTCATAGATTTTACAACAAAAAATTGGTACACAAGAATAGTGATTTTGAGAGGACTCAAATCAATATTAGGTGGCATATTAGAATAGCCCTAGATGAGGGTAGTGTTGTGGGCACTAGATTGGTAAATAAAATTATTGTGGTTGGGAGAATTGATGGCAATCCAACTAAAATTGGAGGATTGTTAGGTGACTATCAAAGAAGAGCTCCAAGTCATGTACTTGTGAAGGAAAACAACACTGGTAGAAGGGTAGGTGTATTCAGCCTAAGGACATGCAAAATTTGAAGGACTAAAGTAGCAGTCAAGTGGGCTAGCCAACTAGCCCTAGTTCACTATATTGTGCTAGAGAAAATATTTCCTATGAAAAATATTATATGGCTCATGATTATATCCAAACTTGTTCCTCTTGCTAGTAGCCTTTTCTTAAAAAAAATTCTTGCAATTCATGTTTTTGGTTACCTATGCATTTATAGATCTTATTGATGTGAATCACACTTTGAAAGGTACCCCATAAGCTGAGTGGTGGGAGCAACCAAATCTTGTTTATGACTACATTGAGAAAATTTCCTCTTGTTGGTTTCAAGATCATTTTGACCTATATCATCGATCATTCCAAAATGCACCTTTTCCAGGCCCCAAAGTTGTCCCTCAGTGTTGACTTGATGTGGATTTGTTAGATGTTCGCTGTCTACATTTCCTTGTAAAAATCTAGTGCATGAATGATTGTCCACATGTTCATGGAGAAGAGAATATATTTGCATTTGATGTGGTCTAGAGAGAATTTTTATTTGGGTCAAGCCCGTATCCTTCATTAATTATTTTCTTGAAATCGCTTTCATTCTTAGCACTGTAGTTGTAAATATCAATGAGGGTTTCATTACAGGTTTCATCAATCTTCTGGGCCTGACCAACTTCATTATTGTCAACAATAGAGCCATATAGAGGTGGAAATGGATCTGTATGACTGAGAGCTTCATTAATTGTGTGTTTATAACATACCTTTTTTTTTCTACCATGGAATATTCATGACATATGTCAATAACTTTGTCTTCTAGATGAGTATTGACAGTAAAAGGGAGAAACTTCCCTATCCCATCAGGATTGAGGAATAAATTTAGATCATAGGCATCAAAAATAGGGGGACCATCAGATTCCATGATATAGGATATTTGAGGGTTGAAGTATAAAATTAATGTTTTCTTCACTTAGATAATCATGAGGGTCACATTATTACTTTCATGGTTTTGAAAAACCCCTTGATTTTATTGACCTCAAACTCTAGGAAACCATGATTACTTCCGTTTATTTCTTACACAATCATGATTAAAATCAAAGTGCAACGTGGGGGTACATTAATGCTCTACTCAAACTCACAATGGAATGTCGAGGTGCTAGGTATATTACAATGTTAGTCTGCAACTCCCTTACTTTCACTGTTTTAAAAAATAGGATTAGTGTGATTCAAGTATAATTTTGTGACCTAAAACATGTTTTTAGGATTTAAATTATCAGCAAGGGAAGCATGATCTTCATCATAATTTTTAAATGGTTGATCCTTTTGGGTATAAACATGGTTTCTACCTGACTACAACTGCATACATCTTGTATCATTGGTGGAACTATTCAAAAAAAATTCATTTCCTATGTTTATTGCTTTTTCATGTTGGACATCATGACTAGCCTCATCACAATGGTGAAAATTATTATCATGCTCGTTTTTTTCATGAAAATATTTCATAGAATCTAGGACACATACATCAACACATATAAGTTCTTTGATGAGGTTGGGGTTTTCTGTGGGGCTATGTTGGTCACAAAGTAGCTTGTCCATCATGAACTAATCTTGTGAATTTGGAGAGTCCCTTTTATTGATATTGTTATCATCTTCAAGAGGGGTGGGAGCTTCTTCTTCTTATATAGCCGCCACAAGGTCTTGAAAGGTGTTTTCATCCCATATTGTCTTTGGATCCCATGTTTAGAAAAAAATTTATTGAAATATTTTATGTAGAATTACCCTATTATTGAAATTTGGTGCTTGTTGGGTGATTTCGATGGCTTCTACAAACTAGTTACTAGACAATGTTTCTAAGCTCTTAGGAAGGAGCTACTTAGCGGTGGCTGCCTTTCTGACAATTACTGGTATTGATTGTTCATTAGTATATTGAAAAATTCATCTTCAGGGATTAATGTTTCAATTTTATCAAGTGTATCTTGTTTCATATTCATCACAAGATGGGCTTTGCATGCACTCAGTTCATTGTAGCAAGGCTTTCTGGCTTGCCTTGACTATTGAAATCAAGTTACAGAAGAAATCCCTAAAGATGGAGCATCATTGAGAACAATTCAATCTCCTCTTAGTGGATGTTTTCTAATCCCTCTTCTTCTCCTCTTTTCCCTTGTCATCTTCATTTGTTTACAAGGCATGACAAAGATACCCATAAGTCTAAATTTTAGCCCAAAAGAAATTGTAATGATAGTGGAAATGTTACGAGAATATTGTCATTATCATTATGGTCTGCCCATTCTAATGAGGGATGTCTTAAGCAAAGAGTTCTCAACACATATTTTAGTGGCTGAGAAAAAGGAAGGAGAAGGTTAAAATGATTATAGTCAACAATCCCAATTACATAAGTGGTTGTTGTGGACTTCCCAATCCATGGTGGGAATGCCTCTGCTACTAAGTATGGTAATTCTAACAATTCAAAAAAAAATGGAAAAACAATTCTAAGTGCACAATTATTCTTAATCATCATTAACTACTTCACTTTAGACAAGGATGCTTTGTTTGTGAAAAACTGTTGCATTATAGTTAATGGTAGTGACAAAAATATTATTTCACAAGATCATGTGACTTTTCTTAATTTTCCTTCAAAATTTTAACCTTGGTATAAAATTTTAGGGTTGGATGAAGGATAAGGAACCAATGCGAGTTATGAATGTCCATAAATTCACTTTTGCTATTGACCACTCTTTGATAATATTAAGTATGATGGCACTCTTGTTGACTGTCGGGGTATTATTCCTTGGAAGGTATTATAAACACGATTTCCATGCAAGATATTATACATTGTCTTGGAACTTCCCTATTTTTGCAGAGAAGTTAGCGTCATGCTAGTGATTAATTTGAAATTGTATTTTAGTGGAAAAATTCACTTTTTTTTGGTGGAATAGTTCATAATTTATTCTGATCTTTTTTTGCAAGTGTACTAGTCACGGTGATAAATGTGTGGTTTACTTTAGAGGGTTCTCAGTTCTTTCTAGATACACTTTTCATCATTTGTTTTGAATACTTCTCTAGTGATCCTGAGGTCCATGTTGTTACGTTTATTGGTTGTTTCTGTGGAAACTTTTTCCTAAGGTTCTGCAAGGTAAATCCAAATGAAAAACATACTATTTTACATATTGATATTTGTTCAAGACATTCTTGTATGATACTTGAATTTCATCAATCTAGATTTCTATTTCATTATCTATATCAATATATAAGAACAAGCCCATGGATTGTTCATATTTATCAAACTGTGGAGTTGTTCCTTTCCTGTTGCACATTCTTTTATATTTTCACTAGTACATTTGGTCAAAATTCCGACACTTTAGTTCCGACACTTTTGACGTATTGTCGGAAATTTCCCCAATTTTTATTAATTTTTCAAATCCCACCCACAACCGTCACTATACCAACGTCTGCAGACAAGTGTCGGTATTGCAACATTTAGGATAAGTGTCGGTCTTGCGACGTTTGGAGAAACATGTTGGTATTGCGACGATTTGGAGAAAAGTGTCAGTATTGCGACGTTACAGAGAGAACTGTTGGAATTGCAACGTTAGGAAATAAGTGTCGGTATTGCGATAGTGTTTAGACAAGTGTTGGTAATGCGACATTAGAAAGAGTAGCGTCAGTATTGTGACAGTTGATGGTTAGTGTCGGTATTGCGACAGTTGAGACAAGTGTCGGTATTGCGACGTGTTGGAAACAAGTGTCGGAATTGCGATGTTTCGGAGGCAAGTGTTAGTGTTTAGGAACAATCTTAGGGTTTAGGGTTTAGGAACAATGATTACGAGACCACTAACTTCATTAAATTAGGTCACGCTAACCTCAACCATAGTTTGTAGATTCGGTATAGCTCTTTAACCACGGTGAAGTGAATGATAGCGTTAAACGAAACAATAGATAGAACAGTTCAAATCCCAAGCGATCTTATTTCGCAGGGATTTGCAGAAGAACAGACCCCAAATGGTCAATATATTACTCTCTAGAAGAAAAATGCTGGTCCTTGGCTATAAAATGGAGCCAAAATTGCTAGCTTATTTATGGAAAGCACCGGCTTCTTAATGTTAAAAAAGGGGAAAAGAAGCTGTGAAAATCGTCCACGAGTGGAGAGTGGTAGGCAAAGAGCGCAAATTTTTTTGGGGAAAAGGTTGGTTGATTTTGGTGACTTTTGATGTAAGCTTTGCCAATCTTTGCGTTCCTCATAGCATTTCAATAAAACGAACTAAATCTTTGTTTAAATGTACTTTGTTTAAATGTACTGAAATGAGTGGATAAGTGTAATGGACGGTCAGTTTTTATACGAAATTTGTACATGAAGACTTATGATCCTGGCAATGCAGAAGAGAAATCAATTTGTGTATTTTTCTTGTAATTTATCATAATCTATTAGTAATCAGTTGATTTGTTTGGAATTTTTGGAAGAGGCTTAGCGGGATCTAGCGTTCCTTTTCGTAGACTGACAAGAATAAGCTAGATAGTCGAGTAAATGATCAAATTAAGCGGTTAGATGGGATGAAGCGAGGTGATTTTTAGCAGTCTGGGCTTATAAAAAGGTGAATTTAGGTTTTTGTGCCATGAAAAGATCCGATCTGGTTGCATTGTGAAAAATCGAGTCAAATAAACAAGATACTGAAAATATAAATGGTTAGTTTCATGGCTCGTCAGGCTTGAATAATTTTTATTTTCTGTTAGTTCTCTGTCTTTTTTTTCTAGATTAGTAAATTTCTTTCAGATAATAAATTAAACTAATTGCATTTTCCGGAATTTGCGGCGCTGAATGGCTAGATCCTTCATTTTTCACCAAAGCTAGCTAAGATTTTTTTAAAGAAATGTTCTTATTTTGCCTTTCTTTTGATGAAAATATTTGTCCAAATATTCAAGCTAAGCACAAACATAAAAAAATCTATTGCAGTTAAGGAAACTATCATAAGATGTCCTTCAATGAGTCCTTCAACGGCAGGGGGATGAATTTCATCTTGATGTCCTTCAATAAGTCCTGGCAATGGCAGGGGGATGAATTTAAGCTTGATGTCGATTCACCTCTTGGTAAGTTTTCAGGGAAAACCTCTACTTTGCGGATTGGTACATTGATTTGACTTCAAAGTGGGCAATCATCATTATTTATTTTGTATTCTTGAGAATCTGCATTCAGATTTTGGTAGGTTTGTAGCAAAATCCGAGCCACACTGAGTGTTGATGTGAAGTCTAATTCTCATACCTATTTTTCCTCTGCCAACTTGATTTGAACTTCAAGCAAGGAACACTTTACCCATTTCCCAGCCTCTTCGTATGTTTGTAGGAAAATATCTTCTTATGCTTGTTGATTTTTTAAAACCCAAAATCTGGGCCTTTTTTCCAATGCAATGTTCATTTTAGTTTCATTACTGACTGTACCATCTAAACATATCTACCATCGTGGTTCTCAATGTGATGTCCAAATTTTCAAAGAGTTTCACCTCTATTATGACCTCTCTTATGATATAAGATTCCACCCACCAACACCAAAATTACCTTTTTTAGAGCCTATCAAAAATATTTGTCTCCCAAAACACTACACCTTCTTTTGCCTCTTGAAAAGTTAGCAGAAAATCTCTACCGTTTCAAAACCTGATCGATTTTGTAAATCTCAGAACATTTTTTTGACGATATGAATTCTAATCAGGAAGCCATCACTATTGAACTTAAGCACCTGCAATATGCTATCAACCCAAAATACCATTGCATTTCAGAATTTTGGTAGGTTTTCAGAAAGTTTGATATGCTTACTATAATATCAACTATAAAGATATTAGTATTTTTTCTCCAAAATCTCAAACAGCTCCACCACTGTTATGTTATAAGATTCCACCCACCGACACCAAAATTACCTATATTAGAGCCTATCAAAATTATTGTTGCCCAAAACACTACACCTTCTTTTTCCTCTTCAAAAGTTAGCAGAAAATCTCTATTATGCCAAAAGCTAATCGAATTCTTTAATCTTAAAACATTTTTGCGATGATATGAATTCCAATTGGGAAGTCCTCATCACTGAAATTAAGCACCTATAATATGCTATTAACCAAAAAGAATTCATTGCATTTTCGGACTTTTGGTAAGTTTATGATGTCAACTCTAAAGATATTATACTTTTTTCTTCTCTGTTATGTTGATGTGGATTTTAACCAGGGAAATCGACATGACTACCTCTATATTTTGACCACAAGAATTACGTGGACAATAAAGCATTGAACCAATCTTAATCTCTTGGCATGTTAATAAAAAACCTCTGCAATGCTTGATCACTGATGTCAGTTTGAAAATGTCTGAGATTCTATGGCTCTAATGTCATTGCTGTAAGGTATTAACCAAATATATTTCACAAATCTAAAGATATTAGACCATTTTGTCCTCTGTTATGTTGATGTGGATTTTAACCAGGGAAATCAAAAATACTAACTCCATATTTTGACCACAAGAAGTATGTGGACAATAAAACATTGAACCAGTCTTAATCTATTGGCATATTCATAAAAAATCAGTTTGAAAATGTCTGACATTTTTTGGTTCTAATGTCATTGTTGTAAGGTATTATTAACCAAATATATTTAGAAACCTTTTTGGGGCTTTGTGCATTGTACATCTATGGAAATGTCTATGCTTTTGTTGTTTGGTGGCGTGTCTTTAAGATCTTCATCGCTTTCCTTCACACATGTTGTCCGTTCTGACTAGAAAATATTGTGCTACTTAACCATGTGTAATATATAACTAATCCAAACTTTTCTTTTTACTTATTCAGTTCTCTAGGAAATATTGTGGAGAAATCCTTTCTTTACTTATTGTTTATATAAATTCGTTTTCACCTTTTTTATATTGATGTGAATAGGGAGTTTGATATTACTACAACACTTATTTTTTATATTTCCTGAGCACCTAAAATACATTAGGGAGATAAAAAAAAAGATTTTAGTTAATTAGACATTTCTTTAGCATAAGAGTGTATAAAAGGCTTCCTTAATATTAAGATTTTGAGAATAAATCTGCAATATCAAATATCTATCAGCAACTCCTCATTTATGTAGATCTAAATGTTCTATTTGTTGCTTCTTATTCATCAATTTCACATATCTTATGGGATGATTTTACTGGAAGTAAAGAAGAATCACAGAATTTGTTTGAATCAACTCTTGCTAAAGACTATATGGAGTCTGAACTTGTTTCGAATTCCATGGCCAAACAAGGTGTTGTTGATTAAAGTTCAGTAGCACCTCAGATTTGTCATCTCGTGATATTTAAATATTGGACCATTTCTAAGCTAAGGTTTTGGGTCTTACTTATAGCAACTTATTGATTTTCAGGGTATCGAGAACCAACCTCTTCACCCCCTACAGTGCAGAGAGACGCAGATAGTCCCCATTCAAAAAGACGCAGAATGCTGCATTTTCTTGATCCTACCATATGCAATGAACATAATGAGCCTGGATTTGAAACAGTTGAGGTGGATTTATATGATGTTTTTATATTTTTACGCACATGCAAGTTTGAAGGAAAAAAACAGGCCTGACAGAAAATATATATTCCTGTTACATAACCAGATAATATTGTTAATGCATATGGCATGGATTTGCAATGCTAATAGAAATACAGGCCATCATGTGTAAACCATTTTTTTTTTAATTTCATTATAGTAAAAAAAAGAAATTACTTTTTGTACATGACTATTGGCACTAGATGATTTCTTCCCACTACTACTTTGTCAAAAGATTCCTTAAACTGTTCAGCATATCTGTTTACATGACCCTGTTATAAAAGGCATTCAATTTCTTCAATAGAAGGTTCATATGATCTGAATTTGTTCAAAAGTTGAAACAAAAAAGATACCTTGACATAGCACTACAAATTTTCCAAAAGAAGTCCAAAATTACAACATTAATTCTGCCTAGCCCATTTGTTGTTATAGAAATTTACTTCAAAGGAAAAAAATATGTAATCACATCTGTATTATTTAGTAAGCTATAACTCTGTGGTATATCAGATAAAAGTGATATGAAAAGTCCTAGATCATATTTTCTCAGCATTCCATGATGTGCCCAGATATGCCCTGTACCGGGAGCCATCTGCACACCCAATTTTGGTGAGGCATTAGTAGTGCAAGTCCTCTCTCTAAATACAAAAAAGAAAGAAACTTCATTTATTAAGTTTTTAAAATTTTTGATTTCATCAACTATGACCCTCAAATGAAAGTTCCTCATAGCAGAAATAATTGTTATCCGATAAATTAAAACTTTACTTGCAATTTCTGAGTTCTTTTATCTTTTTTCCACAGCTAATATCAAACTAGTTTCAAAGAAATTAGTTCTGCCCTATTGTTTGTACTTCTGTCTGATCGTGCTTTATACTCCAGTATCTAGACTTAGATCTTGTTGCAGTATCCATCCTCCCTTGGCTCAGGAGGTGGATTCATGTCTCGGATGGATCTGCCATCGATCCTCAAGCAGAACTGCAGTTCTGAAAATCGGAACTTTGGTTCTGCCAAATTTTATGGTTCTTAGAAAAATGGGACCGTGACGGTTCTGTGCATGGTTCCATTGCTCCAATCTGTGGTTTTGCCATAGATCCCACGTGATTACACCACAGATCATGACTACATCTGAGAGAGATATGGATGCTTCCTCGGACTTGGTTTTTTTATTTTTTTTGGTGGACTTGACTTCGGTTTTCTAACTGTTATGTGAGGAATTATGCTTCCCGAACACTCCCAAGGTTCTTCCTTGATGCTCCCTATATGCTTCCTAGATGCTCCCTAATGGTAATGTTAAATTAATTTTCATCTTTTTACTTAAATTTTTAACATTATCATGAAATGACTCAAAATATTTGAGAGTGGTTCCAACCTCATTAGGCTTCATGTGGAGAAAATAGAATTTCATATCTCATTCAAAATTCAGTAGACTTAACAGTTTTCAGTATTTCAAGATAAATGGGATTGTGACATTTCATTAGATTATATCATGTATGAGGGTATGTGATTGGCATTTAATTAAGAGCACCAAGCCCTATATATACCCCAGTGTTGATGGCATTGATTGTTGAACTCCTTTGTCATGGCCTTAGCAAAAATGTACCCTTCACCGAAGTCAAAGTCATTGATCAGGCATGCTAAGCTTTCTCTACCATATTATGAGGCTTGGATTAGGCCATTTGATCAAAATTGGGCAATGTTTACCAATATCCCTAGAGATCAAATTAGAGGAAAAGGCTAGACAAGAGGAGAGAAATCTAGATTCTAGGTGTTTGATGCTCGAATAATTAATCTTTGATGTACAATGGATGCCATATCTATCTTCATTTATGTACAAACACACTGTTTTCATATCTTCTACAAATAATTTGGTATTTTGGATTTTTTTTTAAAATATAAATGCACACACACACACACACACACACACACACACACACACATATATATATATAAACACTTTCAAGACGCTTCGCTTCCTAGATTTTTGGAAAATGAGGCTTCGATGCTTCGCTTCCAAAAACATCCCTGCTTTGTGCAACACTGCTCGAAGCTATATAAAATTTCTCTAGCTCCCCCCATGGAAGTAAAACCTTGAGCAACACCATCAAAGTATGCCCTCCTCTTGTTCAATCAATGACTTCTTCTTTTATAACTCTGGAAGGTTTTTTATCCTGCAACTATTTGAAGCTCTTGAGGATAGATCACATGTAAACTTATGGGTCACAAAACAATATTGGTCATATTTGTAAGTAAAACACTGACAGTTAAAAATGCCATTCAACTAATTTCTATGTCTATCATATATGTGGTGAAATTCAAGAAGATAAACCATACATTTTTTCATGAATTTATTTTAACAATCACTTATTAGTCATTTGTGGTTTTGAATATTAGGTGGCGAGAATTCATTTATTTGCAGATCTGGAGACATACATATTTCTAATAACACTTCACCATGGTTGGCAACCAATGGTATGAGACTCAAGAACTTTTTGTTTTGTTTCCGAGTCTTTTGTCTTTACCTAAGGAATAACACAGTTTTGGTTTATAGAAGGTGCATATAGTTCTCCAAGTGAAAACATAGGACAAGTATCAGAAAGCTGGATGGAAAACTATTTTAATGAAAGGGAATTACAATGTATGTCAGAAGAAATGTAAGTTTGAAAGTACCAAGATATTTTATTTTGTGGTAGGTAGGAAACAACATTTATACAATTCTTATGATTGTTTTTTTTTCTTTAAATATTTTTGGGTAAATAATGAATTTGAATTTAAATCTTAGCATTATATCTGCAGGAACGGAGAAATGCCCTTTAATGATTAGATTGACATATCAAGTAAGATATGACAGAGTCCCAACTAATGTGAGTTTCCCATAAAAAGGGGTTGTTTGGCGATTAGTTTAGTAAGTAGTTCAGAGGCTTTTACAAAATTCGGATCAATATAGTGTAAGGTTTGGTCTCAAAAAATTCTCTAAAGGTGGTTTAAAATATAACTAATTATTTTAATTTTCAACCCTTCTTGTCTTTCTTAGAAGAAAATTATAGTTCTATTATACATAACAAAACTACATTCAATAGATGCGAAACCTTTTTCCAAAAAGTCCCCTTACAGGGTGAGCAGATAACAATGGGTCATATAAGTATCCTGCTCCAACAACTACATCGAAGGAGGTCCCAAATAAGGATCATATATTGAAAAGAAATCAAAAACATATCAGAGGTCATGTAACAAGTATCCAGGTAGTCTAAATACTATTTCAGCACCTAACACAGTCTTTTAGATATTTCAAGCATTTTTGCTAACTGTTGAAAAATCCCAAAGATCATATGAAAGGATTATGAAAATATTCGATGGATTTCCCTCCACCTTCACCCAAATGGTCCAAACTCCTGCATCTGAAATTATTCCGAATGCAAACCATCTTTTCTGTTTCACCTGAATGGTCACCTTCATCCAAATGCAAACCAGCTTTCACCTGAATGGTCCAAACACCTACATCCGAATGCAAACCAGCTTTTCTGTTTCACCTGAATGGTCAGCTACATCTAAATGCAAACCAAATTTCACCTGAATGGTCCAAGCACCTGCATCGAAATGCAAACCAGCTTTTGAAAGCCCATCGGAATCATCGTTCCTCTTTCCGTACACATGACGATAAGAAATTGAACTAAAATTTGTCCAAGCAAGTTGTAAATTTTGGCTTTCATTTTAATGAGTAGGCTGTGTAAATTCCTCCCGCTTTGCATTGCTCTCTTCTTGCTGATTGTTCATAATTCCTGAACTTTAAGTGTTTTTTTCTGTAAAATTTAAAAATGTGGTTGCAAATTTCTTTTTGCTTTGTTCCACTATTTTTCTTAAGCCACATGTTACATATTATAAGTGCTCCCTAAATGGTTACCCTTCCTAGCATTACTCTGGGATGATTTTGTTTAATTATAAAATTTTATCTTGAAGTATTTCCACTTCCCAGGACAACTATAAGTGTTGTATTTGGTAGATCAGTGTTTCTTATAACAGGAACAATGGAGGATATTGCATTAGATTTCTTTACTAAATACTTGATTCTGAAATTATGTAGATTTTTTCTCATTGAAATCTTCGGAATCAGATCTTGAGATCCAACATGAAACTATACCAAAAACTGTCTCAAAAATTATTCTTTAATGTTTAATATTTTTGAGTTAAAGCTACTGTAATGTTGCAGTAATATTTTATTTTTCAATTTCTGTCTGCTTCAACCAAAGAAACAAGTTACCATTCTGCAACCAAGCTAGTAATAAACTAAAGCCTCATAATAGGTTTCATATATATTTCATTTTTATGTCTGTTTCAGCCAAGAAAACATGTTGCCATTATGCAACTAAGCTAGTGACTCCAGTTGCATACCATTTCACTCTTCTTAAGCCATGTGGTGTACAAGGGGATGTGACACTGAATGACATCAATCAACGCATTCTGATGCCGCAATCAAGGCTTACAGATCAACATAATGACACTACATCGCATTCTGTATCTTCACCAGCATTCTCAGGAAAAGTAGTAGTTTCTCTTACAAAGAGTTTCTTTTTCTTTTTCCATATACGTTATTTTCCATTGGTCTTCCGATGCTTTCTATAAACTCTGCAGGACGTCAGAATAGCGACGGAAAGCGAAAAATTTCGGAAGTGCGTCGGAAAATCACATACATCAAAAGAGCGACATTATTTTGAAAACATGATAAATGTCAGAAGACCGACAGTTATGAATCATCGGAAGACCGAAAATTATGGATCATTATGGAATGTCGAAAGACCGACAGTTATGGATCATTATGGAACACCGGAATACCAATAGTTATGGAGTGTCGAAAGACTGACGGTTTAACTGACGTCGGAATAGCAACGATTTGGATAACGTCGGTAGACCGACAGTTTTTCTAACGTCGGAATAGCGACGCCTTTGATGATGTCAAAATAGCGATGCTTTGGATAACATTGGAAGAGCGACAGACATTTGAAAACGTCGGAAATTGTGTCTCTCTTCGAACACTTTATTGAAGTGTCGAAATTGTGACATAATGGCTAACCACGTTTTGCCCCACCTCAAAGTGTCGCTCTTGGGATGCCTATGTGTCGGAATAGAAATGATTTGGCCGTCAAAAATTGGGCCAAATGTGCTAGTGTGTTATGTTGTGATTCAAATTTTTAGTTGTGCTTTCCAGTTATTCTCCTACGCAGTACATGCTTTGTTAGATTATATCAAAAGTTATTCTTATTGTCTTTTTATGATGTATATTGAACATATTATTTCTAGCAACTTCTGATCTTCCTAGATTTTCTATTCCTTTGGTGTATTTTTGCACCTTTAGGGGAAATTGCTAGTTTAAAGTCTAATTCCTTAAAGGGTTATAGCTCAATGGAAGAGCACCTGCTTTACAAGAAGGAGGTTGGTGGTTTGATTCCATCGTGCCCTGGTATTCATAGGGAATGACAGCGATCAGTTTTTGGTGACGGATGCTCTTTTGACCATCACCAATGAGCTTATGGTGACATTTTTCGACCCTCGCCAAAATATAAAATGGTGACGGTAAACGAATGCCACCATATATACACATCAATAGTGACAACCGTTAAAGGCACGTCACCATAAATCTTTGTTGTTGATATGAAATGGTGAGGGTCAATGTTTATCATTATAGCCATTATTCGTGACAGATCTTGATGTCACTAATGAGTTTATGGTGATGGTCAATGAATGTCGCCATATATATGCACCAATAGTGACAGCCATGAAAGGTCCATCACAAAAAATCGTTGTTGTTCATATGAAATGGTGATGGTCACTATCCCTCATTATAATCAATATTCTTGACGAACCTTTAATGTCACCACAACACATACTTTCATTGATGCCACCTTTGGTGACGTTCAATTTTTTGGTGATGGAGGCTATCGTCCATCACCATTGCTCATATGAAATGGTGATGGTCACTATCCGTCACTATAAATCACTATTGGTGACAGACCTTGAATGTCACCACAACACCTATACTTTCGGTAACGCCAACTTTGGTGATGTTCAATTTTTGGTGATGAAGGCTCTTTTGACCCTCACCAATGAGCTTATGGTGACCATTTTTTCCCCTCACCAATGTCCTTTTTTCTTGTAGTGCTCATTGCATGCATGCCAAGCATAGTGATGGGAATTTTTTGGTATCTCGATAGTGGTGCCTCATTCCATATGACAGGGAACATATATTTATTCAGTGACTTGGAGGAGAAAGACCTCCAGATGCACATCGATATGGAAGACGATGGGAGGTATAGAGTGACCGGTATTAGTACAGTTAATTTTCAAAGGGATTCTGGCTCCCATCTCAGGATCAAGGATGTGGTGTTTGTTCTAGGTCTAAAGAAGAACTTGATTTCCATCGCAGTGTTGGAATACCGTGGCTACGATGAGATATTAATCAAAGTAAAGGAATTCCTGAGGCACATATCCATAAGAAAAGTGAAGCAGGTTGGGGTTCGGGTGAAGAACCTTTATATGTTGGATGTGGCATAATATGCTTCTTTGAGCACAAAGGTGGAGAAGGTGCAAAGCCAAGATGTAGGGGAATTATGGCATATAGGATTTCACTATTTTCATGATGGGTATTTGAAGATCATGTATCATATCACCACATGCCTCCCCAATGGAGCACTAGAGTAGTATAATACATGCAAAGGGTGTACCTTTGGGAACTACACAAAATCCACCTTCAATGGTCGGGATAGAAGGGTGCATACCATTCTTGAAAGGATCCACTCTAATGTCTATGGAAATTTTTAGACAACCTCCATTGCTAAGCACAGGTATTATGTTATATTTTTAGGTGATTTATCATGAAAGTTTTGGATTTTATTCATGCATAAGAAATACCATACATTCTCCAAATTTTTTGAATTTAAAGAACTAGTTAAGAAAGAAACTGGCATGAAAATGAAGACTCTCGAGAGCGATAACAATGGTGAATATGTGTCGAATGATTTTAAAAACTACTATGAAAAGGAGGGCATTCAATGGGAGTTGACAACACCCCATAACCCACAACAAAATGGGGTGGTTGAGAGGAAGAACATAAGTATTGTGGGAGAAGCACGGGCGATGTTGCATTATCAGGGCCTACCTCTGCACTTGTGGTCCAAATTATGAAACACAGTGGTATATGTGTTAAACAGTGTCCTCATCGTATTCTCAGGATGAGTACACCAGAAAAATATTTTTCAAGGAAGAAAGGAGATGTGTCATGCTTCAGGATCTTTGGATCATCAGTATAATTCCATGTTTCCAAGGAAGTAAGGAAAACACTGAGCCGACAACTAAGTTTGGCATATTTTTTGGGTACACTAATACACCTCACAACTATTGGGTGTACCTTTCATCTCTCAGGATCATAATTGTTTGTAGAGATATGAATTTCAATGAAGAGAAGGAAATGAATTCTTCCCTTGAGAGGGAACTTTAGTTGCATGCATATCAGAAACTTTTGACTCCAAAGGAAGAACCTCAAGAAGATGTGGAGAAACCACATATAGAGGAGAATAGAGTGGAGACAACCACTCAAGCAGATGCATATAGGGAATGAAGGAAGCAAAGGAGGGAAGCTGACATAGTGTTGTAGGATTCTAGATAGAATGTGGGAGCACCCACATCATAATGGAGGAAGAGGAGGTCACCAAAATGGTACACATGCAACATGGATATGATGAGTGAGCTAGTAGATACAAAACCATCCTCACTTGAGGAATAAATAGATAATTTGGTATGGGTTGATGTTATGGTAGAGAAATATTATTCCATTGTCCGAAACCATGTTTAGGAAGTGGTCCCAAGACCCGCAAACAATTCATTGGTGGGTTCGAGATGGATTTACAAAGTAAATCATGCAATAGAAGGAAGCATTGAGAAGCACAAGGATAGATTCATGGCCAAGGGGTACTCTCAGTTAGAAGGGATTAAATATGAAGATACCTTTTCTCATATGGAAAGGTACTCTTCCATTAGATCAATTCTCACTCCATCTACGTAGATGAAGTGGAAAATCCATCAGATGGATGTGAAGACAACATTCCTCGATGGAGTGACTGAGGAGGAGGTGTACGTTTAACATCTTGAAGGATTTCAGACCTTTGACATAGAGTCACATATGTGTCAACTCAAGCGAGCATTGTATGGCCTGAAGCAAGAACTCTATGCTTGGTACACAAGGATCAATAGCTACCTCACCGGTTTGGGCTTCACCAAAAGTGAAGCCGATGAAAACCTTTACCACATTTTGATAGAAGTTAATTTTTTTATTATAGTCTTATATGTTGATGACTTGATTGTGACTGGTGATGAAAAAATTATCAAGTATTTCAAGGAGGATGTTGCAAGAGAGTTTGAAATTAGGGACATGGGGTTGATGCACTATTTCCTTGGTTTCAAAGTATGGAATAGAGAAGGGAAACTGTTTGTCTCTTAGGGAAATTATTCCAACTAAATACTTCAGAAGTTCCACATCGATAGATGCAAACCCATTGAGACTCCTCTAGTGACCAACTGGAGGAAAGAGTATGCCACTTCAGGTGAGGAAGTGGATGCTACCATGTACATGCAGTTGGTGGGTTCTCTCATGTATTTAGTGAACACACGACCATACATGTGTTATTTTTTCAATCAATTGAGCCAAGCCATGGTTTGACTGACCAAATTATTAGGGCTACTAAACATGTACTATGGTACCTCAGAGGAACCACTCATTTTGTACTTCGGTACAAAAATAAAGAGGGATTTAAGCTACAAAGCTTCTAAAATGCAGATTAAGTAGGAATTCCATCAGATCAGGAGATATTTTCAGGAGGAATTTTCATTGTTGGGTAAAAAATAGTTTCTTGGTACAATAGGAAGAAGATATTAGTTTCACTCAGCTCAGCAGAAGCAGAGTACATGGCTACCAGTCAAGCATATTATGAAGCTATATGGATGAGAAAGATTCTTGTTGGATTATTTGGTCAGGTGATGGATCCTACTGTCATTCACTGTGACAATCAGAGTTGTATAAAACTATATGAGAATCCAGTTTTTCATGATCAATCCAAGCACATTGATATCCAATACCACCATCTACGATATTATGTACATAGGCGGATTATGTTGTTGCAGTTCATTCTAGTAGAGGAATAGGATGCAAATATTTTGACAAAGGTCTTGTCAAGAGGAAAATTTGAGTTCCATAGAAGTAGGATTGAGATATCTGACAATCCCTTTCTTTTTGAGAGGGAGTGTTGAAAATCCAACAAGAAATTCCTACTTTAACTTTTCCTTTGATCAAATTAGGAGAGAATCAAAATTCCACATCAGCAGACAACTTAAATGAGTTAACTCATTTATTATCACTAAATTAGCTTAGTTAATTCGATTTGGAGGGTGAAATTGATTTGTGTATAATGATTCCTAAATTTTAGGATCCTAGGTTGAGTTAATTTCAGTTGTAACAATTTAATTCCGTTAAATTGAGTTAAGGTCAGTTAAACTAGTTCCAATTGTTTAACCTCAAAACAGTTCCTATTTTGACATCATTTTCCACCATATTTTCTTCCTTTTTCATAAATCCATAAAGTAAATCAGTGATAATTGACATATTTTAAATCTGAGAAGGAATTTAGATGATATCTGTGTTATATTATAATGTTTCTTATTATTTACATAAATGTATGTAATTATCTATAAAATTCATGCAATTTTGTAGCGAACCTTTGTTTCTGCAGTCACCGTAATTTTTTGACAGGTTTCGAGAAGTAAATGAAGAAGTGAGCCATATGGGTAGCTTTGAAATGGTACATATATGGATCGTATCCTACTTACCTGTTCAATTTTGAGAAGGATCACGCCTACACTCGCGGTCAAAGATTAGTCAAATGAAGGAACGAGATCAACGAACGAAGATTCTTGATTTCCTCTTACGTATAAATTGAGAAAGAGCCATGAATACTTTTCTTTGGAATAGACTTCTAGTCTGAGCTTTATTTTGCTTTCCATAGGAGGAATTGTCTCAAACAATTAAGTCAAAAACTTGTATAAATACCAGTTTGTTGAAACCGGGAATAAGTTTGATTCTGTGATAATATTGTGATACGTTTTTAAACTCTATTTTATTAATGAAGGAGACCAGTTTCAGATCATTGATGCACGAATATCATAAGTATCTTTTACACTCGTTATTTTGCAGAGGGCTCCTGCATAGAAAGGAGGTTTTTATATTTATTTCGTACTTTAATTTACTGTCATATTCATAGCTTAATTTCCTATTGATTCGTAGTTAATTCCTCATCATTTCATAGTTAATTTCTAGTTGATTTGTATTTAATACCTCTTCATTTCATATTTAATATCTTGTTAGTTTGTAGTTTAATTCCTCGTCACTTCATAGTTTAATTTCATGTTAATTATTTATTAAATATTTTTTGAATCAATTGTTTACATTTATGCGCAGTTGATTGTATCTTAGGCTCGAATGAATTATTTCATGAACATCACTCTGTCATCTTCCAATTGAAATAGATTCTTTCATTTGACTACACAAGAACCATAGGATTTAGATTCAACATTTTGTTTACGCAATAGATACTCTGTCATCCTTTGCTTTCCTTAGTTAAATTTGAATTCAATTAGCACAGTCAATTCAATTTCATAGCAATAGATTTTATGTTTTTGTTCCATGGAATGTAAAACAGAGTTATATTAGAGTTATAGTTTGATAATTCTTAGATATATTTAAAACTAGGACATACTGTTATATTAGAATCTCATTTTGATCATTTCAGATAGATTTCAAATTAGATCAGATGCTCTATTTTCATAGAATTAATGTTCTCAATTGATAAAGTAGGATATGGTTTTATTTTCATTATGTTGATAGATAGAACATCATTAAGAGATCATTATAATTCAATAATATTTAGAATGGTGCTTTTTTTAAATGTAGAATCGTTTTAATTAGATGTTTTCCATCAATGTTTTGCCGGCATAGAATAGTCTAATATAGCTCAGATTTTAACCATCCAAAGATTGATTTATTTTTATGAAAAATAGATTAGTTAAATAAAATTTCCTTTTCTTCCTTCTTTTAAATTTTTTATTTCATTCATTTCATTCAGAGTAATTTGTAAATCAATTTATTTTCCTAGAGTAAAAATAATATTTCATTTTCTTCCTTCTTAAAGATTAAGTTTTCATCATTAAATTTCTTTCATATTTAGTTGTTTATAGCATTTAAATATCTCACTTAAAATCTTAGATTTCATTCCTTAGATAAATTTTAGTTCTTAGAAATTATTCATAAAATACAAACCCCCAAAAAATATATAAAAATACACAACAAAGTAAGAAAGAATGGCATCTAAGCATATATAGTGCACCACACTTCATCAGATTACTAACCTCGGTTGATAATTTATGATAGAAATTTAAGACATTTAATTGACTAAACATTTTTGCGTCATTGTCAGGGAATTTTCATTAGGAAGCCTTATTTCTTACATCTAAAAAAAATGATATGCGTAGAGAAAGATATTGTAGGCATAGATTCATGGCTAGAGGTAGAAGTTTGATTCCAGTAACACCACTCACTCCACCAAGACCACAAAGTGCCACACCACCATCTCAAACTCATATTCCATTTTTCACTACAAGACATAGGCTCCCTGAAGTCTTAAGGTCAGGAATCCAATGAGGAGATTCTCCAAGTTCATCTACTAAGGCAATCTTAGAAGAGGAAGATCCTAGATCTCCAATCAAAGGAGTAACCTTTTTCACCTCTACAGGAGAACAAATTCTAGCTCAAGAGTTAGAAATCTCTAGTGAGGAAGAAGAAGAAACTTTCTTCAATATCCCATTGATAGAAGAACCAAAGGAAGAACAAATAACTCTACAATTAGAACCCAACATTAGTTCTGATGAATTTACAATGGCAGGAGAAGGAGAAGGAGAAAGAGAAGTTTTGAATGGAGAAGCCTTACGAATAGGAGGAGGAAGAAGAGGTGGAGGACAAGGTGGAGGATGAGGTAGAGGAAGAGGAGAAAATAGGGAGGGCCATAACTCTGTTGGATTTCCTATAGTTGATAAGGATACAAGTGCCACAATGAAAAATATTTCACCTTCCATCCTTCCCAATTTCCATGGATTAAAGAATGAAGGTCCTGAAACATTTTTATTTGAATTTGATGTTTTATGTAGATCATATGACTACTTACAAGACTTAAAAGAATTGAAGCTATTTCCTGCAACACTCAAGGGTGTAGATTTAAAATGGCTCATGGGCTTGATAACACAATATATTAGGACATGAGACGAGATGAAAATTGCATTTTTACAAATATATCTAGATTATTTCACACCTATTAATTGGAAGGATGAAGTATTTAAAATGATGCAAAGAGAGGATGAAAACTTGGAAGACTTAATTGAGAGATTCAATTACAATATAAAAAGATCTAAAATGGAAAACTTAGATCAAGATACTTTAAAGTCTCTCTTGTTGAAAGCCATCAGAGATGAATGGATAGATATTCTTAATATGATGGGAAAGGGAGACATCTCTCAACTATCATTACCTAATATTGCAGAATTATTCATTCATATTTCGAGAGGAAAATAAAAAAGTGGGAAAAATTCAAGAGATCCTATTCTCTCTAGAGTGAATAAATATGCAACTGGAACATTAAATAGGGCAGAAATTGGAAATATACTTGATGAATTTAAAACAGATATCTTAGGATGTCTTAGTGAACAAATAGACACCCTAAAATTACAAAACAAGAAGAAAGTTGAAACTGGTGCCTTAACTATTTTATGTCCTAAATGAAAAAATAAACATGCCTTAAGAGAGCGTCCTCTTGATTTAAAATTCACAGAGACTTGTGGTATTTTTGCAGAAAACCATGAAAAAAAAATATGTCCCTCTATACCAGGTCTTAAGGATGTTTTCCAAGAAGAAGTAGCTCCACATCCAGTAGAACCTCTTTGTTTTGTCTCTAGAATACCATGGCAAGGGACAGAAACTCAAGGTTTTAACAATCCTATCCCCCACCAAACAATTGAAATTCATCAATGCCATGGCACAACCTTGGTCCCAACCTCAACCTTGGACATAGGGAATGAAAAATCCTTATGGAAGATACTCCCAATATCACCAATATCACAATCCTATCCAAACTATCCTCCCCAATATTTTCCACAACATAATCAACAACCTCAATTCCAAAATCATAACCCACAACTTTCATTACCATTTCCACAAAGGCCAAATCAACTACCTGCCCAGCCATTACCAAAGCTGAATAAAAAAAATTCTCAAACTACTTATAACATAGAAGGAAAAAAAATTCCAACTTATATGATTACTCCACTAGATCTTAACAATGTCCAACTTAGATCTGGTAGGATATTAGAAAGGAAAAATCCCTATGTTGTTACTCAAGAAAAATATGATCTTGATGAGGAAATTTCTCTACAACAAAATAAAAATTTTGGAGAAGGGACATCACTTCAATAGAATCAAAATTCTCAAGATAAAAAGCAAGAAAATCCAATAAAATCAACTCCTATCATAGAGAAACCTTCAATATTTTTTTCTAACCCTCCTTTCCCTGAAAGGTGAAAAATCGATAGAGGGGTAGAAAACAAATTTTATTTCCCAACTATGATTTTCTATATGAATTAGAAAATGTCTGTATCAAAATACCTTTGTTACAGGTCATTAAAGAGATTCCTATCCTATCTAAAACAATAAGAGAGTTGAGCATAAGAAAATCAGGAAGAAAAACAAAACAAGTAAAGAGGATTCAGTTAGTAAGAAAAATTGCAAACATTATGATGGGAAAAATAGCCATACAAAAATATTTAGACTGAGGAAGTCCATTTGCAAAAATCACATCAATGATATTGAAATTCCAAATACATTTATTGAATTAGGAGTAGCCATAAAAATCATGAGAAAACAAACCATGGAACAACTTAGGCTTCCAAACCTTCAATATACACTAACATTACTGCAATTAGCAGACATATCAGTAATCAAGCCAGATGGTGTATTAGAAGACATCCATGTTTCCTTAGAATCTTGGGAATATCCACTTGATTTCATGATCTTAACTCCCAAGAACAACCTAGGGGGACATCCATTGATATTAGGAAGACCTTGGTTAGCTACAGCTGATGCTTTCTTTAGTTGTAGATCTGGTGATATGCTTATTTATGATGGTAATTCAACAAATAAATTCACTCTATATCCTCTAACAAAAACAATTACAGAAATAGAAAATGAAGGATGGATGGATGATGAAAATGATATACAAACTCTCTTTACTATTTCTCTTATTAGTGATGAAAGCCAAATTTTAAATTCAACATAAAATTTTGAAACATCTTCACAACGTGAATATGATAAAAATTTTCAAGAACAGTGTAATATTGAATACTTGTCATCCAGAAAGATGAATTTATATTTTATGGAAGAATTTGGTAACTATGTAGTTGAAATATTTCTAGGAAATCTTTAATCATAAAAAAAAACTTGGAAAAATTCCAACAAGAAGAGTTAATCAGAACATTGCAAAAATATTCTTCTGCATACACAGGGGGGTACATTGACATGAAGGGAATTAGTCCTAAGAATTGCATACATCATATCTATATTGAGGAAAACTCTAGGCCTATCAGACAACCTCAAAGAAGGATAAATCCAAATCTTAGGGAAATTGTGAAAGAAGAATTGCAAAAATTGTTGAATGTAAACTTCATTTATCTAATTTGAGATAGTCACTGGGTTTCTCCCTTGGTGATTGTCCCTAAAAATAATTTTAAATGGAGGGTATGCATTGATTATCAAGAATTGAATAAGGCTAATCTAAAATATCATTTTCCATTTCCTTTCATAGATCAAGTTTTGGATACATTAGCAGGGAAGAAATATTTCTCATTCTTGGAAGATTTTAGTGGTTACAACATTCAAGTAGCACCAAAATACTAAGATAAAACCACATTCATCTGTCCATGGGGAACCTATGCTTACTGAGTACTTTCTTTTGGATTTTTCAATGCACCTGCAACATTCCAAAGAGTAGTACTAGGAATTTTCTATGATCTAATACATGATTGTGTGGAAGTGTATATGGATGATTTTACAGTTTATGGAAATTCTTTTGAAGAGACTCTTGAAAATTTCGAAAAAGTTCTTAAAAGATGTAAAGAAGCAAATCTTTCACTAAGTCATGAAAAATTCTTTATGATGTTTACTAAAAGAATTGTTCCAGGACATCACATTTCAGGCAATGGAATTAAAATAGAGTCATCCAAAGTTGAAGTCATCTCCAAATTATCAATTCCAAATTGTCAAAAGGACGTTAGAATTTTTCTAGGTTTTACAGGGTACTATAGAAGATTTATAGAAAACTTCATGAAAATTACATCTTCGCTATTCAAATTGATTACCAAATATTTTGAATTTAGTTGGAATCTTGATTGCCAATTGGCATTTTAAACTTTAAAGGAAAAAATATCTGAGGCACCCATCTTAAGAGGACAAAATTGGAAAATACCTTTTCATATTTCAACAAATGATTCAAATACAACTTTGGGATTTGTATTAGTAAAAAAATATTTGAACCCCTATGCCATCTACTACCCAAGAAAAAAATTGACTCATGCTGAGTTAAATTACACTGTTACTGAAAAAGAGTTTCTAGTTGTTGTTCATGATATTAACAAGTTTAGACACTACATCAGTGGCTACGAAACCTTTATTCACACAGATCGTTCTGCAATTAGGTATTTAATGAACAAATCAATCACTAATGGCATAATCACAAGATGTTTATTACTCCTACAAGAATTTAACATCACCATTCTAGGCCGACCTGGAAAACAAACATACATGCTGATTTCTTGTCTAGAATTCAAAATGACAATAATGATACTCCAATAGAGGACAATTTTCCTAATGAATATATTTTTGCAATATCTACTAAATATCCATGGTTTGCAGACATTTCTAACTACTTAGCTACAGTAAAATTACTAGCATTCCTGTTTCCTAGAGAAAAGATAAAAATAATTCAAACAAGTGCATTATACTCATGGGTAAATGATGAATTTTATAAAACATGTCTAGATCTCATCATCAGAAAATGTGTATGAGAATATGAAATACTTGAAATTCTGAAGGCATGCCATGATGAACCTTGTGGTGGACACTTTGTTGATAAGAGGACTGCTTATAAAATCCTCAATTTAGGATATTATTGGCCATCCACCTTTAAATATGCCAAGGATTATGTCAAAGGGTGTGAAAGTTGTCAGAGAATGGGGAAACATGTTCCTACATATGAAAATCCCTTACAACCTCAGGTACTCATCGAACCCTTTGAAAAATGGGCTCTGGATTTTGTTGGACCAATCAATCCACCATCAAAACAAAAGAGGTACATTCTAGTTTGCATTTATTATGTAACTAAATGGGTATAGGCTAAAGAACTTTCTTTTGCTAATGAAAATGTTGTAGTTTCATTTATATTTGAGGATATTTTCACTCGTTTTGGTGTCCCAAGGGAAATTGTGGCAGATCAGGGATCTTAATTTACGTCGAGGATGGTGAAAAAAATTGTGGAAGAATATAATATCAAACATAGAAACTCTACTCCATATCATCCACAGGAAAATGGACAAATGGAGTCAACCAATAAAGTGATCGAAGAAATCCTCACAAATACTGTACATCTACATAGGAAGGATTGGGAAGATAGGCTTCCTAAAGTCTTATGGGCCTACTGGACTACATGGAGGAATAAAACAAGACATACTCCCTATGCACTTGTTTATGGGAAGCAAGTCTTGTTTCCAATAAGATAAAAACCTTCAAGACAACAGTCATATTGGGACTTGATTTATCAGAAGCTAAAAAGCATAGAATGGAGCAATTCAATGAGCTTGATGAGATCAGGCAAGATGCAGTTCAAAGTATCAACCTAGTTCAGCAACAAATGTCTAGATGGCATGGTAAGTACATAAAAGAAAGAAAATTTCAAGCAGGAGATTGGGCACTTTTGTTTGATTCAAATTTCAAAGACTTCTAAGGAAATTTTTAGACTCATTGGCTTGGGCCTTATGAGATCAAAAAAGTCTTTGACAATGGGGAAGTCAGGATAAGGACAATTGATGAAGAAAAGGTACCTCTTCTTGTGAATGGACATAGAATAAAGGTCTATCATAAACCAATTACAAAGGAGGAATTTATCAAAAAATTTCAAGACAATGCTGATATGAAGTTGGTGAAGGATAATCCCTCTTCTTCCCCAACTTAGTCTTCTTTTTAATTTTCATATTTAAAAAAAAAAGATAGAGAAAAATAATAATTGTATAAGTATGTTGGAATAGGCTCTTTTAACAAGCTGCAAAACTGGCCCATTTTGGATATTTTTTATTATATTTAATATAGCGGAGGGGTTTTGGGGTGGGTCAAAGCCCTGAAAGAGTTGTATTGGGTAAAAGGGAAAACCATGGGTCCGAAAACCACAGTTTTCAGACCATAGGAAGGATTAGGCTAGATTGTTATAAATAGAGGACCATTTTTGTATTGTAAGGTAGGATATGATGAGCTATTGATGCGAATTGTGATTTAAGCTATATGGTTGGGTTTTGGGGAACAGACCCCTGTTGGCTATGTGCGCGGAGATCCAAGTCCAGCTGTGTGCGGACCCTACTACTGTGTGCACAGGTTGGGAAGGGAATTGTAAGGAAGGATTGATGAATGAATTAATAAGAAGGATTAATAAAGAACTGAATCTGTGAGTACTATGGTGTGAATTGTTGATAATTATTGTATTGTGTATTTTCTGTCTTTAAGCTATGAAGATCTGCGTAAGTGTGTTTCTGGATCAGGATCTATTATGTTTTTTTTTTATATTTCTGTGTTATTGTCATAAAAACATATAACTATAGATCTAGCACACGTGGATGCGAACAGAGACCTAATTAACCATGCATAGAACAAGGTAATCGGGGATTACAGGACCTAGCACAGCTCTGCTTGCTTTACCCATCCTTTCTCAGGGCTTGGTTCTAGCACCCACCCATACTACCTAGGGTCAAACTTTGACCTGCGCAAGCAGGTCACTGCCGAAAGGGCCAGTAGTATAGGGGTTTGTTGGCAAACCTTGCACACTGAACTTGGGTCAAGACCCCTCGAGCCAACAAATGGTTCTGTTTATGGGACCGGAAGATGTCTAAGAAAGGGGATCGGGTAATGACAAGAGAATACTAGAAGCCTGAAATAAAGGAGATTGAAGACTAGTTCGAAAGGCAGATCTAGGAGTTCATGGTAAAAGAAAATCTCATTAAGGAATTAACAATAGAAAGGTGGAAAAACAAGTATATTATTACAGAGAGCTATGAAATATTCTTTGTGACATTTGCAATTGAACTCCAGGAGTGACTGGCCAAACTTGTAGAATTCCAGAAGTGTTGGAAGGACGAGTGAGTCACTCAGTGGATCCCAGAACTGATCCAGCAGCTGGAAAAGACTGATAATACTATCACTCTTATGGTAGATCACTGGGTGGATAGCGTGTTAGGAGGGTTTGCGACAGAATTTTCCATTGATCAATTTGTCTCATATTCTGAAGTTGAGCGATGATTCTTTAAAGGGTTCCGAGGCAAATTCCTGAGGACGTTACCATTGTTGATCAAGATATTACTGTGTTAAAAGATAATTATATGTAGTCATACCGAATGGCCTCAGATCTAGATAGAAGTGTGACGCGCCGTGGTAAGTACTATCGGACCAACCTTGACAGAGGAAGATTTTCCTATAATCTGTCGCAAGAACTAGCTACACAAGACCCCCCAGCTACATCACCACCTAGGCTGCACAAAGGTAAGAATTCACCCATACCACCACCTCCCCTGAACAGTGATATGGTTGCACACCTGAAAATACCTACCTTCAAGGGGGTACGAGATGAGGATATGGACTGGTTTTGGTTCATTATCGAGTCTGTCTGGATTACGCAGAATGTGGCAAGTGATATGGTGAAGAGGGCGCAGCTATCATTAGCATTTGAGGATAGGGCCTTAGACTGGTATATGCGATACATTGCCTAGAACGGGAGTGCATCCATTCAAGATATCAAAGACGCTCTGAAGCAACAGTTCCGAAAGCCGAATTCTTATTCCCAGCTGGTAGTAGAAGTAAAGGACTTCAAACAAGGTGCGTCTGAGTCAGTATGGGAGCCTGATCAATGATTAAATAAGGAAATCAGGGAAGGGGGATTCGATTATGATGATATACATCATACGGAATGGTTCATCGCTATGTTGTTACCTTGCCTATGCACACCGATGAGTCATTAGACCTTTGAGTCACAGGAGAAAGCTGTGGAAGTTGCTATGAAACTAGAAGCTGCCCCATGAGAAGATACAATGGCAAGGGTACAAAAAATTCAAGAACAACTTGGGGCTATGCACATGGAAATACAGAACCTGCGAAAGGAGCGGGGAAAGGACGGTTGTGCAGATCTTTGGTGCATACGATGTCGGGTGTTTGGCCACACAAAGGATCAGTGCCTTCTAATAACAGATTACATGCAAGTGGGAGGACCTAGTCTGGTATGCCCAGGAGCAAGTAAGGACCCTATTATGTCGCAACCAGGGTCAAGTGGACCTGCGTTATAGTGTGATGACTGTCAAGTAGCAGGACTGCATGATACGAACCATTGCCCTCGGCTAGGTGCGTATGTCCCAGAACTGAAGAAAAAAAGGTGCAGATTCTACTGATTAGTGGGACACGATGAGAAGAACTATCATAATTATGATTTAATGATGGATTGTGGGAACTTATATAGTGTACAATCAGACCCTGCGTTTCCAATAATTTCTGCACACCATGGAGGATCATCGACCAGAAGCAGAGGAGGTCAGGGAGGAAGCGCAGGACGAGGAAGTGGGCAGCTAATATATTATAACTGTGGGGAAATCAGACACTTTTCCAGAGAATTCCCAAATCCCACCAGACCATCGTGTAATTATTTTAGGTAGATGGACCACGTGGTGGAGGATTGCCCAATTTTAATAGTCAAAATGCAGGAAAAACATCCCACCCCTACACAAAACGTACAATAAGTTAAAACCGAGCTAAGGAGTGCAAATCCAAGTGTAAAATTCATGAAACGCAGTGGGATGGTCACTCATGGATTAAAGGAGGAGCTTTCCCCTCAGGAAAGAGTGAATATTGAAGAACAAGTACCATTAGCAAGCCCCGTGCTGCAGCTGATGCACCCCCAGATAGAAGGAGGAGTTGAGCCCTTTTTGAAGGCATGTTTGAAGTTGCTATGAAACCTGCTAGCCATAGGAAATATCCAAGCACTACTGAATGCCTATGCATCACGACCCAATTTTACCACTGGGACCAAGGATTTACATAAACTATACAACTATAAGAAACGCACTGGAAGAGAAATGCGGTTCACTGTGCAGATCGGTGACTACGAAATGGATCAGGTCATCTTAGATCTTGGATCGAATGTGAATGTATTACCAAAGAAGACATGGAAATGGATGGAAGAGCCTAAATTAGAATGGTCCACAACCCAGATATGCATGGCAAATCAACAAAAAATCATCCCTCTAGGAAGGCTACCAAGAGTCATGGTTGACATCGCAGGGGTAAGGGTCCTAGCCGACTTTGAAGTAATAGAAATTTTGGAAGATGCGGATCCATATCCTGTGCTCCTCAGATTGGACTGGGCTATGAACATGGGGGGTGTCATCAATCTTAAGAACCACAACATGGTGTTTGAAAACAAAGGTATGGGCATCATCGTGCCACTAAACCCGGCAGAAGGTGCGTAGTATACAGAGCCAGCTTATGAGGATGAGGACATAGAACACATTTATAAATTGACTACATGGGATGAAGATCGGGTTAACCCCATGGATGACGAAGTGTTCTGCTGAGAAAAGGACAGTGAATGTTTTTCTGACTCTGATGAGGAGCTAGAAAATTGGCAGGGTCAGTTGCACGAGGTTTCAGGGCTACAATGTCTTTGGACCACCAATAATTTCTGACGCATCTCTACCAAGCAAAGAGACTTTCCTTGCTGTGATGACACAAGAGATAGTACGAAGATTATTGAACCTAAGATTCCCATATAATGCAAGAAAGGAGCCCTACCACTAACACTGCGCAGAGCACCTGCGCAAGGGCTGGTATTCTTCACTCAGGAGAAGTATTGGAATAGGGTGATCTTGTGCTTAGGGATCCCAGTTTCCGGATGGACCCCGCGTTCAGTTGAGCTACGCAGATACTTGCTGACATATAACACTCAAGGGAGCGATAGAACCCTGCCTGGATGGGCTCACCTAGCTACCACTACCCTAAGTGTGCATTCGATTATGGACCCACCTGAACCCACGTGCAATTGGGAGAATTAGCTCTCACTTCAAGTAATAGATGGCATGACGATGCTTGACGCAGCTCTACCAGACCAGGACATCCCACCTGACGATGAAGAGCACGAATTGAAAATATTGGTGGCCAACTGGCCACTATGGTACCTGAGCCCTATTATGGAATACCTCGCATCAACCTTAATTTAGGGTATGTGACTGGCATGCAGGCGTCATTCGACATCTGACATTCAGTGGAAGAGACATCGGCTACGAATAATGACCATCAGTATAACCCCTTTGGATAAGAAAGGAACCTTACAGTTACGCAAAAGAGGCCGCAGACCATCAATGCAACCATTTATGGTACGTTTAATCTAAATTTCTGATGATAAGTGTCCCGTCTGGGCTACTCCACCATTAAATGGCTTCGGATGATGTGCAATTGGTAGAATAACTTCGCACTAGGCTATTTATTGGTTCTGCAACATGCTCCTATTATCTTCCTACTAGTTTTTTGGGATCATTACACTACTACATTTGGCGGAAATTCCGACACTTGATTCCGACGCTTTTGACCAAATGTCGGAAATTTCCCCAAATTTTTTCCATCCCGCCTGAAACCGTCGCTATACCAACATTTATAGAAAATTTTCGCAATACCGACACTTAGAAAAGTGTCGCAATTGCAACGTTTGGAGGAAGACGTCGCAATTGCGACACCATGGCCCAAAGCGTCGCTATTGAGACGACTCCAATCGTCACAAGTGCGACACAATGTCTAGGTGTCGCCATTGCAACGTTTGGAGGCACCCGTCGCAATAGAGATGCTTTTTCCGCGTTAGTATAACGACACTTATATGCGCGCTACATAAAAATACGAAACTTATATGCGCACTACATAAAAATTTGAAACTTATATGTGCGCTACATAAAAATGATTTTATTGTTTTGTATCCGTCGCAATAGCTACATTAACCTCTGATATCACGCGCGCATTCACCCTCTGCTCTTACAGAACAGCATTCACCCTCAACTCTTACAGAACAACATTTGCCCTCAGCATTCGCCCTCAACGTTCACCCTTAGCTCTTGCAGAACAACATTTTCCCTCAGCATTCGCCCTCAACGTTCGCCCTCAGCTCTTGCAGAATAGCATTCGCCCTTAGCTCTTGCAAAATGGTAAGTTCTTACTGCAGGCCCTTCCTCCTATAGTAGGGTTGACTCTATTTGGGTTTTTTTGGTCAATTCTATTGGATTGTGTTAGGCTGTATGGTTCTCTCTAGATGTCAAGAATCAAGATTCAAAACCCTCTATTATCTTCATCACCCAATACAAGATTTAAATTTTTCCCAAAGAAACGCTTATTAATTTGGCAGCCATTATTTCTCCCTGCTTTAAAAACCCTACATTTAAATGAAAACAAGCATTGCATTTCAACTACAAAAATATATTAGTGTTCAAATGTACATGTGTGCTACATTAACGTCTGATATCACACGCGCATTCGCCCTCCACTCTTGCAAAACAACATTCGCCCTTAGCATTCACCCTCAGCTCTTGCAGAGAAGCATTTGCCCTTAGCATTCGCCCTGAGCTCTTGCAGAACAGAATTCGCCCTCGGCATTTTCCCTAAGCTCTTGCAGAACAGCATTCACCCTATATTCGCCCTCAGCTCTTGCAGAACAGCATTCGCCCTGCATTCGCCCTCAGCTCTTGCAGAACATCATTGCCCTCAGCATTCACCCTTAGCGTTCGCCCTCAGCTCTTGCAGAACAACATTCGCCCTCAACTCTTGAAAAATGGTAAGTTCTTACTGCAGGCCCTTCCTCCTATAGTAGGGTTGACTCTATTTGGGTTTTTTTGGTCAATTCCATTGGATTGTGTTAGGCTGTAGGGTTCTCTCTATATGCAAGAATCAAGATTCAATACCCTCTATTATCTTCATCACCCAATACAAGATTTAAATTTTTCCCAAAGAAACGCTTATTAATTTGGCAGCCATTATTTCTCCCTGCTTTAAAAACCCTACATTTAAATGAAAATAAGCATTGCATTTCAACTACAAAAATATATTAGTGTTCAAATGTACATGTGTGCATCACTTGTGTAGGGTATTCCTTTTCCACTTTCGCATTATCCAAGAATGTGTGCAGTATAGTTCATATTTTTTGTGATTTAGATTATCTTGAAAAAGGAAAGGTAAATTATTTCCCATGGAAAAAGAAGGTTTTCCTTTTTTATAGGTTGTTTGGACTTACGTGGAAAAATTTATGGTATGCCTTTCATATTATGTAGTTTAAATTTGAATTAACAGATTATTCTACATGAAAATATAATTACCTATGTGATGTCCTTCATCACTAATTAAAATTATAGGGTTTCAATTTCCCAGACTCTAACTCATCTGATGCTAAATTCTAGGTTCTCATTGGTGGATCACTCTTCCATTGATTTCCTTTCCCTCTGGATCTTGTCATACTTTAAAAGTCATCAAGGATACATATATTATTTCAGGTATCCCAAAATGCTTTATAGTAGAACATATTGTGAAGTTTTTTTGACACTTGAGGATTCTTTTTAGAACTGCAACGCGGTCTATTCTATCGAGTTATATACCAAGCAACTTGTCCTTAATAACCACACTATGAGGTAGGTTCAACCAGTTTGAACTTGTTGGGACATAGCATATGAAGTTGTGTGATGATTCCATATCACAGGTCTATTATGGTGACAAAAGTGAAGACACGTAATGATAGTTATTATGTTAACATTACTAGAAACATTTTCGAAATTATCCATGCTATCAAGATGTCAAGATTCTGGGCATTAGGTTTCAATACTCGTAGCTAATAGCTAATAATAATAATATAAAAAAATCACAACTTTATTCTTGAAATATGATTGTTACACATTGGTAACCTACTTCATTTGTTACTATCACCCAAAGACTGCAAAACAAACTTAAAATATAAATTAAACCAACATGAGAATCCAACTAAGGGTTTCTTGACAAAATCATGCCATAACCTAGAATTTTGAAACCCAAATTTGAATCCATCATAAGTAATACAATGCAAACTCAGATGGATTTTCAATGCATGTTTGCATGCTACACTTATTCTTTGTCTAGATATCATTTTTTAAATGGAACCATTAGTCAAGCCCACAATCCTTTTTATGTGAAAAATTTCAGCTCTATTTGAGCTCTTTTTTGCTCCACCACCTCCATAAAAATATGCAAACATATATCATGATCTTGGAATTCCATTACATATGTATGTGCCAATGTTCCATAATCATGCCCCATCATCAATTTAAGAAATTTCCATTGAATATCAAATTATGGAGGGGGGAAACTTTTTGCTACAAAATTTGGCTCAAAATCAGGGACCATCTCCGTATGAGGTGAATGAGAACTATATATATTTGAAGAAGTAGATTAGTGCCTTTTCCTCTGGCCATGGAGTCATATACAGTCATCCATCACAAAAAATTGTCTTTGTTCATTCTCACCTTGAAAGTTGCAAAAATTCATGCCCTAATTGAAACGACACTAAATTTGAAAGATATAATAAAAATGCAAGATAGAAGTGCCCTATTAATACAAAGGGAAAACATTCCTACCTACCCTAACTGAGATAAATTTTGATTGAATAGGAAACATGATATTACCAATGGAGTTGATCCAACAACTTATTAAATGTATGGGACTAAATCATGCATTTGATTTCCAAGGAAACATGTGCATGAAGAGAAAAAGTGCAGAATTAATGGAAAATCCATACATGCTACTTATAAAAACTACACCGAAAGGTCAAAAAATACTTGAGGCCTTAACTTAATTTGAATCCAAAAATGAAAAAATAGGATGAGTGAAAACACGAGAGTGGTGTGGGTGAACAACATAAATAAAAAGTGAAGATACCTTTCCCCAAGATGCCTTTGTCACCGTTGTATGAAAACATGTTTTCCTTTCCCTTTATACATGCAAGTGAATGCATTATAGGTATGGTGTTTTCCCAGAATAGGAGAATCCTACTTAAATATATCATTCGTGGAGTGAATGTTTGGGTGCCTTAATATGCAATGACATGTTTCCAGGACTGAATTCAATGCAAGGCATATTTGAAACTCTAACTCTGTCTTCCGGTGTCTTATTAGAAATTATTTTAGTTTTCATTTTGTGTTTTCAAGTTTTTACATTTATAATTTTATTGCAATGTGGCAGACTGATCAGAGCAGTGCAGGAACAACCCCGAGACGGGATGATCACGGAAAGAGGCCAGTGGAAGAACATGTAAAGTGCCAACATTGCTCTATCTTCAGGTATTTTAGTTATTTACATAATTGAAATAATATTAATTTTGTTCAAATATGCAGACACCTAGCCATGGTACGCCTGATGATTCCCTCTTTGAGGAAGATCTTTCTTCATCCCTATCTCCAATGTTCTTGTTGCAAAAAAAGCACGAGATGTAAGGTCAGAATTTAATACTTTGATAGACGCACCTCAAACACCTGAAACAGAAGAGAGGATACAACATCTTATGAGGCAGCTAGAAAGATATCAAGTAATAATAAAAAGTCAAAAGGATATTTTTTTTGTTCTGCATGAGATGAATTGTGATAGTTTGATTTTTAATTTTTACATTGACTAAACTAAAAAAAAGTTCTTTTGTATGTAGCATTTTCTGGCATTTGTTGAACCCGGTGTTGGTGGTAGTGGGACACAAGGGCAAGAGATTTGCCAACAACCCTCTCATACACCTTCTACTCCTTTAGGTGCCAACCAAGAAACACACCCTGCCCAAGCAGACACTCAGCCAACCACTGAACGTGTTGGCAATGATGAGGCTGATATGGCCAACTACATTATTGCGTTTCCTGGAGCTACACGTGTCAGCTCCACAGGGACCATTAATGGCACGTTGTTGGTGAACGATGAGGGTGTCCCTATAAAGTATGTACAAATCCCAGGTAAATTTTAATATTTTAACTATTTCATGTACTTTATCTAAAACATATTTATCATGATTTTTATTTTTAAATTAATGATAATATATATATATATATATATATATATATATATATATATATTTTGGTTTTATTCTGTGTAGGGAACAATGAGTTCTACAGGATTCTGGAGAGCCATGCGTTGGTAATTTTTGGCCCAAACATACGTACAAGGTGGAATTCCCAGAATTCCAACCTGAAAAAAGAACTTCTAGATTATCTAGAAGCCCTTTTTGGGGTTGGCACATTTGACAGAACAGCAGTGGCTCGGGTAGCCGGCAAATATTTGAAATATACCAGGGACACCTATAAGACGCAATTGCAATTTAACCCTAGATATGAGCGTCCTCTCACAGTTTCAGAGAGTGAGTGGAGAGCACTCATCCATGATGGAAAAGAGAAAAGGGCAAAGAAAGAAGGAAAAATTCCAACTGGACCCGCAAGGTAAATTACAACTTTAATTCAATAGCTTTAATTTTTTTTATGTCTAAAATAGAAGTGTGCTACGTCATATCTGAATTCAATCTTTTGAGGCTAGGTTTCCTGACACCTCAAAGGCAACCAAAGCTAGGATTGAGAAAAAGGGCCATCACAAGCTAGGCTAGGGCGGCTACTTGAAATTAGCTGCAAGAATTGTAATTAAGTAGCTAAACATCTTATAATTACTTGTATCGCCTCCCAACGTTTTTGTAATCCTATCAAATATGATTAAAAATACACAATCATATGTAATGTAGGCTGATGACTTCCGAACAGAAACTACATAGGAAGATAAAAATATCTCTTTCCGTTTCGGCTATCAAGCTGTAGTTGAACATCGTAGAAGCTTGGGGCAGGTCCCAAGATCCAGAATGCATGATAAGGTAAAACATTAACCTTTCAATATTTTTTTTTTCGTCCATAAATTTAATTTCTAACAACTTTTTTTAAATCAGGGGAGCGGCACTACTGACGAGGAAAATAACCCAGTTTTAGAGCCAGATGTAGATGATCCTCACGTGCAACCTGATCATTGTAGTGGGGACCAGGCCGACAATGCTGCTATCAGTGAGGGTCGTGACGGTAATTAATTTCCACTTATAATTTTTTCTAATTATACCTTGATGGTTTTCCTTATAACGTTTTTTGTTTAAATGACAAAGAATGTTTCCCTTGAGGATCTTACCACCAGAGAGGAAGACAGGGCAACAGTCTCAACGGCGACAACTGGTGCACCAGGTAAATAATCTCATTGCAATTTTTTTAATTAATATTACCGAACTAGTTCAATGATATTTAAAAACTGACAATTAAAATTTAATATTATCTTTTTTTGTAGGCGATGCCCCGTCACTGGATGAGACCATACATCGTGACAACGCAACTAGGTCAGCGGCGACAACTGGTGCACCAGGTAAATAATCTCATTGCAATTTTTTTTATTAATATTACCGAACTAGTTCAATGATATTTAAAAACTGACAATTAAAATTTAATATTATCTGTTTTTGTAGGTGATGCCCCGTCACTGAATGAGACCAAACACCGTGACTACGCAACTAGGTCAGTGGTGACAACTGGTGCACCAGGTAAATAATCTCATTACAATTTTTTTTATTAATATTACCGAACTAGTTCAATGATATTTAAAAACTGACAATTAAAATTTAATATTATCTGTTTTTGTAGGCGATGCCCCGTCACTGGATGAGACCAAACATCATGACAATGCAACTAGGTCAGCGGCGACAACTGGTGCACCAGGTAAATAATCTCATTGCAATTTTTTTTATTAATATTACCGAACTAGTTCAATGATATTTAAAAAATGACAATTAAAATTTAATATTATCTGTTTTTGTAGGCAATGCCCCATCACTGGCTGAGACCAGACATCGTGAATACGCAACTAGGTCAGCGGCGACAACTGGTGCACCAGGTAGATAATCTCATTGCAATATTTTTTATTAATATTACCGAACTAGTTCAATGATATTTAAAAACTGACAATTAAAATTTAATATTATCTGTTTTTGTAGGTGATGCCCCATCACTGGATGAGCCCAGAAATCGTGAATACGCAATTAGGTCAGCAGTGCGGGTCGAAAGGCACGAAACAGGAGCAGAGCACGATGATATTGATGATGTAATTAGGAGCTTTAAAAATAGGAAGAAGAAAAAGAAAATTTGACAATGTAAAATATTGTATTATTATAAGACAAATGTTACCATACTTGGAACGTTTTTTGCATTATATAAAAAACTCATTTATCATACTATTTTTATTGCAAGCATTAATTGCAATGTTTCCTTGCGTACTTTTTGTTGAATTGTTTTTTTATTAGTTATTGAATATTTTTTTTATGCTCATGAAAGTAAAAAATGAAATATAGATTGGGTATTGGGGAATTGAGAGTGATGTGAGGGGGGGGAGGGGCCATAAGAGCTTCCACCTTCATGTGGTTGGCCCTGTTTAGTAGAGAATAATTTATTGGAGCGATTTAATCTTGGAGCAAACCTCCCTTGATCCAGCGTAGCAACAAAAAAGTCACTGTTGACTTAGTTGCTACTCTTTCAGATCGTGAGAGGCTTGTTCCAAGTTCATGCGACTCCAATAAATTGTTCTTGAAACGAAGAGGAGCTTATTCAGGTATGTTTTGACATTTTCAACATATGTTCTAACATCATCATAAGAATGCATCTTAGAGTAAAAAATACTACATCAATTACTTGTATTTATTGTATAGATAATGATGGATTTTGATTGACTTGGCAGTGCAGGTACAAATCCTCTTGCATCATGAGCAATACAACTTGTCAACCAGGGTCATGTCTAGGATATTTTTTCTTTTGCTCTTGACTAGGTTCGTAATGTCACATTTTGTAAGTTCCTTTACAGTTCATAATTCAATATTAAGCTTGTTGATGATTATTATCTAGGTTTTTTGTATGTGTTTTTTCATCTATTTGATTGTAAGCAACTCTGCATGTTTCCTGTTGTTCACTATGATTTCTCCCATTACTACTCCCAGGATGAATCCGAATTTATTGTTACATAGGTTACTTTATTGTTACTATGATTTCTCCATTTACGATTTCATAGGTTACATCATGTAAAGTTGTCAATCTCAGGTTGGTGATGAGCTTTAGTTCTCCAGATTTGGGGCTTTTCTGATATTTTCTCCCTCATGTCATTCCCGCATCACCTCATTGTTTGAGCATGCCAATTGTCTACCACTTGTACCAATTGGCACATGTCAATCTCCGAGTGGTGCCACATTTCACCTATTTTCAGTGAGAGTTTAGGGTTTCTCTAACATAGCTTCAGAAATCCGATTCAGTGCCTGCTTGAATATTGTCACATAATACTCATGGTTTGGTTTGATGAGCATGTTCTGAATGGTTGGTTGATTCATAAGAACCACCCATATAGTCATATTGAGATATTTCAGAAGGTTTCTCGGGTTTCCTTTTTCACCGTTTCTAGTGGGTGGGATGGTGTGGGGTTATCCATCAATACTGGTGCTCTTGTATTAGGGAATTTGTTTTTGGGGATATAAAGGAGCATTTTATGTAGATATCCCATTGGATGCATTCATAGATGGGCACAAGAGGTCAAGAATTTAAATTAAAAATATGCAACCTCTAGCATGGAAACCTGAAGGCCGCGAGAGACACTGGTTAAAGATTGTTTTTTGCTGGCCTTAATATAGTCGTGATTTCTTTCTATTATCTTAATGAAAATATATATTCCGGTCTCATTAAAATGAGGATTGTGGTTGTATTTATCTTTGGTTGTTTCTCTCTTAATGCTCCAGAAGTTGCCAAAAGTTGCGATAGTTGTTTAGTTTGCCTGTTACAACTTAAAATTTGTTTTTAGCAATGGGAGTCATGTTTTTTAAGGTTCATACTAATATGAAGATCTTGTAATTCTATATTCAGCATAAGAGAAGATGTCCTCTACTTTGGGTAGTATGACAACAATTGCCACATCTACCTCATTGGGTAACAATGGAAAGGGGAAGAAGTTGGGTGCAATGTTTGATAATTATGGCAGACAATTGTCTTCTCTTTTAGTTTTTTCACCCATTTCCTTTAATCGCTCAAGCAGAAGAGGGACTCTGAGATTACGCGACATAGAGAAGGTAGTTAATACAAGAGCTATGGAAAAGGAGTTGTACTTCAACAAGGATGGCTCAGTGACAAAAAAATTGCAGGTCAGAGAAAAAATTATGTTTAAAGGAAGGTCACCTACACGTGAAACTTCACTGCGGTGGATATTTCCTTGTCCACTTATATTCGATTTTAATGTGTTATTTTAATTTTTCATGGAGGGTTGTTTTGGCATATGGTCTGGCATTCAATTGCACACTTACCGAAAGCATTGTCAATTTTTCTTGCAGGCGGTGTGAACAAACTTGCTGATCTTGTTGGAGTCACCCTTGGGGCGAAGGGAAAAATGTTGTCTTGGAGAGCAAGCATGGTTCTCCAAAAATAGTTAATGATGGTGTGACAGTAGCTAAGGAGGTAATTTGTAGATGTGTGCTCTAGTTTTCTTTTTAACGTTGTATTAGTTCCCCCTCTTAAATGTCTTATATTTGGTAGGCATAATTTGAAAACTCAAAGGTGAAAGGAAACATATTTGTTACCCAGTGGTCTGCTTGGCCTATGGACTAGCCACATTAGAGTAATGCATAAAGCTTTTCACAACAATAAAAGGAAAGGGTTATGGCTGAGTCAAATTTTATTGTTATTGACAGTTTAATGAAATGTATCTCAATGCTATGGTTTTGGCCTTTTTATTGCTTGAATTAGAGGACCCAGTTGAAAATATTGGGGCCAAGTTGGTAAGGCAAGCTGCGGAAAAGACAAATGATTTAGTTGGGGATGGAACCACAACATCTGTTGTTCTTGTACATGTTGGAATATTGAAAAATTCCAGAACAATGAATGGAAAATAAATATCCCTTCCTCTAACACAGAGAAAATAAAAATTTCTTTGATAGGAGACAGAGTTTCAATACTTTGAAAACAAACTTCTATTCCCTTCAATAACTCAAAAAAAAACTATTACACTTCTTCCTCACTGAGAGGGATTACAAAATTATGACTGCTACAAAACGCAGTGCATAAAACCAACTCATTGTCTGTTCAAAACAAACATACTCTGTCTCTAAAACACTCTGTTGTGTTTTTCCTTTCCGCACTGTTGTGCATACACACTTAAAAAGTTACACTCAGTCTTTCACTTTTTACACACTACTGTGTAATAAAAAATTTGTGTACTATCTATAAAAAAAACTACCAAGCTTTTTTGTCCTTTTTATTTTTATATGCCGTAACATATAAAACATATTATAATAAACCCTCTTTTAAAAAAAAAAAATTTCATTTCGCATATGATATATATAACATATGTTTAAAACATATGTATATATTAAACTATAAAAACATTAAAGAACCCTTTCCATCAGACTTCAAAAGTCTGAATAGATTGAATTTCAAACCAAATTCACGTTCCAAAATGGGATGCTGACGTCTGTCTAATTTTAACTCAAATTCTCAATCCAATGTGCCCTATAAAAAATTCGGGTCCGATTTTCATGTTTTCAGATTCCCTTCAATTTCATGCGATCCAATATTAATGCTCCACGTGTCCTCCTTTTGAATTTACAAAACTGTCGGGTAAATTTATGTTTGTTTAATTTCTGGTTGGTGAATTGTGTTAATGCTGGTTGTTGTGTTTAAATACAATCCTGTACAAAAATATGGCTGCGGCCGTCTACAAAAAAAACTTGCAGGAATTTTAAATTTTGAATTAAATTTCTGGATGGCATGCAAGCAACCTCCAAAAAAAAATGTTGCTGCTACATCCGTCCTTCTGCTACAGCAGTTGAAGTTAAAATTCAACAACATAGGGTTTAATAAGTGAGGGTGTAAAGGTAAATTTTTGTCAATAGTAATGGATTAAGATCATCTATTCATTTTTGTAGGGTCTTATGGTGTTTGGTTTTTTCGTTTTGGGTTGGGCTTATTGAGTCTAAGATAGTTTTTGAGTGAAAAAATTGCTATCAGGTATTAAAAAATTTTGGTTCTTTTGTCAAAATTTATGAGCTTGTTAGGAAATACAAAACCGACAATGGTTGTATCTTAAATTTGTGGAAAATAATTTGAAATGAAACCTTTTTTTTTAGGTTGTTGCAGCAGGTGCAAACCCCATTCAAATTACTAGGGGCATTGACAAGACAACAAAGGCCCTTGTTTCGGAACTCAAAATTTTGTCAAAGGAGGTAAACGCTTGCCTTTTGAGTAGGCTGGTTTTCCTTTTTGCTGATGGTTTGGTGTATCTAATTGAATTAGTTGCCTAAGGTATTTTTGGTTGCAAAATCCTTTTCATTTTTCATACAGTATTGGCCTTGTGGAATAAATTTGATTGTGTGGTCTTGTTAGATCTACAACATTTGTAGTTGTTTAGTCTTATGGCTGAGGTGCACTTTTATTATGGAAATAGTTGATGCAATATTGTCATTTAATCCTTACTGCAGGGTAGCATGTTGAGAAGTTTCTTGTGAAACATTTGGTATTCAAAATGACACTTGATCCTATACAAGATCATGCACTTGACTTCAAAATTCATATTCAAAGTGTGCCAGACAATTCTTGCAAAATTTCAAATATTTATGTTGTTTTAAACCATTATCTTTTTCATGTACTGGATGCTGAAAATGTGAAAAAGACTTTGGTATGAAACCAACTGGTGAATAATTTCCAGCACAACAACCACTTCCAAGACATGATTTAGAAGTAGAACAAATGTGATTATGAAGCATAGAAAGATATCCTTGATGCATTTTCAATGTTTGGCTAGGGTTATTTTTGGAGAAAATAACTCCTTATTCCTAGAATAGTGATCTTCAATACAAGTAAATGCCAGAGAAGAGAGATCATCGTGTGACGCAACAAAACTGAAATTGGACCCCCAAGGAGAGCTGGTGTGTCTACAATCGCTCTATCAGTATTTTCCCTTGGTCTACCCCATTATTTTCCTCCAGCCTAAGTCTTAATTGACTTCTTCTTTCTTCGGGTTTATTTATCAAATTCGTAGAATTTGATAAATAAATACTATCCACAATGGGTGGACTTTAATTTATATTCCCGACTTTATATTATCTCCAAGCCTTATAACCAATGTTTAACTTTCAACACTTTGTATTTATACTCCAAGTTTCTTTTTAAATAAATAACTTGTAATGAAATTTTGGCTCTATATTTCACCACCCAGCCTTACAATAATCACGCTCCAGACTTATGCTAATTATCCGCCAATCGTTTAATTCAACAATTTCATTATACTCTGGCCCCACCTATATATATCAATAACCAATCAAACACTTGTATCGTACCTGGCTATCCTCCGCACACCTTAGTTAACCTCCGGGAAAGTTCAACGTGTGACCACCGTTCGATGGCCCTTCTCCAAATCAACGACTCTTGGCAATTTCGCTCGGCTTCTAACGTTGGGCTTTAACGTGCGATGGCACGGGTTAAACGATGGTTTTTCGGGGGTCACTTCGCCACATGTCGCATTCCCTATGGAATCGCTCGCGAATAGGAAATACCGCCTACTCCGCAAAAGCGGTGCGATATGGGCAACCCGCTTTTGTGATTCCGCTCGTGGTTTTGGTATAGGGCTTGACCATGGGTGCAAGTATGGTTCCGCTATCCTTTTTTTTGTTAACTCATGTCCAATCCTCGGGTCAGGTTCTGAAAGCACAACAATTTTGTCTCTTTATTAAGCGGGATTTTTATATTTGAACAGTTTTCACGACCCCAGTTCTCTACACAGACCTTGCCTTCGGGTGGGGTGAGTTCACAGGGTTATCCAACAATTTACGGAAATTCAAAGACAAAAGAATGGAATTATCAGTACCCAATCGCCTCACAGTTGAACAATTCTTCACAATTAGCAATTTGAGATAATTCAATGGCAACTAAGCTTGGAAATCATTTAACTGGAAACAATTGTTCACACACAAAGGTTTATTGCAGAAATCCCCTCTCTACTCTCCTCTTCCCTCTCTACTTTTATTCATCCGAGGAATTACAATTTATATACATAACATATGGCTCTTTGGTTCCTCTGAGAGGACCGTTCTAGAAATCAAAAGGTCTAATTATAATAATTCAACTAACTGAAATTGTTCGACTCCTACAACTCTAACTAGTCTAAGTAATACAGTCAGCTGAGGTATTGACACCTAGCTGTTACAACTCAAATTTTTTCGAACCCTCCTAGCCACAACATGTGGAAAAAACCTCCTACATTGTTGGCTAGTGCCTAATGCCCCTGCATCATCGTGTGACATAAACCTATTAACAAAATTGAATTCCTTGAATTTCACCAAATATTTTCTTTGAATTCCTTGCTTTTAAAAGCCAATGATATCCCTTATTGTGTTAATGTTACGTAAATTCCTTGTCCTAGTGCCTCACACTCTACTATGAATGTTTTACCAAAATTAGGTGCAACCGATGTTGGTGTAGAAGACATGGCATCCATTGAAAGAGAGAATGCCCAAGTAGCCTCATCATTCCATATAAATGATATTTTCTTCAAGAGATATGTGAGTGGACTTGAAATGCATGCATAATTCTTAACAAATGATCAATAATATCATGTAAGTCTAAAAAATCTTCTAAGAACCTTGATTTTCTTAGGAATAGGTCATTTTGTAACAGCTTGCATCTTTTGAGGCTCCAACTTCACTCCTTCCTTTAAAACAATATGAACCAAATACTCGAATTCTTATTTCCCAAAAGCACATTTGGATATTTTTACATAAAAATGATTTTTCTCAATAATTATTTATATAACTTTTCCACATGTTTAGAGTGGTATTCCCATGATTTATTATAAATATGTGTATTATCAAAGAAAACCAACACAAATTTTATAAGATGGGATCAAACAAAATTGTTCTTAAGTCGAGCCTGCCGGATTTCAAATGGCGATAAACCATAATTCAAACCAAATTCGCGTTCCAAAATAGCCTGCTGACATCGGCCAATTTTTTGACACGAAAACCAAATGAATTCTGCCCTAATATTTTTCGGGTCCGAAGTTGGCCTGGCGTACGGAGGGAGAGTTGTGACGTGAATTTCTTGTCAAATTCATCCTAATATTTTTCGGGTCCGGATTTCCACTGCGCGAGCGCCCAAACAAAGATCCTCTCCAATCAATTTTTGCCACGTGTCCTCAATAAAAACTTGCCCTGCTCCCGGCTGCGGGTGCATTGGATGGCGTTTAAGGCGATGGGACATGGATATGGCGATTTCTTATCAATCGCATTAACATTTAATGCTGTTCAATTAAGTTTTCACATCAAATCCGCATTAATTAATTTTTAACATTGTTCAAGATCGGACCTCCACTCCTCTTAGAGATTCCGCACACTCCAATATGATCCGGCCTTCGGCTCTCATTATTAATGATCAAAGATTAATTATGACAAGCGTCCTTTGATTTCATTGCAGTCGGGTCGACAAAATGGCGTTTAGCTATGGTTTTTCAGACGAGCCAGTTGCTGGATTACACTGCCTGCTAACTGTGACGAAGGAGAAGTGGCCAGCTGAACTGCTGCCTAGACCTTGCAGCATATCTGCATTTCTCTCGGTTTTGTCTCTGTCTGTCTTCCTCTATTAATTGGAATTTTGTTTCTCCGTCTCCTCTTGTGCCCACTGCGCCTGAGACTGCACCCATGCCTCGCGTGCGTCATAGGATGTGTTGCCATAGGGGGAGCACTAGAGGTCAACCCCTGCGCGCTCCCTCCAGCCCCTCAACAGAGTTGACTTCCGGCCAGTCCAGTGATTATTATGCAGGTCGATATCCAAATACTAGGAGTGGGCGGGGTTGGGTTGTAGGATCTGGCCACCGTATGGATTCCCCTGCTCCTCGCTTCCCCAACGCTAGTTCACCTTCTCCCACGACGCGCACTGCGCAATTTTCCTTTAATTTCTCTCTCAACCGCCCGTGAATCACGGCTTTAGTCACTATGGTCATTTGCGAGGAGGCCCAAACGGAGGAAGAATGCACCCGTCTAGTGGGTCTGAGCTCAGAAAAAGCCGGCCAGCATTCGGGCCTTCAGGAGGGGAGCCGTGGCATGCATGTGGTGGTAGCACCTAGCGATCCCGGACCTTCCGAAGGATGGTGCTGAATCATGGAGGAACCACCGGAGGAGTAGTTTGGTTAATTTGTTTTTCTTGCTTAGCAGGCCCACTTAATTGGGCTACTTTTAGATTATTTTACTGTGCTAGACCTTTGCAATATTTTTGAATTCTGTAAATTAAACGTTTAAGACTGGTTTCCCCGTATGAGGGCAGTCTTCTTAATTTTTTTATTTTTTGATGACAAATTTGCCATGAGTCTGGCCAGGCAATGTTTTTGACTTCGGTGTAATTTTATTCGCAATGTTAATAGATTAACTTTACTTAGAATTCTCACATGATTAGCGTTTTTCTTGATCCGTTCAAGGATTTTGGGTACTTTAATTTGTATTTGGAACAATGGACGTCGGTACTCTATCTGTTTCTTTACTTTTCTACATACTACTATTTCACTTTCTTATAGATGCCTCGGGCATATTTGAATGCTTTCTCAGATTGTCGATAATCTCCATGTGGACCGTTACCGGATTTTATATCATGTCCCTGTATGTGACATGGGGTATTTTTCTATCATTGTCTGGGGTGGGACTTCCACTTTTCTGGATGGATATTTGGGTTCCAATCTTCAGATGTGAAAATGTAATGACTTCATGGACTGTTTTACTTCATATAATATATTCAAAAAAACGTTTTTTCTCTTGTGAAAAAAAATGATTAATGTTTATCACTCTGCCTTCAAAACTAGCGATGCTGGTCTATGTTGCTGGTTTATTGATATGGTCTGATGGTCTTTTTATATTTTGGATATATCACACTCCTCACATGATTAGCGTTTTTCTCTGTTCAAGGATTTTGGGTACTTTAATTTGTATTTGGAACAATGGACGTCGGTACATACTCTATCTGTTGCTTTACTATTCTACATACTGCTATTTCACTTTCTTATAGATGCCTCGGGCATATTTGGATGCTTTCTCAAATTGTCGATAATCTCCATGTGGACCGTTACTAGGTTTCATATCATGTCCCTGTATGTGACATGGGGTATTTTTCTATCATTGTCTGGGGTGGGACTTCCACTTTTCCGGATGGATATTTGGGTTCCAATCTTCAGATGTGAAAATGTAATGACTTCATGGACTGTTTTACTTCATATAATATATTCAAAACAACATTTTTTCTCTTGTGAAAAAAATGATTAATGTTTATCACCCTGCCTTCAAAACTAGCGTTTGCGTCGGTTCATGTTGTTGGTTTATTGATAAGGGTTCCGATGGTATTTTTATATTTTGGACATATCACACCTTCATGATTAGTGTTTTCCGCGTGATTTTGGCACGACTTCCGTATTTGGAACAATGGACGTCGGTACTCTATCTGTTGTTTTACTATTCTACATACTTCTATTTCACTTTCTTATAGATGCCTCGGGCATATTTAGATGCTTTCTCAGATTTTTCGATAATCTCCATGTGGACCGTTACTGGGTTTTATATCAAGTCCCTGTATGTGACATGGGGTATTTTTCTATCACTGTCTGGGGTGGGACTTCCACTTTTCTGGATGGATATTTGGGTTCCAATCTTTAGATGTGAAAATTTAATAACTTCATGGACTGTTTTACTTCATATAATATATTCAAAACAACGTTTTTTCTCTTGTGAAAAAAAAATGATTAATGTTTATCACTCTGCCTTCAAAACTAGTGATGTTGGTCTATGTTGTTGGTTTATTGATATGGTCTGATGGTCTTTTTATATTTTGGACATATCACACTCCTCACATGATTAGCGTTTTTCTCTGTTCAAGGATTTTGGGTACTTTAATTTGTATTTGGAACAATGGACGTCGGTACTCTATCTGTTGTTTTACTATTCTACATACTGCTATTTCACTTTCTTAGAGATGCCTCGGGCATATTTGGATGCTTTCTCAGATTTGTCGATAATCTCCATGTGGACCGTTACTGGGTTTTATATCAAGTCCCTGTATGTGACATGGGGTATTTTTCTATCATTGTCTGGGGTGGGACTTCCACTTTTCTGGATGGATATTTGGGTTCCAATCTTTAGATGTGAAAATGCAATGACTTCATGGATTGTTTTACTTCATATAATATATTCAAAACAACGTTTTTTCTCTTGTGAAAAAAAAATGATTAATGTTTATCACTCTGCCTTCAAAACTAGCGATGCTGGTCTATGTTGCTGGTTTATTGATATGGTCCGATGGTCTTTTTATATTTTGGACATATCACACTCCTCACATGATTATGATTAGCGTTTTTCTCTGTTGCAGGGTTTTGGGTACTTTAATTTGTATTTGGAACAATGGACGTCGGTACTCTATCTGTTGCTTTACTATTCTACATACTGCTATTTCACTTTCTTATAGATGCCTCGGGCATATTTGGATGCTTTCTCATATTTGTAGATAATCTCCATGTGGACCGTTACTGGGTTTTATATCATGTCCCTGTATGTGACATGGGGTATTTTTCTATCATTGTCTGGGGTGGGACTTCCACTTTTCTGGATGGATATTTGGGTTCCAATCTTCAGACGTGAAAATGTAATGACTTCATGGACTGTTTTACTTCATATAATATATTCAAAACAACATTTCTCGTCTTTTAAAGTTTCATTTTTTTTTTAAATTGAACCTGTCGTCGGTATACCGACGCCTTGTATACGTCGTAATTGCGACAACTCAGAAACGTCGGAAGAACGACAGTATAAAAATGTCGGACCACATTTCGTCGGAATTGCGACATCTTACAAACGTCAGAAGAGTGACGTTCAAAACGTCAGACCACATTTCGTCGGAATTGCGACATCTTACAAAAGTCGGAAGAGCGACTTCCAAAACGTCGGACCACATTGCGTCGGAATTGCGACCGTTTACAAACGTCGGACGAGCGACGTTCAAAATGCCGGACCACATTTTGTCGGAAGTGCGACCATTTACAAATGTCAGAAGTGTGACAGTTCGTGAGACGTCGGAAGAGTGACGCTTGTTCAGAAGCAACGGAAGAAGTGTCGAGAGTGCGACACTTTTTAGTTGTGTCGGAACTGCGACGGCATGACAAACCACGTTTTTTCCACCCTCGAACTATCGCTCTTGCGACGACTATGTGTCGGAATAGCGATGAATTGGCCGTTGGAATTTTAGCCAAATTTTCTAGTGTTAACAGTCTCTGGAACACCTGTTCTCTTATTGCTATGACGGACCCTAACCCGCCGAATGATCTGTTCCTGAGCTACTCAGTACTTGCAGACATTGTCTTGAGAGGGCCTGGGACTACTGAGTGTATCCAAAGGATCGAGCACTAGCTTCCTGCAGAAAGCATTGGCTGCGAACCACGAACAGGAGGGCACTAATACTACACAATTGGAATAACTGGCCTTCGCACCCCAGGGATAACAGGGGGACCCAGCTAGATGGCCTTAAGCAGAGAGGAAGGCATGTTAGTACTACAGTCCCCTACCCGCAGCATCATAGTTAGGTCACCACTGGTTCTGTGATAAGAAGGAACACTAAGATACATGGACATGCTGTGACTTCTCTGTAACTCCAGAGCACTGCCCAACATAAGAAATGTTTGTTCACTCCCTCGCACTATCCTAGTTGGCAATCATGATCCAACCACGAGGGACATCCAAATAGATTTGGCAGAGCTATCTTGCACAAAGCTCCAAGAATTATACACCAAAGTGTTGCAAGAGGTGCGTCAACATGACCAAGCTACATGACAACAGTCTAACATACCTCTGGAAGTACGGGCCCAATGGATTGCATTGGTCACCAACGCAACACATATTATTTAGTAGCAGCTCTCACAGGGCGCGCAGTTGGTCGAAACAGCTACACAGTTATGGGTAGCAATCCGACACCATTCTCTGCTTTAGCATATCCAGGGATAATTATGACAGGCAGAGGTAGCTTGGGATCAAGTCAACGCTTATGTTGGAAATATGATGCAGAGTGTTGTCCTTGATGGCAACCCACTGAATGAAGATGAAGACATGCGACTGTTGACATGTGTTGTCCTTGATGGAAATCCACCTGATGAAGTTATTCTCGACTTAATGGGCTTGGTAAATGATGTAAATTTGATGTGATATGATGCTTATTGATATTATGATGTTGAGTGTTGTCCCTGAAAGGCAACCCACTTGATAAAGATGATGGCAACTTACTTGATGAAGTTGTGCTTGCTAGAATATGTTCTTGATGAAGAAATTATGATGTATCTATAGTGTGTACAGAAGGCAATGAAGAAAGGAATTCAGAATGTGCTCAAAGTATGATGAAAAGAGTATGTCTCTATGAATACGCGGATATGTCTAAGGGAAGTCGCGTATGCACGCGGAAAATAACGTGCCAAGTCGCGTATGGGCAAAAAGCGCTCAAAAATTGCAAATCCAGGGGTCCGTGGTATTGAAGGCTCATGGTATAGGTTTGGCTCATGGTATTGAAAAAGGGGCCCGTGGTATTGAAGGCTCATGGTATTGTTTTGGCTCGTGGTATTGAAAAAGGGTAAACCTATATAAGGAAAAGAAATTCATTGTGCAAATCATGAGTGTGGGAGCAAGATGTCTGAGCTTGAATGAATACTTCTCTGTGAAGTATATCTGTATGGAAAGGGTAAAGGTTTGATGATAGATCTGAATCTATGATGCACCTATGAAGAAATGATGAAGCGGGATATCTAGATCTTAAATGTATCTGTATTTGCTAGATCTGTTTATGGAGCGATTAGATCTGTGATGAGGCAAACATCTGTCTGAAGTAAAGGGTTAAATCTGAACTGAATGTCTGATCTGAAGAAGTATGCTGCTCTATGATGCTTTAAGATCTATACGCTACTTCACCGAAGAGGAAGCGCGTATATACGAGGCTTCGTTGAAGAGAAATCGCGTATGCGCAATGAAATACATACAGAGGTATACGCTGGTTTGTGTGGACTTAAGCGCGTATATACGTGACATCAGTGAAGGGAAAGCGTGTATGCAAACTAGGGTTTGCTGAAGTCTGTGGTAAGAAATGTCTGATCTGTTCTGCTGGTTTTATGATATCTGTCAGTGAGTTATATGTATCTGTTTCATGGTTGAGTGTGCTTAAAAGTATGGAAAGGGTCCAGTTTGGAAATATGATGAAATGTGGCCTGCAAGTTGTGTTCTATTGAAGTTGTTGGATCCAGTGTGAAAATTCATAAAACGTGGTCCAAGGTGGTGCTGAGGGTTGTAGTCTTCAGTCAGGGGTTGTAGCTCCCTTCCAGGTGAGGCTGGTAAACGAGATCGGGGGGTCGTAGCTCCCTTCCAGGAGAGGCTGGTAAACGAGTCAGGGGGTTGGAGCTCCCTTCCAGGAGAGGCTGGTAAACGAGCACAGGTGGGTGCCTGCGTGCTGGTCAAGTCTGCGCCAGCACATATGTTGTAAGATTTTTTCTCTATAATAAAATATTGAAGGATGAGCAACTGCAGCGGTGGTTTTCTCCCAACTTGGGTTTCCACCTAAAAATCCTGGTGTTCATGTGTGATGCTTTGTGTGATGATTTATTCTGTTCTTACTGCACATGTTTACTGTTTATAGAACATCTAATAAATGAATGATGGAATTATGTAAGTGAAGAACTAATGGCATAATTAGATCTCTGGGTATACGCGAGTTTCATGAAGGATATCCGCGTGTATACACTAGTTGGCTTCAGCAAAGTAGCGTATGGGTTTTAAGGAATGAAAAAGTAAAAAGTTTTGAATATGCTGTAAATACTGATTCACCCCCCCCCCTCTCAGTATTTTTCCCAACAATTGGTATCAGAGCAGGTCCTTGTGCAAAAGCTTGATCGCTTAAAGGAGATCCATCGCAATGGGAAAGAAGCAAAAGAAGAAGGTTACTCAAGGAAAGAAGAAGCCTCGAAAATCATGTATAGAAGATGAAACAGGTATTGATCATTGTTCTTGTATTTTACTTAACTGTATATGCAAAGATTATGATAGTGAAAATGAAGATGAAGAAGATTCTGACCAAGCTCTACAAGTGCTCATGGCAAAGAAGAAGGATACTCAAAGTAAGGAGATGTCTCAGATAGTGATTGGGGTCATCCTTTGAATGATCTTAGTGGTACAAACAATGATGAAGATAGTGAGAGAAAAGTTGTGGATCTAGAAGAAGTTATCAAAGATCAACAAAGAAAATTTAATGAGAGGGAATCTGCTAACAAAGCTTTGTGTTTTAGACTGAAAAGGATGTTCGATGATGTATACAGTCGAAGTAAAGGATATCAAGCTGGAATCATCTCTCTGCAAGCAGAACTTGAAGAATCAAATGAGAAGAATGAAGGACTTGAAGCAGAAAACGTTTCTCTAAAAACATATCTGGAAAAATCAAAAAGGAAGAATGAAGGTCTTGAAGCTGGAATCATCTCTCTACAAGCAAAACTTGAAGCATCAAGTAAGAAGAGTGAGGAACATCTACCATCATTTGAAAAGGAAGGACTTGAAGCAGAAATCATTTCCCTCAAAGAAAACTTGGATAAATCAAATAAGAAGAATGCAGGACTTGAAGCAGAAAACACATCCCTGAAAGTAGATCTTGAAGCATCAAAGAAGAAGAATGAAGAGCTGCAACAAACATGTGAAGAAAATGAAAATTGGTTAAAAGAAGAGATTCTAAATCTGAAGGATCAAGTAGAAGATGGAAGAAGGAAAGAGGAAAGCATGACAAAGCAATGTCAAGCCTTGGAGGTTGAGGTAAACATTCTCAAAGGTAAATTAGAAGAAAAGGTTAAAATTTTGAGGTTTCATGATAGTACTAATATCTTGGACAATATCTGAGTAATAAAAGGTCTCCTGCTATCAAACATGGTCTTGGTTTCCACGAAAATATTAAAGGTGAATCTAGCTCACAAGGAAGTGCTAAAAATTCAGAGGTAGTCAATGCAAAACCTGAAGGGTTGAAAGAGACAAAAGATCAACCAACGATCATGAATTCTCAAAGGAATTCACTCAAGAACATTGAATGTTTTAAATGTCATAATTATGGGCATGTTGCAGAAAATTGCAGAAGCAGAACAATTCAGCCACAAACAAACAGGTTCTACTCAGAAAGGTACTCTAGTAGCTTCAAGGGATATTGTTTTTCATGTAACATGTATGGACATAAAGCAACTGATTGCAAAAGGAGGAAGATTAGAAATACTCATTATGATTCTTATGCTTATTTTTCTGGACATATGAGATGTTATGCTTGTAACAAGTATGGACATGTAGAAAAAGAATGTAGGATGAACAGATCTGGGAATGTGGACAATCTCCAGCACAGAATTAGAAAGTTCAAGCAAATTTGGAGAAAGAAGGAGGACCGATCAGAAACGTAGGGAATTCTGACCCTACTGCAGTCATCCGCTTCTGAAGCTTACTTCTCTGATTGACTGCAGGAATGATGTGGGATACATTATGAGATTTAGTAATGTATCGTCACAGGGGGAGCAATGCATGATGACTCTCAAGGTTGATTTGATTATTCTGGTTATGTTTACTTCTGACAGTGCTTCTGATGTGGAAAGGACAGGTACAGGAGGTACAAGCTCAGGAGGAAATGAAGGAAGATGAAAATTTTCTATGCTTCACTTTCCATACGCGGGTTCTATGAAACAAAGTCGCGTATACACGCGAGTTCCAGCTGACACAGACGCGTATGCATTGATGATGAGAGAATTTATCTGATAGCTGAAGATCTGGAGCAGAAGTCCAGGGGGTGCATCCATCTGACTGCTGATGATTGCACTGTTAGCATTATTCTGGTTATACTCATGATAATGAAATGATACATGGGTTCTTGTGTTGAAGATTATGGATGAAGCCTGGTTGCTTTATGATGAAGAGCATTCGTTGTTGAGATGAAAGTCTTATAATTCAGAAATGAGGACAGATCATGCAGAGATGGTTGCTGATAAAGGTATTCAGGATTGCACAAGTTAAGCAATAGCACTGGTGTAGGGGGAGTAGCAGGATGATGATTGCATTGTTGGCAATATGATTGCTTATTCTTTGGTCTTTATGATACTCATGCTCAAATGATGATAACTTGGTACATGGAATATTATGATGAGTTTTTTTGAACCCTGGTTGCTTATAAGTATCTTGTGTGCTCACACATGGATGAGTTGGATGTCGTTTGTTTCAAAAATAAATCATGCAGAGTTTTTTACTATGGTTGAGAGATATTTTGCCTACATATGTTACTTCATGTTAAATCTTGAAGATCATGGTGATATTGGACCACATGGATGATTGCTTGACACTTATTTGAAGATGTTGTTATGGTATGATAATCTCTCTTGAAAAGATTGTATTGATTCTGCAAAGAGTTTGAAGACTTGGTTACTATTGTGCTACAACCATTGGATGACGCTTGAAGACACAACTACACTATTCTATCTATCTGTAGTCCAGGGAAGCAGTCAAATATCTTAGAAAGAAGCTGAACACTGTCTTCTCCTCACAGAGGATCAGATCTGGTCAAAATATAGAAGATGGTAGTGGATACGCGGGTTTCCTGAAACACAGTCACGTATATACGCGAGTTCATGCACAGAAAGCCGCGTATGTCTGATTGCTGACAAATTTTTGCTTGGAGTCAGCTCTTTTCAGCACAGCTGCAGTGCTGTTTGGTATCTCTGATATTGATTGGCATCTCTGGTGGTGTTCCAGTTCTCATAATTCTATTTCTCATGTTTTGATAAAGATGCTTTGATGATTTGTTGATGAAAGTGTTCAGGATGCACAAACTAAGGGGGAGCCTTAGTCATATGAAACGGATGTTCGGATGCACATTTTCAGGGGGAGCATTAGCGTTGCTGAGTATAATGCTTTGTTGTCATTATGATGGTTCTGAAATATGTTCTCTTTCTTGAGGATTTTCTAGGTGTTGGTCTTAAATGGTCATACTTGTATTTTGATGAAAAGGTCTTGTTGAGACCCATGATGTAAAATTGTAATATTCAGTCATGTAAGGACTTGTCAAATTTGTAAACCCACTTGGTTGGGTAGCTGAGTCAAATTTTGTAAACCCACTTGGTTGGGTAGCAGAGTTGAAATGTGTAAACCCACTTGGTTAGGTACTTGAGTCTCATATGTAAATCCACTTGGTTGGATATTTGATGTAAGTATGAGTCTTTGGTGATAGGAAGTTCATAGAGTCATGTACTTCATTGAAAAATATGTTTGAAGATTCAGCATGAACTCAGGGGGAGCTTGGTCACTTCAGTATACATCAGATCTGCAGAACGCTTCTTCTACATGAGAAGAAAAGGGGGTGAGTGTGTTGGTTTTGATCCGCCCGTTGCCCTTGATGTCAAAGGGGGAGAGTGTGTTGGTTTTGATCCGCTGGTTTTGATCCGCCCTTTGCCCTTGATGTCAAAGGGGGAGAGTGACATGGTGTTTGAATACAGATAATGATGTCAAAGAATTGGGAGAGTGACATGGTGTCAATGTACTTATCTGTTGTGGTAACCAAACACCATCGTGGTTGCCATCAAGTCCAAAGGGGGAGATTGTTGGAAATATGATGCAGAGTGTTGTCCTTGATGGCAACCCATTGAATGAAGATGAAGACATGCGACTGTTGACATGTGTTGTCCTTGATGACAATCCACCTGATGAAGTTAGTCTTGACTTGATGGGTTTGGTAAATGATGTAAATCTGATGTGATATGATGCTTATTGATATTATGATGTTGAGTGTTGTCCCTGAATGGCAACCCATTTGATGAAGATGATGAGAACTTACTTGATGAAGTTGTGCTTGCTAGAATATGTTCTTGATGAAGAAAATATGATGTATCTACAGTGTGTACAGAAAGCAATGAAGAAAGGAATTCAGCATGTGTTAAATATATGATGAAAAGAGTATGTCTCTATGTATACGCGGATCTGTCTAAAGGAAGTCGCGTATGCACGCGGAAAAGAACGTTCCAAGTCGCGTATGGGCAAAAAGCGCTCAAAAAGTGAAAATCCAGGGGCCCGTGGTATTGAAGGCTCATGGTATTGGTTTGGCTCATGGTATTGAAAAAGGGGCCCGTGGTATTGAAGGCTCATGGTATTGTTTTGGCTCGTGGTATTGAAAAAGGATAAACCTATATAAGGAGAAGAAATTCATTGTGCAAAATATGAGTGTGGGTGCAAGATGTTTGAGCTTGAATGAATACTTCTCTATGAAGTATATATGTATGGAAAGGGTAAAGGTTTGATGATAGATCTGAATCTATGATGCACCTATGAAGAAATGATGAAGCGGGATATCTAGATCTTAAATGTATCTGTATTTGCTAGATCTTTTTATGGAGTGATTAGATCTGTGATGAGGCGAACATCTGTCTGAAGTAAAGGGTTAAATCTAAACTGAATGTCTGATCTGAAGAAGTATGCTGCTCTATGATGCTTGAAGATCTATACGCTACTTCGCCGAAGAGGAAGCGCATATATACGCGGCTTCGCTGAAGAGAAAGCGCGTATGCGCAATGAAATACATACAGAGGTATACGCTGGTTTGTGTGGACTTAAGCGCGTATATACGCGACATCAGTGAAGGGAAAGCGCGTATGCAAACTAGGGTTTGCTGAAGTCTGTGGTAAGAAATGTCTGATCTGTTCTGCTGGTTTCGACATTCCGCTTGGTTGCATGTATCCTGTTTCTATGGTTGACTCGTGGCTTGGTATGGGAAAAGGTCCGCTTTGGAAGCGTGGATGAATGTGGCTCATAAGTTATTCTATTGAAGTGGTTGGATCCAGTGTGAAAATTGATGAAACGTGGTCCAAGGTGGTGCCGAGGGTTGTAGCCTTCAGTCAGGGGGTTGTAGCTCCCTTCCAGGTGAGGCTGGTAAACGAGATCGGGGGGTCGTAGCTCCCTTCCAGGTGAGGCTGGTAAACGAGTCAGGGGGTTGGAGCTCCCTTCCGGGAGAGGCTGGTAAACGAGCGCAGGTGGGTGCCTGCGTGCTGGTCAAGTCTGCGCCAGCACATATGTTGTAAGATGTTTTCTCTATAATAAAATATTGAAGGCTGAGCAACTGCAGCGGTGGTTTTCTCCCGACTTGGGTTTCCACCTAAAAATCCTGGTGTTCATGTGTGATTCTTTGTGTGATGATTTATTCTGTTCTTACTGCACATGTTTACTGTTTATAGAACATCTAATAAATGAATGATGGAATTATGTAAGTGAAGAACTAATGGCATAATTAGATCTCTAGGTATATGCGAGTTTCATGAAGGATATCCGCGTGTATACACTAGTTGGCTTCAGCAAAGTAGCGTATGGGTTTTAAGGAATGAAAAAGTAAAAAGTTTTGAATATGCTGTAAATATTGATTCACCCCCCCCCCCCCTCTCAGTATTTTTCCCAACAGCTTCCTCACCATCCAACGTCTCCATACAATGTTTAACTGTCATGAACAAGATTGAGCACCTTCACCACACCAATCATGTCATCCAAAAATGGTTGAAACCATGGGCCGACACACTGCACCTGGCAAACTGGCCCATGATTTTGGTCCGCAATCGCCACACTCAATCGGGCCGTCAGAATGAGTTACAGTGGCTCCAGATGATCCTGCCTCCCTGACACTTGTCAAAATTTCACAACACTCTATGGCCCAGAGTCAGGAAGTTCCCCCTCCACTCGTCCATGCTCTTGATACCTTGCACGCGGAGATCAAAGCGACACCACTGGAGTGACTCGGGATGAGTCACAAGATTGTGTTGGGGGAGTGTTGGAACAGGGTCTTCTAACAAGCTACGAAACTGGTCCATTTTGGATATTTTTTATTAGATTTAATCTAGCAGAGGGGTTTTGGGGTGGGTCAAAGCCCTGAAGGCATTGTATTGGGTAAAAGGGAAAACCAGGGGTCCGAAAACCACAGTTTGTAGACCATAGGAAGGATTAGGCTAGATTGTTATAAATGGAGGACCATTTTTGTATTGTAAGGTAGGATATGATGAGCTATTGATGGAATTTTGATTTAAGCTATCTGTTTGGGTTTTGGGGAACGAAATATTGCTGGCTGTGTGTGCAGAGATCCAAGTCCAGCTGTGTGTGGACCCTGCTACTGTGTGCGCAGGTTGGGAAGGGAATTGTAAGAAAGGATTGATGAATGAATGAGTAATAAAGATTAATATAGAACTGAATCTATGAGTAATCTAGTACGAATTGTTGGTAATTGTTGTATTATGTATTTCTGTCTTTAAGCTGTGAAGATCTGCGTAAGTGTGTTTCTGGATCTGGATCTATTCTATTCTGTTTATATATTTATGTTTTATTGTCATAAAACCATATAACTATAGATCTAGCACACGTGGATGAGAACAGAGACCTAATTAACCATGTGCAGAACAAGGTAATCGGGGATTACAGGACCTAGCGCAGCTCTGCTTGCTTTACCCATCCTTTCTCAGGGTGTGGAAACCTGGTTCCAGCACCCACCCATACTACTTCGGGTGAGACTTTGACCTGCGCAAGTAGGTCACTGCCGAAAGGGCTAGTAGTATAGGGGTTTGTTGGCAAACCATGCACACCGAACCTGGGTCAGGACCCCTCGAGCCAACAAATTATGAAAACCAATCAATGATTGGCATCCTTATACAGAAAATACAAGGTGAAAATTAGAGCTCATTTCTAATATCTTATATTTTCTCCCATTCTAAAAACCCCTAATGAATGGCAGCTCAGAATGACCTTCCCAGAGTAGGCACTCGAAGTCCCCTGTGGGTAAGGGTGGGATTCTCACTCGGGAACACCTTGTGCTAAACATCACTGCAGAATTAGCTAAACAGCTTAAGCATGCTTGGGAATTTCAAATGAGAATTTAAGATCAAAACAGATCTCAAATCAATAATATAAAAGCCTCCCTCCAATGTTGCCTTCATCTTCCTTATATGCTTTTTGAGCCTTCCCATGCCTTGGCCACCTCATAACTACGCTGCACATGTGGACATACGTCTCCATGTAGACTACGTTCTCCATTATCTCCATGATCTCTACATTTAATTTTCACCCTCTCCATCATGTGTGCACTAATGCACCAATTCCTCGATCATCTCATCATTTATTGCTCTATGATCTTACTTTTATTCCTCCTAGTTTTTATCTGACTCCTTCATCTCTCCATGTTCTTTCTTATTAATGATGTTTTATCCCCACTCTTAATAAATTAATAAGCTTCTCCGCTATTCCATGATGTAGCTTTGTTTGATAATTAACCATTTTCACACTCTTAGGAGTGTATTTGTTCATCTTAAGGGGTTATGGGCCCCTCCACCCTTTTATTTTCTTAGTTTAACCAAGATAAGTAAGAACTCTAATATTCCAATAAACAGATGTAAAATTTGAAATATTACAGTTCTCCCCACAAAAATGTTGCTCGTTCTCAAGAAACTACAAAATTAGATGCTCCAACCATCTATCTCCTTCCAAATGGCATCCTCACAAGGAAGGCCTCCCTATTTTCTACAATGTGTGATGCATGTCCATACCCAAATTTGCCTCTCTAGAATGTCTAAAGTGACCTCCAAATACATAGTTATATGTCCCTCATCTTCAATGAAGTTCCAAGTGAAAACCACATGTTGTCCAACATCATCATCAATACATGAGATACATGAAATGATGTGGTTTCTCCCACAAAAGGAAAGCTCCAATTCATAAAACATTTCCCCATCCCATGCTTTCATATTTAGCCCTGTTGGCCTTGTTGCATCCAAAAATCATCCCAAAATTGTGCAAAATAAGTAGATACATATGGGTAGACATGAAAGATGTCAAACCATATTCTCCCAATAGAAGCCATTGCATCAAATCTTCTTGCTGCCACACCATACCATCATCATACCAAGTGGGTTGGCCATATTCTCTCAAGAGGAGCCACCACAGTAATGCATCTTGTTGCCCCACCACATTATCATCATACAAAGTATGGTATCCATACTCTCCCAATAAGAGTCATTAGAGGAATTCCTCTTGCTACCATCCTCCATTATTACCATGCAATGTAGGGGAGTATGTCAAGAAAAACTCTCCCAAGAGTAACCATAGCAACAATATCTATTGTCGCCTCTTCACATCACCATGTGAATCATTGAAAAACAACATACTGATTGACATGTGGAATTTCATATCATCCCAATACAAGCAAACTCCATCATTAGACATCATGAGTGTTATGTCATGTTCCAAACAATACAAAACACATAGACATGGGAGATGTCATGTGATGGCCAAACTCTCTCAACAAAAACCAAAGTAACCATGCCTTCTACTGCATTATTTTATTGATATGCAAGGCATGGGTCAAAGAAATATGAGCCATTGGGTAGTAACCATACTCACCCAAGAGAAGCCAGTGTAGCCATGCCTCCTCCTTCATTACATCAGTGTTTTGTAAGGCATGGATCATGTAGTTGTTTTTTGTTGGGAAGTAACCATACTGACCCAAGAGCAACTAGTGCATCCAACCTTCTTGTTGCCATATGTCATAGATCTACAAGTGGCCTTGCAACCCCTTGCTCCACACCAACATCCATTCATCCCAATGTGGGTGATGGATCTCATTCTACATAAACTTGGTATCCTCCCATTGTAGGACACCAACCTCCTCAAAATATTGAAAATATTTTCACTTCATGATATATTGAAGTGCACCCCCCATGAGATATCTCCATGAGATCCTCTCATCATTGGCCCTCCAAAACCCATAAGGTTCTAAATATGCTGTAGGTATAAGTTTCTCTTTGAGCTGTGAGATGCTCATTGAGAAGGTGTCATCTTGAAAAGGGAAAATATTTCCCATCTCAAGATGTCTACCATCTATCATGTGCCTCTCCAAAGCTTCATGAGTGAAGCTACCATTGGAATGCTCCAACAATTAATGGGTCCCCTTCTCATCATTGTTTCTCATTGACAACGTTGTATCCATTGTCTCATGGCAAGGCATAATGCTGAACTCATAGCCCGACATTGTGTTAGACTCCTATATTTTATAGTATCACAAGGTGACTAATCATCTCTTATATTTTTCATACAGAAAATAATATTCCATGGCCATCATTTATTTTTAGAGAAATAAGTGAACTCCTGACTATAAATATCTTCAAAGGAATCAATCCGCCTCTCTATCCAGTAGATGGAAGGAAGTGTTCCTGATAATGTATAATGGGGATCAAACTTCATTTCTTCCCTTGTTTAATTTCATTTGATTCACCCTTTGTCACCCCCTCCATTCCTCAATATTATTCCATTCTCTAATTCCCATTCAAACCCCCCAAAAACCCACATATATAACTTTTTAGGGCTTATTACTTTATAAACCCTTTTATTATAAAGTTTCAGACTTTATAATTATAAGCTCTGCCACCCACGAAAAACTGTGTTATATTAAACCTTATCATTATATATATATATATATATATATATATATATATATATATATATATATATAACAAAATCCATTTAAAACCTTTCGTGGGACCCCTTATGCCTCATCCCATATCTCTGTCGCAATGCTTTGTTAGAAGTCAAATGTCAAAACTTATAAAATCACCAATGCGATATAATGTGGGACCCAATCCATTCCACCCTTTCATTGATGTTTTATTTTTCCTTTGAAAAGCATCAAACTTTACCTTTTCATTGCTTTTCCCTTGTTCCGCTTCCCAATTCCTGATCATGATCAAAAGTGGGCCCTCATCAAATTTCACAAACTTTACATATTTGGCATGGAAGCTAAACTCTAAATGTTGCGATCGTCGATTTGCGATTGTGATATCGCATCACATTTGACTTACCATTGTGCGCGCCCACAAGTCTATCCATTTAGTTTTGTGATGCGTTAAGTCGGTCGCACCTACGCAACAAAATCCATTGCAATACATATTAATACCATATAAACTTTTACATAGTAGAATATATTGTAAGGCATGGATCATGCGTTAAGGAGAGTTTTGGATATTTTAGCACCTATATTGTAAGAACTACTATTGGAGCACTATTATTTTTTATCTGGACATCAATAATCAAAGACAATTTACAGGATCCTTGAGCTGTGTTAAAATGGTGATGTGTTTCTTCTCTGTTTAAATGTTTCCATTGTTTTCTCTGTTGTGTATCTTCTCGTCTAATTTTAAGTTAGAAATTTTAGATTAAGATTCGTTGTCAAAGAAACTTAATTTTGTATGAATTTATAATCTAAATTTTTTCTGCTGTAGTCTAATTAAATAATTCTTAATTTCTATTTAGTCACTAATGAAACTTATTGTTTCTTCAACCTCATAATTCATACATCTCTTAAAATCCATTTAGCACAGTTAGCTTGCCCTGTGATTTTCTCTTGATTTTTATGTGCCATTCCAGCCTTTGACTCCATCGCCCAATGGAATCGCTTCTGCAGCCATATCTATCCAACCACACAACCAATCAAACAAACAACCCCATCAGTGTAACTAGCCTAATAGCTGTGATTATAGTCATCAAGCTAAATCATAAATAGTAAAACAGAGAAAGCCATCTCTGAGTCCTAGAAGGCTAGGTCCTAGACTCCAAAGTGGTTTGATGTTGTGCTTTATATTTTAGTCTTTCCAATATTCTAAATTATAGAATGCTAAAATAATGGTTACCATACTGGGGACTGATTTATTGAAAATGCTTAGTGTTTCTTTAGAACTCAGAAACCCCACTCAAAATTGGATGATTCGAGTATTTACCAAGATTGGTATCTGGTTGTTGATGGTGGACAATAGCTAGTCGCAAGAAAGTTGAAATAATCCACCTGGAAACTCTAATTCAAACTAGTTCCATTCAAAGACTCCACTGGAGGAAGGACCTTAAACATGACCAGTCAACCTAGAAAGAGAAAGCATTCAAACCCAAATTGGATTCAAGAAATTGTTGTTTTTATCTGTAACTATATTCTATCCTACTTTAAGCCTAATCAAGAGTACACTGCTGAGATTTACATTGATCATTGGCAGTTTGATGAGCCTCAAAAAGCTAAGCCCCAAAGTGTAGACCATGTATATACTTTTACACCTGTGTGTATCCTGATGTACTTGTAGAAAACCAAGTGACACATGAGCCTTGCACTTCATCTCCTGCACTTGAAAAAGCTCCAAATGGTTATAAGCCTCTTGCTTTACTGCCTATACCTGTAAAAATCCCAAATAGATACAAGCCTCTGGTTTTGCCTCCTATCCTACATGACCTCCCCGCAAATTTTATCAATAACCTACCCAGATTTGATGGAGAAAATGAAAATATCACTGATGAAAAGAACATTAAAAATCTTGATGATTTCATTGATCTATTTAAGGTGGGAGAAGATGATGTGCATATCAAAATGTTTTCCCTATCATTGCAAGGAAAAACTAAAAGTTTGTTTAAAGATCTTCCACCTACAAGCATTAGAAACTTTCAACAGTTCACTCACTTTTCCTGGATAGATGGGTGGTCCTGGGAATTTTTTTTCTCATCATGGAAGAGTATAAACATTTAAAAACACATCTAGGGGAGACAATACAACATTTTTTAGCCAGATTCAATAAGGTATACCATTTAATACCTACCAAGATAAAGCAACCCCAGGGATGAGCTCTCTTGCAATACCCAGATGCATTTGACCCAGGGATGGCATTCCGGTTAAGAGAAAGGGACCCTGTAACCTTGGAAAAAATGAAAAATGTGGTAGTTGATGTGGAAGCCAACCTTCTGAACAAAGAAGAAAATTTAAAGGCAATAAATAAGGACAAAATAGAAATAGAGTTGTTGATATCTGTAGAGATAAAGCTAGATATGTTGACAAACAAATTCAATGAAATGATGCATATGATTAGTAGGGAAGAGGAACTTGATGTTCATATACCTCATATTCCATTAGTTCCAGAGAAGAAAAACATCAATGTACCCAAGCAGTTTTCACCCCATCCTAGATACCCTAAAATAGAAAATGATTGATTCATTTACTCTATCCACAACACAACCAAAGATGAAGTCCAAAATCATAAGGAGGCAGGGAAATCCTCAGCAAAAATGTACATGATAGATGACATTGCATGCAATGGTACCTGTTAGCACCCTGTAATTAGCAAGATTGGCAAAATTCCAACTGTATCGAGAACATTATTTCAACCACTTTGGGATTCTAGGATCTAGCCCTCCTGAATTCGGAGAGGGATCTCTCCAATAAGTGAAAAGATGGATTTGTATTTGAGGTCTTGGGTAATGATATTAGGCTAGTTATGAAGGCCGAGGGTTTTGTTTTTTCTTTGGATGGTTGAGTATGATTATTATTTGAAGCGAAAAGTTATAAATGCAAATAGTTTCAAAGGTGTGAAGTTGCAAGCAAATAGAACAAGCTTTGGCCAAGAAGATAGATAATTGCAAGTTTAGATCCATTGGGCTATGGAGTCATAATAGGGTTTAATTGAAACAATCAGGTTCAAGAGTGGTCCATGGGGCAAGTCATCTACGTCTAAGGATCTCTTTGAATTTTGATTTATGGAATGAAATGGAACAATAAGAGGGGGAATTAAACAGATGAAGAACAAAAAGCAGCCCAAGATCAGGTAAGTACTTCTAAACTAACCTGCTTTTTACATACACTTAAGAAAGACATAAAATTAATCTAAGATCAGGTAAGTACTTCTGAACTAGCTTTCTTTTGATACACTTTCAATAGAAAAACATTTTAAAACAAAGGGAAACTTGAAGGCAACTGTTGGAGAAGAAAATAACAGGTCGGGCTTACCACAAATCCTCTCCTAGCTCTACTCTACTTGGTAACTTTCAAGACAAACACAAAGATAACAAAGAATGGCCTAAGATCTGGTAAGTGTTTCAACACTAGCCAAATTTCAACACATTCCAAGGGAAACATTCAGAGAATCTTTGGGGATAAAACTAGGACCAGGGCACACCATATCTTCCTTAGTTCATCTCTACTTAACATATACTGAAAATAACATTTAAGAATAAAAATCAGCTAAGGCAATAAGACGAGGGAATGCCATCATTCATATGCTTGGAACTGAATTAAATCATTCCTAAATAACACAAATTGGAAGAAAACATTTAGATAAAGATTTTCAGTCAGATAAGGGTACTGATATACAATAGGTCCTAATTCTATGCATGTTGTTATTTATAAGAGAAGATGAACACAGTGAAAAATAAAATAAAATAACAATTTACAATAAGAAATAACATCACCATCGACATAGACCAGGATCCCATAAATCAACTTGTATTGATGCTCCAAACCAGTTACAGCTTTAAGTCCAATGCTCTAGCTTAAAAATCATCTACACTTCCCAAACTAACTTATCTATCACAAGCAGAGCTTCAAGAGCCAGTGAACACTATTTACAAGTAGGAGTCTCAAGTTCAATTATATTTCAATGTTTAGCAACCAACCTTTTTCTCATCTTCTCCAGTGGTATTTATGGAAGAATGAGGAGGTGATATCTAATAAAAGATCTCCGAAGATAATTAATACAGTCTTTAAGGCTTCCTGGCCTTTGGGGGGCTTGACGAAGAATTTTATAGGTGTTTTGTCTGCATTAATGTTTTTCATTTAATATTAAGCTCAATGGGAGCTCTTATTGAATTTTGAGGCTTTGTGTTATGTTAAAGTAACTCTGCTGATATTTTTTCATTAAGTTTATTTGCATAATTCACTCTCTGGCTATGCTGAGGCAAACATCTGATCTTGATCAATAACTTCGGCCTCTATTTGAATGCTTTGAGGCACAGGTGGCACTATGGTAGCTGGGAGGAATCAATTTTCCTCAGATGTGGAAGTAGAGGCTTTCCTGTCTGATAAACACCTATGATTTTCTTTTAACTGTGTCTTAATTGGGAGGATTAGGCTTTTGATAATTAATCTTAGCTATAATCCTCATAAACTTGTCCTCAAACTTCTATTCTGGTGCGTTCTGTCGTCGACACTGATACTCTTTGATTGTGATTCATTTACTGTGTTTTGTTGGTGCACAACGCTGCACAGGGATCGTGAGGCATCAATGCCTTTGAAGCATTGACAAGACATGGAAATGTAATCTATGGATGGCTCCATTTAATGAATCGAAGGCATGAGAATTGAAACCTAGCCTTCGTCCCCCTTTTTTAGTATAATGGAAAAAACCATTTAATCACCCTTTATCAAATAATATACCCAGAATTCAAAACTCCTAATAAAACCAAGCTGCATAACCATTTCGGGTCAGAAAACGAGCTTGCTGACGTCAGGGTGTTTATGACCTGAAATTTTTATGAAATCCGCCATATAAAGCTCTTCGGGTCCGTTTTGGGGCCTGCTGATGTTAGCCCAAGTGTGACCCAAAATTTTTATGAAATACGCCATATAAAGCTCCCCGGATCCATTTTTCACGACCATGTGAGCAACCAAACAAGACCCGCTCTAATCAGTTGCTGCCACGTGTGTGCTAATGTGTATGCTGACTAGGCGTTGGGACCACCGGTTCTGTAGGAATACTGACTGCTGTCGTGGCCGTGGGGACCAGGGCGATTGATTGTGGGCCATGGGTCGCGTCATACCTTAGTTTATCCCACAAGCTTCTTTTGAGCGTGATCACCATCCGATGAGCAAGCCTCAGATCAGATGGCATACGTCAATATCGTGCTGAGCCCACAGTCAAAATTTAACGTGCGATGAGGGAGCGATGAGGCAATATTGTCCTGTTGCCGTGGCAGCTTTTCATAGGATCGCTTGCTATTGAGTGGTTTCCTTTCCATACCAAAATCAGTGTGATCAAAACTGCTTCCTGCTTTTGAACAGTAAATGACCGTAGGTTAAACCGAGGTTAACACCCTACCTGCTATTCACTTGGATCCATTAAACTCTTGGTTCAAACCTCGGACTCGTTAATATGACGGAAAATCATCCAAACACTTGCACAATACAAAACTATATTATAAAATCCTGCTTTATTTGTTTTTACTGCTTCAGAGGGTGTGGGGAGGAGCGTGGCCGTTGGATTGTGCGATCGGGCCATCGCAATCGGAGGTGGGGGAAAGAACATTAAAAAGGCTCCCAAAGGAAAACTCTGATGCGATAAGCACTCGATGGGCCTAGCACCTAGTTCCAACACCAGGGCATATAATGGAGAAGTGGTTTAAGACTTAAGCCCAAAGGGGCTTAAGATTTATACAAAAATATGTATTTTTTATGATTTTTTCTGGTTTTCAAAGGGTTTTGGGGGGTTTCGATATAGTTTAAAAATGAGTTTTAAACTATGTAAAAAATGATTTTTATGAATGGAAGAAGGGGAATCATGAAAATAGAGGAATTTTATGGAGGCAAAGGGGAGAAAAATGGAGGTTAGTTTTTAATGGAGGATGGGGAAAAAGGGATTTTGCAGCAGTCTTTTCTCATGAAATCAGTAGAATTCCAGAGTGTAAAATGGGCACAACAGTGAAGATTTGGACAGAGGCATGAGGCCTTCAAGAGTCTTCAAGAGATACCACTTTTTTGCAATAAAATTTGTTCCTTGAAGGCTCCAAAAAATGATTTAGCCACCTTTTGGTATAACAAATTTTATAGGTGGCTAACAGTGGCTCCACTTGGGGATGGTGCCTTCTTGAAGACATCAAGAACTTCAGACTTGCATTCTCTGGGAGGCTGATCAGCGCCTCATCCATTGGGCTACTTTCTTTCCCTAAATGATCTTTTTTTTCTCTGAAAACACATTAGCAGCCATAAAAACAATGGATCTTTCATCAACAAGCTTTCTACCTACCGAATCCTACTGATCTAACGTTTTTTCTTCATTAGACTGCACTTGGATTGGCAAACTATTTTTACAACATTTTATTCTTTTGAAAATAGGAAATCTAATCTATTTCTACTCCTTATTTCTCGATGGACTCAGATTAAATAGTTGAGCCCATATGATTCTCTACCTAATCTACCATTTGTTGGGATTAAACTGTCGAACATATTTTTATTCTCTAAATTCCACAACAGAAATTCAAAAAGCATACAAGTCAGGATTGAACGGTCTAACTTGATGTTGATCTATGGCATAAAAACAAGCAGCACATAGATATTATTTTGTAGAAAATTAAAACAAAATGGAATGCTTAGGATCTGAAATTTCAAAGCATTTCCTTCATCTTTTTTACAGCTATGTTTTGACTTTTGTTTGAGCTATCTTTCCTTTGTCAACTGCTTCAGATTTTGAGCTAATTGGAACCAGATTTATATCTTTTTTGACTCAGAATTTGAAACATATTTGAGTCATTCTCTTTGGAAACTTAGGTTCATATTTTAAGCATGTTTGAACCTTTAATTTCTATCCTAAACTATCTACTGATAAGCCAAGATTAGACAGTTTGGAAAATCGAATTCACTATCCTTTCAGCAGAAAATTTAAAACTAATTAGTCAATATTAGTCTATTTGACTAACTAGAAGTGTGTTTTTCAGGAGTGGCATTTAAGCTTGCACACTTTCAGAATTTGTTTCTCTTTTTGGTATGGGGTTGTACCTTTCTTGTTTTTACAATCTGCCCTCTTTTTTTTTCTTTCTTTGTTTTTTTATTTTTGTTGTTTATAACTTTGAATGCAATGATGGGTGAATTATTTACAGTGAGAAAAAATATAAAAAGTCTTTCATAACATAACATGGATCAAGAGAAGTAGCGCTTAAGCATCCTGCAATTGACAGGACCCCCAAAAAATTATGCTCCATTCAACTCTTGCAAGAAACAGGCATTATTACCAGCAGCTGAATGGATGGAGTAAGGGCCAAGCCATAAGTTGTCAAATTTTCCATGCTTTCCCTTGTCTTCCCTCCTTGAGTCCCACTTCAAAAATTTGTCCCCAATATTGAAATTGTTGGCCTTTGTTCTTCTGTCAAAAATATTTTTAATGTTGTCCTGCTTCTGCAATGCTTTGTTATAAACCTCCTCTCTGGTTTGCTAAAGATGAATGGTCTGATTTATTCTTCTGATCATGTCATTATCTTCAGTTTGCAACTCTTGAATAAACTTCATCACTGGTACACCAAGGCTGGTTGGAAAAATTGCATCAGTACCATACACAAGCTGGAAAGGTGACATACCAATAGATTTCTTCAAATTCAATCTGTCAGCCGAAAGTGCGTGAACTAGCTTTGTGTGCCAAGACTTTTTATTGTCCTCCAACAGTTTCTTGATTATGTTCACTAAACTCTTGTTTGAGGATTCTGCAAGTCCATTACCTTGAGGGTAATAGGTCATGGAATTCCCCAATGTTATCTGATATCTGTGACAGAATTCAACCATCTTCTTTGATCCAAATGTTGCTGCATTATCAGTGATGATCTTGGTAGGACAGCCAAATCTAGAGAGAATATTATTCTCTATGAATTTTATAATAATAGAATCATTGGCCTGCCTACAAGGTATGGCTTCTATCCACTTAGTGAAATAGTCTGTGGCAGTGAGAATCCATCTATGCTGGGCAGAAGATGGTGGATGGATTTCTCCTATGAAGTCAAGTCCCCACTGTTGAAAAGGAGCTTCAACAGTGATTGGATGCAGAGGTAGGGGTAGTAGTTTTCTTTCGCCTTCAAAAAGTTGACATTTATAACAGGCAATGATCATCTTGTATATATCAGGAAAAAGAGTAGGCCAATAAAAACCAGCCCTCAAAATTTTGTTGGCTTTTGTCTTCCAGTATAAATGACCTCCACACTCTCCTTCATGGAACTCGTGCTTAACCTTCTCTACATCATACTCAGGAAAACATTTAAGCAATACACCACTTGCATTTTTCCAATAAAGACATCTATCTATAATGCAATAGTTTATAGCTTTTAACTTTAGGAACCTTGCCTTTGTTTTTGTTAAACCAGGAGGTGTATTTAAATTAAGCAAAACATAAATAATATCAGCATACCAAGAGGAATTCATAAAATGGTCTTCAACAATGGGAGTTGAGATTTCCTCTTGTTCATCCAAAGCATTAATCATATTAATATCGAGAACCTCAAAATTGGATTCAACCATTAATCTAGCTAGACCTTGGCCTTTGATGAGTTTAGTGGGTTTTATCTCTAAATCATATTCAAGAATAACAGCAATCCACTTACCTCTCTTACCATCTGGGTCCTATGTTATAATTTCTTTCACAACTAAATTTGGGACAAAGGCAATGATGTGTGAGTGCAAGATGTATACTCTGAAGTCTTTCAAAGCTTTAATCAAAGAAAAAGCTTGCTTCTCCATAATTTTATACTTTAGAGGGGCATCCCTCAATGCCTTGCTAAAGAATGCAATAGGCTGCTCTTGTTCTTGTGTATTTTTCTGTAAAAGGACAGCAACTATGGTATGTTCTGATGCAAACGGAAAAATATAAAAATATTTTGAAAAATCAGGACTTATTAGAACCGGTGTTTTGGTTAATGCTTGCTTCACCAGCCCAAAGGATTTCTTTGCTTCAAAGGTCCATTTTACCCCTTTCTCCTTCTTCAACATGTTTGTGATATTTCTAAGAAGCTCGGCCAAGTTTGGGATGAACCTTCTCAAAAAGTTAATCTTTCCAATGAAAGATTGCAACTCCTTGATGTTTCGAGGGTGAGAGATTTGCAATATGACCTCAATCCTTTTGGGATCTATCTTAATACCCTTTTCTGAAATAATGTGCCCAGGAAGTTTACCTTCTTAGAGACCAAATAGTGTTTTCTTAGGGTTTAAATATATCCCAAACTTTCTGCATTTCTTGAAAACTTTTCTTAAGTGTTTTAAGTGTTCTTAATCTGTTTTTGAAAACACAGTGACATCATCAAGGTATATAATGATGAAGTAGCCCAGTTCTTCCGAGAATGCTATGTCCATGGCTCGCTGAAAATTTGCTCCAACATTAATTAGACAAAACAGAATTTTCACATACATGAAAGTGCCTCATGGTGTAGTAAAGGTTGTCTTTAATTTATTAGCAGGGTGAAATAAGATCTGATTGTACCCTGAGTAGCCATCAAGCAAAGAAATTCTTCTAGACCCTACCACCCTTTGTAAAATATGATCCATATTAGGTAAAGTGTAGTTTTCTTTTAATGAAGCTTTGTTTAAGTCTCTAAAGTCTATACAAAGCCTGATCTCTCTAGTTTTCTTCCTGACTGACACCAGATTAGACACCCACTTAGAATATCTAATAAAAACAATAATACCAGCTTCATACATTTTCCTAATTTCCTTCTCAACCAGAGGCAGCTGAACAGGGTTTATTCTGTGAAGTTTATGTTTGAATGGTTTTTGGTTTCGTTTGAGAGGGATTTTGTGCTGTATTATTTCAATGTTATAGGATTTAAGATCTTCGTAACTCCACACAAAAACATCAGAAAATTCTTTGAACAACTCTATGTATTTGAGTTTAATGTGAGCTAGTAAAGTTTTAGACAGTTTGATCATTTTCAGTTTAAGTTCAATACTTATATTGCACTCTTCCACTTCAGTCTCTACAGGTTCCAGTTTTGGCTTCCTGGCCACATCGTTAAAATCAAACAACTCTTCTAAAGGTGCCAGACCCTTTGGCAAACTTTCATCTTTAGAGTGCAGGGTTTCTAACTCCTCTGTTTCTAATTCTGCCATCATCTCTGTTTCATTTTCAAGTTTTCTATATAACAGGTTTACATTAGCAAGTTTAGGAGACCTTTCTTCTTCATCAAGAAAATTTTCTTCACTAGGGTAGTCGGTTTCATAATCTGAATCTGAACTTGGTAGTTTGAATTCGTTTCTGAACTGCATGAAGTCTTTTATTTGTTTGTCTTTATCGAACACCTGCCAATATTTTTTGTTATTAGGAACGACTGGTCTAAATTTTATCTGATTTGTGTAGTCTTTGGTTTCATATGGTGTTAAGCATGTTCTAGCTGCAAAAGTTAAATTGTGGGCCACAATATTTCTTTTTCTTGGGACAAAAATCAGTTTGGACTCCACAAATTTTTTTAAAAGGTCCATAACATCGTTTCGGTAGGCCCTAATTCTGGGATGATTTGCATTATACTCCCCTTTTACTTGCCTAATGACTAACTTTGAATCCCCATACACATTGATTCTTTTGGCTCCTAACTTCTTCAACAATCGTAAGCCTAAGAGAAGGGATTCATATTCCGCTATGTTATTCAAACACTGGAAGTTTAATCTACAAGAAAGGCTTTATGTGTGTTTATTCTTAGTGTTGTGAATCCAGACCCCTCCACCAGCATTGTTCCTAGTGCAGGATCCGTCGAAGTTCATACTCCATAGAGGATTAGTCTCAAAGTTTAATGCTTGACTATTGCACTCAACAAGTGCGCGTTGAATTTTGTTTTAATTCCTCTGGTTTCTCGTTAAGCTAAGGAATTCTTTCTTGACCGTCAAGGCTGAAACATGATGGAAATATGATTTGTAGTTCAATACCTGTGTTTGCTTCGATAAATTTCACGGGTTCAGCAAACTGTTTGGACATTTCTATGGTGTTTTCCTCCTCCTCTCTATCAGCCATTAACTCTGTTAAAGTTACTTGTTCATCTAATATTTCTTGATTAAAAAGGATAAATGAATTAAGGTCTATGTTTACATAGTATAAAGGAGAGCTTTGCGGTTTGTCTTGACTAGTAACCATGTACTACATATGGGACTCCCTGTAAAGTCTTCTTGATTGATTAAACACATGGATGGTCGCATAGGTCATATCCATCTGCATATTCCCTTGTAACTTAGCCCCCCAATACCTAGATAACAAAATTCCATACTTTGGGGGCACATCAGCCACAAAAATATCCATGACTAAGCATTTGGCTGGAATGTATGCTAAGTTAACGCAGAGGTCTTTGATTAATCCTAAACATTTTACTCTGCTTGAGTCAAAGGAGTAAAGATCTTTATAAGTTCTAGTGATTTCAAGGCCTAGGCTCTCCATGACAGCTTTGGGCATTAAATTATGAGAGGCGCCTGAATCATGCATAGCTCTATGTAAAATATTTTCATGAACATTTAAACTTACATAAAAGGGAGGAACAGGTCCCTCTTGATATCTACCTTCAATCTTAGGACAAAAAATGAGCTCTGGCTAGTCATCGTTAAGATTGACTGTGTCATTATGGTCCTCTATGTTTAAAGCCTTCAAAATTTGGGTCCTATATACATTCTGGGAAGCTAACTTAGTCAGGGGAACAGAGATTTTGATCTTTGAAATTTCCTGCTCTAGGCTGAAAGTAATTTGGTTCTTTGAAGAACTTGTCTTAGCCTTACTAGCTGTTAGTCTATCAGCAACATCAGCTTGTTGATTTGTTCTATTTACATTTGACAAAATGGTCTTAACAGGAGTACTAGCTGAAGTGGTAGTACTACTAATGTCCACACTCTGTTTTTCATTGTTTTGAGTGCCTTTCTCTTTACCATTATTAGAATTCATAGCCACTATTTTGTCCTTTTGTTTGACAACTTTAGGCTTGGTTGCAGTGTTGTTTTTTGAAGACTTGTCAGAGGTTTTGGTGTTGGGAGTTTGTTGACTGGTTTTGCTTCTAAGGTCATATTCTCTTTGAGATTCTATGATGACATTTTCCATGTCTTGATAATAATTTTCATCACCATCTCTTTTGTCATCATAAGGTGTGTATAGACCTTGTTTTCTATCATAATGAATCTCAAAGTCATCATTATCTACCCCCAGCATGTTGATATCATCTTACTCTGTTATTTCATTTGTTTTCTCAACCTCACTTACATAGTTTTGATGAAAGAGAGGAGTGATATGTTGATCATCTTCCCTAGGTCTGTTTGCAGGTTGGTTCTTTCTAAAATTCTGATTCTGGTTCTGGCTTCTGTTTTGAGGAGCAGTTTGCTTTTGACTGGCTTGTGCTCTCTCAAGGATGCTCATTTTTTTCATTGTCTCCTCCATCATTCTCTCCATCTTTGAGTTGGAATTAGAAGGTGTGTTTTCCTCTCTAAAAGACAATCTCTTCTCATTTTTCATTCTTGCTCTCTTCTCCATTAAGTTTACTTCCACAACAAGAGCTCCTTTTTGCATCTCTTCAAGAGTTGCAGGATCTCTCTCTCTCAGCTGATAGGCCATCTCAGGGTCAAACCCTTCAGGAAACTTGTTTAAATTTGAGCCTTATGGAGGTTTTAGATCTGAGGAAAGTGCATTATATACACTGTTAAATCTGGTACAATAAGCTTGTACACTTTCCCCAGTGTTTCTATGGAGGTTCTTGTAATCAAAAAGGACTTGGAGAGGATTATTTTTCATTTCCCATTTGTTTAAGAATTTTTGATGGAAGGCTTGGAGGTCATTGATACTATGGGGGGGTAAGCCTTTAAACCATTTTCTTACTTCTCCCCCCAGAATTTGAGAAAATAGTCTAATTTTGACAGAATCGTCATCAATTTCATTTCTGTCAAAATAGTCATTCATCTTATCCACATGTTGTGATGTAGTAGTAGCATTACTAGCATCATACAATGGAATTTTGGACTGATAGTCCTGTGGAAGATTGACTAATGGTACAAGAAGGACTAAGGGAGCATACCATGCTTCCATGATATGTGGTGGGGGTGGATTCACAAGAGGTGGATTAACAAAAGGAAAAGTGGGCTGAAGTGGAGTGGTTTGGACAATGAATGGAGGATGAAGGGATGAGGATGGAACAAGAATAGATTGCTGAGCTGATCTTGGATGAGAGACACCTAAATTGTGAAGGAAATGTAAATCAGGAGGTGTTGTTTCTCTACTACCAAGATGTTCACTTGTTTCAGGAGATGACAGTGAAGACTCAGAATCTATCTGAGTTATATCATCAAATGACCTAGTTCTAAAGGGATTTACTAAGTCAACTTGTGATTGTTGTAGAGCTGAAAGATTTTCAGGAACTGAATTAGCTCTCAAGGGTGATCTAAAAAAAGTTGATAATTTAATCCTAGGAGAATTCCTAAGGATACTTTATGGGTTATCAACTATCTTAGGTGGATCAAGGTCAGGATAGGCTCTAGTGTGAATTTTTCTAGGAGCCACTATGCTGTGTTTTTCAGACCCAAATAAAGAAGAAAATTTCAACCAAGTATGACAGTCTTTAAGAGGTCAACTAATCTGTTTACACAAATTTTGATCCTACAGTCCTCTAACTGAGTTGAATGATATTATAATGATAAGGGTTCTTCCTAGTGGAGTCTTAAGGTCAGTTCAGGATTGTGGAGTTTCCAAGTGGAATTTTTTAGCTCTTTTCATAGGTAAAAGGTTTTATGGTCCACCACCATGTTTATTGGATACCAATCTGAAATATTTTTGGGTTTTCTGAGTTATTTTTCATTTGTGTGGTTTCTAAGAATATCCTAACTCTGTTTCAAAACTTAGCTACGGTTATGAGACAAAGACAGTCTACTCTTATGGCTAAGCTAGCTGATCTTTCAAGGTTAGACAAACTCTTATGAGAATCCTAGGTTTTACCTAGTTTGTCACTAATTCAAACAAGTTTCATCATGATTACCATTTCTTGGTAGTGCTTGAAAAGGCTGCTTTTTACTCACTACACAATGTTTGTATGAAATTTTAAGGGGAACCACAGATTCTGGTTTTGGTCCCCAGTGGAGTCGCCAGAAATGTTAGTTGCTGGTAGCTCAGCTGGTTAATATAGAAAATGTTCTTTTAACCAAATTTTTGATATCCTATGATTACCTTAAAATGAAAATTACTGAAAAAGTCTCCAGCAGAGTCGCCAGAAATGTTAGCACCCTGTAATTAGAAATATTGGAAAAATTCCAACTACGGGGAGAACATTATTTCAACCACTTTGGGATTGTAGGATCTAGCCCTCCTGAATCTGGAGAGGGATCTCTCCAATAAGTGGAAAGATGGATTTTTATTTGGAGTCTTGGGTAATGATATTAGGCTAGTTATGAAGGCCAAGGGTTTTGTTTTGTTTTTGGATGGTTGAGCATGATTATTATTTGAGGCGAAAAGTTCTAAATGCAAAGAGTTTCAAAGGTGTGAAGTTGCAAGCAAATAGAACAAGCTTTGGCCAAGAAGATAGATAATTGCAGGTTTAGATCCATTGGGCTATGGAGTCATAATAGGGTTTAATTGAAACAATTAAGTTCAAGAGTGGTCCATGGGAAAAGTCATCTACGTCTAAGGATCTCTTTGAAGTTTGATTTATGGAATGAAATGGAACAATAAGAGGGGGAATTAAACAGATGAAGAGCAAAGAGCAGCCCAAGATCAGGTAAGTACTTCTAAACTAACCTACTTTTGAAATAAACTTAAGAAAGACATAAAATTAATCTAAGATCAATTAAGTACTTCTAAACTAGCATGCTTTTGATACACTTTCAATAGAAAAACATTTTAAAACAAAAGGAAACTTGAAGGAAACTGTTGGAGAAGAAACTAGCGGGCCGGGCTCACCACAAATCCTCTCCTATCTCTGCTCTACTTGGTAACTTTCAAGACAAACACAAAGATAACAAAGAATGGCCTAAGATCTGGTAAGTGTTTCAACACTATCCAGCTTTCAACACATTCCAAGGGAAACATTTAGACAGTCTTTGGGGATAAAGCTAGGATTAGGGCACACCATATCTTCCTTAGTTCATCTCTACTTAACATATACTGAAAATAACATTTAAGAATAACAATTAGCTAAGGCAATAGGACAAGGGAACGCTAGCATTCCTATGCTCAGAACTGAATTAAATCATTCCTAAATAACACAAATTGGAAGAAAACATGTAGATAAATATTTCCAGTCAGAGAAGGGTACTGATATACAGTAGGTCCTAATTCTATGAATCCTATTCTTTATAAGAGAAGATTAACACATTGAAAATAGAAATAAAATAAGAATTTACAATAATAAATAACACCACCGTCGACATAGACCAGGATCCCATAAATCATCTTGTATTAATGCTCCAAACCAGTTACAGCTTTAAGTCCAATGATCTAGCTTAAAAATCATCTACACTTCCCAGACTAACTTATCTATCACAAGTAGAGCTTCAAGAGCCAGTGAACACTATTTACAAGTAGGAGTCTCAAGCTCAATTATATTTCAAAGTTCAGCAACCAACCTTTTTCTCATCTTCTCCAGTAGTATTTATGGAAGAATGAGGAGGTGAGATCTGATAAAAGATCTCCAAAGATAATTAATACAGTATTAAAGGCTTCTCGACCCTTGGGGGGCTCGACGAAGAAGTTTACAGGTGGTCTGTCTGCATTAATGTTTTTCATTTAAGATTAAGCTCAGTGGGAGCTATTATTGACTTTTGAGGCTCTGTGTTATGTTAAAGTAACTCTGCTGATATTTTGTCATTAATTTTATTTGCAGAATTCACTCTCTGGCTGCACTGAGACAAATATCTGATCTTGATCAATAAATTCGGCCTCTGTTTGAATGATTTGAGGCATAGGTGGCACTGTGGTCGCTGGGAGGAATCAATTTGCCTCAGATGTGGCAGTAGAGGCTTTCTTGTCTGATAAACACTTATGATTTTCTTTTAACTGTGTCTTAATTGGGAGGATTTGGCTTTTGATAATTAATATTAGCCGTAATCCTCATAAATTTGTCTTCAAACTTCCATTCTGGTGCGTTCTGTCTTCGACATTGATACTCTTTGATTGTGATTCATTTACTATGTTTTGTTGGTGTGCAGCGCTACGCAGGGATTGTGAGGCTTCAATGCCTTTGAAGCATTGACGAGATGTGGACATTTAATCCATGGATGGCTCCATTTAATGAATCGAAGGCGTGATAATTGAAACCCAGCCTTCGGCCCCCTTTCTTAGTATAATGGAAAAAAAAAATTAATCACCCTTTGTCAAATAATATACCCAGAATTCAAAACTCCCGATAAAACCAAGCTGCATAACCATTTCAGGTCACAAAAGGAGCTTGCTGACATCACGGTGTTTGTGACCCAAAATTTTTATGAAATCCGCCATATAAAGCTCCCTGGGTCCGTTTTGGGGCCTGCTGATGTCAGCCCAAGTGTGACCCGAAATTTTTATGAAATCCGCCATATAAAGCTCCCCAGGTCCGTTTTTCATGACCATGTGAGCAACCAAACAAGACCCGCTCCAATCAGTTGCTGCCGCATGTGTGTTGATGCGTATGATGACTAGGCATTGGGACCACCGGTTCTGCGGGACTGTTGACTGATGTCATGGCCGTGGGGACCAGGGCGATTGATTGTGGGCCATGGGTCGTGCCATACCTTAGTTTATCCCTCGAGTTTCTTTTGAGCGCGATCACCGTCCGATGAGCCAACCTCAGATTGGACGACGTACGTCAATATCGCGCTAAGACCACAGTCGACATTTAACGCATGATGAGGGAGCGATGAGGCGGTATTGTCCCATCGACGTGGCTGCTTTTCACAGGATCACTTGCTATTGAGTGCTTTCCTTTCTGTACCAAAAGTGGTGCGATCAAACTTGCTTCCTGCTTTTGAACAGTAAATGACCATAGGTTAAACCGGGGTTAACACCCTACTTGCTATCCACTTCAGTCCATTAAACTCCTGGTTCAAACCTCAGACTCGTTAATATGACAGAAAATCATCTAAAGACCTGCACAATACAAAACTATATTATAAAATCCTGCGTAATTTGGTTTTACTACTTCAGAGGGTGTGGGGAGGAGCGTGGCCATTGGATTGCGCGATCGGGCGATTGCAATTAGAGGTGGGGGAAAGAACATTAAAAAGGCTCCCAAAGGAAAACTCCGATGCGATAAGAACTCGATGGGCCTAGTGCCTGGTTCCAGAACCAGGGCATATAATGGAGAAGTGGTTTAAGACTTAAGCCCAAAGGGGCTTAAGCTTTATACAAAAATATGTATTTTTTATGATTTTTTCTGGTTTTCAAAGGGTTTTGGGGGGTTTCGGTATAGTTTAAAAATGAGTTTTAAACTATGTAAAAAATGATTTTTATGAATGGAAGAAGGGGAATCATGAAAATAGAGGAATTTTATGGAGGCAAAGGGGAGCAAAATGGAGGTTAGTTTTTAATGGAGGAGGGGGAAAAAGGGATTTTGTAGCAGTCTTTTCTCATGAAATCAGCAAAATTCCAGAGTGTAAAATGGGCACAACAGTGAATATTTGGATAGAGGCATGAGGCCTTCAAGAGTATTCAAGAGATAACACTTTTTTGCAATAAAATTTGTTCCTTGAAGGCTCCAAAAAATGATTTAGACACCTTTTGGTATAAAAAAATTTATAGGTGGATAACAGTACCCATATCGAATATGATTATCAAGAGGAAGACTATAAGCTCAATGTTGAGGCTGATTATTCGAAGCAACCAACACTATTTTCTTTGGAGGAACAAAATTAGTTGTCACATTGCAAAGATGAAAACCAAAATCTTCATGCTGAGCAATATTGTAAGAAAGAAAATGCAAAAAGTTGTCAAGTACAAAATGCATTCCTCTATAATTTGCCTCACTCTTAAGAGAGAATTACAAGCAGGTTGCAAATATGAAGGAGGATGAATGCTCTAATGAGTCAGTTGTGGAAAATAGGGATGATCCTGAACCTTTTTTAGATCCGGAATTTCTCCCCCCTGAGTCTTCTTTAAACCATAAAATCTGAAATAGAGGAAGAACCATTACATCTTGAGTCTTTACCCTTATGCTTCAATTCATTTCAGATTATGAAATGGAATCATGATCACCTTCTAGATGATAATAATAGGAGAAGATATCTATTTCACCAATCAGATGAGGAAATCAGGGATGATAGAATATATGTTTTAGATCTAGGGGTTCAGGCCTTGAGTTCTTTTGAATGTCAAGTAGTAGGTGAAATTACAAAGCCTGAAATAGATTATGAATTGATCGAGATTGATTCTTTTCCCTTATGCTCTAATTAATTTCAGATTATGAAAGGGAATTGGGATCACATTTTGGCTGATAGTGCTAAGAGAAAATATGAGGTCTCAGAAGAACCAACTCTAGAACCTAAAGCACCACATGACCCAATAGCAGATGCATTAGAGGGGCTTTGATTTCAAAGTCAATTTTCTTGTGTTTATAATTCTCTCAAAAGCTGCTATGATACGGATATGACCAGACCATCTTCCACATTATCTGATTCAGTAGAAGTAGCGGCACAACACTCATCTAGTAGGATGCAAACATGTTTCGAGTTGCTGGTATACCAGGAGAGCACATCTGCAGTACCAGGAAATGAAGCTTAGGTGGTTGAGTCACAATACCCAGAAATAAATCAAGAGTATCTTGATCCAGTGTCTTTCGATATGGAGGAGTTGTTCTTCACAAATCCAACCTACATTTCTAGCATGTAAGTTGTTTTTCGAAAGAACCAAGATCCATGCAAACAAGATCAGGCTGGGAATTTCTATCAAACACCACTATCAGGTTTTTCTTAGAACATGATGAAGAGAAATGGAAGAAAAAACATATTAGAAAAATTACTTGATTGTTTGCATTGGAATTATTGTATTTTTTATAAGGGCAGCCATTTCAATGAATTAGGGTAGGTAGGTATGCAAATAAGCTCAACACTATGAGCATCTTTCAAGTTTTAGTTTCAGTTTGCTTTCTAGTTTTAGTTCAAGTGTGTCCCAGACTATAGATTGAAGAGAGTGTTGATTTCAGCTTAAATATATTTCAACCACAGATATTTTAGCAGATAAGAATGTAGAGTGGGATCAACCTAATGGATCAGACTACTAGTCAAATGGTGTTATTGACACCTCCTAAAGTAGCTGCCATCCCTAGTTGGAGCCACTGTTAGACTCCTGTATTTTACAGTATCACAAGATAATTAATCATTTCTTTTATTTTTCATAATGAAAATAATATTTCATGGCTATCATTTATTTTCAAAGAAATAAAGGGAACTCTTGACTGTAAATAGCTTCAAAGGAATCAGTCTGCCTCTCTGTCCAGTAGAAGGAAGTAAGTGTTGTTGATAAGGTGCAATGGAGGTCAAACTTCATTTCTACCCTCATTTCATTTCATTTCATTCACCCTCTATCCCCCCATCCATTCATCCATATTCTCCCATGCTCTGAATAACATTCAAACCCCCCAAAAACCCACATGTATAACTTTTCGGGGCTTATTACTTTCTAAACCCTTTTATTATAAAGTTTCAGACTTTATAATTATAAGCTCTACCACCCACGAAAAACTTTGTTATATTAAACCTTATTGTTATATCCTATATATATATATATATATATAAATCTCGTTTAAAACCTTTGGTGGGACCCCTTATGCCTCATCGAATATTTTCGTCGCAACGTTTTGTTATAAATCAAATGCCAAAACTTATAAAATCACCAATGCGATATAATGTGGGACCCAATTCCCATTGCCCTTTCCATTCTATTTCATTTTTCCTTTGAAAATAATCAAAATTTACCTTTTCATTTCTTATCCCTTGTCTCGCTTCCCAATTCTTGATTGTGATCAAAAGTGGGCCCTCATCGCATTTCACAAACTTTACATATTTGGCATGTAAACTAAACTCTAAATGTTGTGATCACCTATTTCTGATTGTGATATCGCATCGCATTTGAATTACCATTGTTCCCACCCACAAGTCTATCCATTTAGTTTTACGATGCAGTAAGCCGGCCCCACTTCCACAGCTCCACTCCCACCTCATAATCTGTTGCAATACATATGAATACCATATAAACTTTACAATACTTACCGTTCAAAACCTTCACCAATTCATATCCGCCGATAGCTAGTGGGTCCCTCCTCCCCACACTTTACAAATTTTAGTCATTAACTACCACAGCTTATAAATAAAAGCCAAAAAATACAATATACGTTATGGTCTGGCCCCAATTACCCTCCACGTAATTTCAGTCCCCTCATCTTCCTCCATATTTCCTCCATCTCTCCATGCACACCATACATTCGACCATCCTCGTTGCATTTCTCACTCCCCCCATCTTTCGAACTTTAACAATGCGGGGGGGGGAGTCTAGAATGAGAAATATCTAATACAGCCCTGCCCGCTACGTGTCATGTCTATAGTCTGTATGCACCCCCCCTTTTCTATTACCACTTACCACTTTAGGGGGGTTCAGAATACCAATTTTCTCCTGCAAAATCGTTCTCCCCAAATAAGAAACCATTTTTTAGCCATGTTGAACTTCTTCCGAGATGGGATGATATTATTTCTCCTCAAATAAAGCTGGTGGAGAGCTATAAATTTGAAACAGAGAAAGGGGAGTGGGACTAGGAAAGAAATAGTGACAATGTCGCATTAGAATTTATGATCCGGCAGGGGTGGTCCAAAGGACAGAGCCAAATTTAAGAGCCACCAGTGTTGCCTCTTTAAACTACCTCAGCCACTTGCAGGCTACCTTTTTGTTTATGAAGGGTTTTTGAAATTAATGTTACATATAGAAGTTAGTTCAGGAGTTAATGTTACAGTTAGGTTGTTAGAGATATTTTTGGTTTGGGCCTTGCATGGCCACAACTTTCTAGTTTGAAATAAATTGTAGTTAAAGAGGACTACTGAAATAGATTAGGGCAACCACCACAGTCGCATTTAAATACTATTTTTATTTTCATTACAAAGCGTTGGATATTTTAGCACCTTTATTCTACTACTATTGGAGCACTGTAATTTTGGAGTTGGACATTAATAATCAAAGATCGTTTACATGATTATTGAGTTGTGTTAAAATGGTGATGTGTTTCTTATCTGTTTAAATGTTTCCATTTTTTTCTTTGTTGTGTATTTGTTCATCTAATTGTAAGTCGGAAATTTTAGATTAGGATTCGCTATCGGGGCGCCTTAATTCTTTCTGCATTTACAATATGAATGTTTTCTACTGAAGTCTGATTAAAGAATTCTTAATTTCTCTTTAGTCACTACTGAACCTTACTATTTCTTTCACCTCATTATTCATACAGCTCTTAAGATCCATTTAGCACAGTTAGCTTGCCCTGTGATTTGCTCTTGATTTTGATGTGCTATTCCATCCTTTGACTCCATCACCCAATGGAATAGCTTTTGCAGCCCTATTTTTCCTGTTAGTCTCCTGTATTCACAGTATCACTAGGTGACTATGGATTTTCTACAATCTACTAAAAATAACATTCCTTTACTATCATCTATTTTTAGAAATCTCACTGCCTTCATTACTTTCATTTAACCTATTATTGTCTCTCGTTTCACCCATTCAAATCACTCTGTTACTCTAAAATTCCATATCTTGATCCTAAATCCCTCATTTCCACCTTTTCCCATTACCTAAAAATCCATTGAACCCCTCCTTTCTCACTCTTTCCACTCTTTCCCTCCAAAACAATGTAAAAATCCTTTTTACATTGTTTTATGATAAATTAAAATGATTCAGGACCCACCCTTTTTTATAAAAATATGTTTTGTTTAAAACCCACCCCTTATATGCTTTATAGCCCCCGCTTTAAAAGCTTTTACCCCCTACACACATGTAACCTAGGCCCTACATATATTAAAAACCCCACTGCTATAAATTAAGCGCCCCCACCTTAACCTTCCCCGGGCCCCGCACTATAAATAACCCATGCATTTCGTATAAACCCTCTGCCACGTATACCCCCGAGCCCCACTGTCTAGACCTACCTGTCACTCCATCCAATCCCAACCACCATCGGATCTCTGCCCTCCGATCCGACGGTGCCAAACTTCTATCGCACCCGCACATACTTGAGGGTTAAAAAACTTTCAACCTTGCGAAATAGGTGTTGTTACCGCCTGTAACTCCTACCACGCGTCGTCTCCTCTATGGTATCGCATCCCTTCACCAAATAAAATTTACCTCCCGTGCACCATGTGAAAATCACTCACTGCTCTTGTGCCATAACCCAAAATTGCCTCCTGCCATAACCCTAACATTGTTGACCCCGTTCAAGCATGCCGATAGCCTTGTGTCACCACGATAAGCCTCGAAACTCCATTAAACTTCTGCAAAGATCCTAAAGAACTGAGAAGGCTATAGACAAGCACAAAAGACCAAAAAAGGCTCCATACTCAAACCCTATCCATATTTTTTCCGCTGCCTTCAAGTCATATTATTTTCTCGCAAAAATCCACAGTGCAGGCTTTCAAATAATAATTGTTTTTATTGTGTAGGTGGCCAATATATGATCAAACACATTATTTTATTTTGTAATTACTAAAAAACATTCAAAACAAACTATCTAGGTGACGATCCAACAAGTTTTATTTATCAAAAGGACCAGGAGCACAATTTTAATCCAAAAACATCAATGGATCATGACCATTGATGATTATTCGATCACTCCAAAGGCAACAAGAGTTCACCGTGATAGTGAAAGGGTAAAAATATCAAAGGTTTAATCAGGGTTAAAGGAAAAACACATAAATATTAAATAAAAATAGTCAAAGAGTGATCAAAAATAGAAACAGAGTTAAGGAGAAAATAAATCCAAGTTCAAGAAACAAATCAGAGGTTAAAGGAAAAATCAAGAACAAATCAAAGAAGAAGGCAGGTATGAATTACTAAGGCACTCAAAAATTACTTCTTCATACCACATATGCCACCTCCAAGCCTCATTTCACTTCAATAAAAGCAGCTATATTTATTAAAATAGTCAAAGATATTTTAAAGTAGCTCAACAATTATTGCAAAAGTTAATGGAAATCCAAAAAGTAAAAAATATCCTAAAGTTATCTCAACAATTAAGTTAAAAGTTATTATCACAGTAAATCAATCAGAAATACTTTGCCTTGGGCCTTGCATGGTCTAAAAGGTCAATATTACATATAATCTGTAATAACTACAAATATGAAACACTAGAATAGGATCACCTCCTTATCTATAGATAAATATTGCATGTATTCTTTATTGTTAGTGTTGGTTGGTTGTTGGTTGCTGGGTTGATTGCTAGGCTTGATTTTGATCAGACTCTGAATTGTAGAGATTATTGTACTGGAGTATCGTAATTTTTTTGGACATCAGTAATACAAGCACATTCACAGGATCCTTGAGCTATGTTAATGGTGATGTTATCCTTCTTTGTCAATGTTTCCCTTCTGTTTTCCATATTGTCCATCATTTCTCTGACAAAAGAATAGAAATTTTAGATTAAGATATGTTTTCTTCGCACCTTAATTTTGTCTGCTTCTTTCATCTTAATGTTTTATTTTGCAAGGTTTGATTAGAGAATTTAGGGGTGTCCTTCTCTTTAGTTCCACCTAGCTTGTTGCCTTAAAGTTTACTTAGTAGAGTCTAGCCAAAGAAGTTTATGGTTTTCCCTGTCCTTTGGTTTTTCTTAAACTGTTGTTTTAAAGGCCTTCTTTGAAGTTTGATTAAAGAATTCAGGGGCGTCCTGCTCTTTAGTTTCACTGACTATTACTTTGAATGTTTTCTTTGTCTGAAAGTAATAGCTAGAGAATTCAGGGGTGTCCTGCTCTCTGGGATCGCTGGATTGTTGTCTCAAGGTTTACTTAGTAGAGTTTAGCTACAGTAATTTATGGTTTTCCCTACTCTTTATTTCCTCTTAAACAATTATATTAAAGGTTTTTCTTGTTGAATTATAGTTAAATTATTCTTAATTTCCCTTTAGCTTTAGTAATTTCACAACTTGTTGTCATTTCATATTTCATCTAATCTAAAAGATCCACTTGATATAGTTAGCTTTCCCTATGAAACCCTTGAATATTTGATGTGCAATTAAAACCTTTTATGACTCCATAGCCTAATGGATTAATGCTTCTCACAGTCTATCTATTCAACTGAAACAATCAATCATTTAATCAAACAATCAATCAATCAAAACAAAACAAACAGTCCTAAGAACTTCATAACTAGCCTAAAATCAGAAAACATAAGCATAAAGATATATCATTTTCATCACAAATTTAGAGATAGCCCTCTCTGAGTCTAAGAAGGCTAGGTCCTTGGACCCCAAAGCGGTCTGATGTGGTTCCTTAGAGAGTTGTTCTTGGCAATCTTACAAATCACGAGGAGCCAACATAGTGGCGACCATAATAGGGAATCTAAGTAATAAAACAACTTAATATTTACTTTAGAACATATAAAACCCCTTATAAACCTATATGACTCAAGTGTTAGCGAAGAATGGTATCTAGTTGCTAATGGTGGACAGCAGCCAGCCTAAAGATGGTTAAAAAATCATCCACCTGGTGACTCCGTTGGTTTTTAGTAGGTCTGTTGACTTCACTAGTTTTCTATCGGACTCTACTGGGAAAAGTATTGAGATATATTGATATCATAAAAACTCAAAATAGAACCTAGCAAGAATACTTTGTTGATTAAGTATTTCTTTCACATATTGGTTTTCCTTTCAAACTGCTATAAAACTTTGAACCTCTCTAAAACCTTGGGTCTAAGTTCTGGCTTCTAGAAGAATCTACACCAAATCCCATCTAGACCCAAAACCTTCTGCAATAGTTGACAATATATAGCACATCCTAAGGAAATATCCTAGATCCAAAGGTCCAATTGTTAAAAGATTAATTCACAAAGAAATTTCCCTACCTGAAAACCTTAAAGACTTGCAGAATATCCTATCTGACTCACCCGTAGAACAACACTTTTCTAGGACTAGATCTCAGAATTGGATAACCCAGATAACTTTAGACCCATCCAACTTACATCAGAACCCTATTGTACTAACCTCAACCCCCATTCAAACACCCATTGTTCACCTTCCTCCATTTAACCCTTTACCTCCTCTTGTAAACCCTCCACTTGTTAACCCTCCTTTTTTTCCCCAACTACTAGCCATGGAAACTTGGTATGCTCCATTGGTCCTACCATTTCCTTTTTATGTTCTACCACATGACTATCAGTCCAAGATTCCCTTATATGATGCAAGTAATTCTACTACTGCTCAACAACATGTGAATAGAATGAATGACTATTTTGACAGACAAGAAATAGATGATGAAATTGTTAAACTAAAAATGGTTGCTCAAAGCTTAGGGGGCAAGAAAATGGTTTAAAGGCCTAACCACTAATAGTATAAATGACCTCCCTGATTTTCATAAGTTATTCTTAAACAAATGGGAAGTCCAAAAGAACCCTCTTCAAGTCTTATCAAAGTATGAAAAAATTAAGAGAAATGTTGGAGAGGGTGTCCAAGAATACTACAATAGGTTCAATAGTGTATATAATGCCCTCCCTACCCACATGAAATCACCACAAGGTCTAGCCTTAATGAAATTTCCAGATGTTTTTGACCCAGAAATGGCTTACCAACTAAGGGAGAGAGACCCTCTTACATTAGAAGATATGCAGAGGGGTGCAGTAAGTGTAGAGGCAAATCTGATTGCCAAAAGGGCTAGGATGAAAAATGGAAAAGGAGTCACATATAGGGAAGAAAATACACCCTCATTATCTGATACTAAAATTGATAACTTAGTTAAAAACATGGAAAGGATGATGGAGGGAATAAACATGAATGAGAGAGATTACCCCAAATAAAACCAAGGAGCTCCTCAAATAAAAAATCGGAATTATAACCAAAACCAAAACTTTAGAAGAAATCCCCCTCAAATAAGACAGAGAGGTCTTGACCACCAAATCAGGCCTCCTTTAAAAAAAAACTATGTTGATGAGGATGATGGGGTGATTGAAGAATCATAGGAAATCCATATCAATCTAATGGGAGTTAATAATAAGGATACTGTTTTCCTCACTGAGGAAGAACAAATCATTTTTGCCCCCAATGAAGAAGAATGCCTAGAATCTGAAGAATATAAAAAAGGCTTCAAAAATTCCATCATGGAAGTACATAGACAATATGACCTCAGAAGCAAGAAAACCCAAGTCACTCCCAAGAGAAACAACCCATAAATTTCTACTAGGAAGATCCCTGAAAATATTCCTAAAAGGAGAGCAGAAAATTCACACACAGTGGTTAAAAGTTCTAATAAAACTATAAAAAAAAATAGCCAACATAGTGGCAACCAAAGCAGCACTAGTAATCCAGCTAGTAGCCCTGACAAAACTATTTTAGCTAAGATCCCAAATGAAAATCAACAAGCTGAAATTGTTGTAAAAACAGTGTCTGATAAAACTGATTTGAACCTTCCAAAAACACAGATACCTTTTAGTATTGAGAACGAAAGTTCCAAGATAAAATTATCCATACCTCTTACCGAATTAGTTTCACAAGATGTATATATATCCCAAGTTTTGAAAGCTTTAAACTTAGGAGAAAATGCAGATTCTGTAAATTTAAATGATCACAAACCTGAGATTTTGTTTAGACCTGAAGTGGAAGGAAAATTTCAAGAGGGAAGTGTACCTCCATTTTATGTCAGTTTGAACATCCATGATAAAATCCTCCACAATGCCATGTTAGATTCAGGAGCTTCTCCTAACCTTGTTCCAAATGTACTAATGGAAATACTAGGCCTTGAGATAACTAGACCATACACAGATTTGTACTCTTTTGATTCCAGCAGAGTTAAATGTCTAGGCCTAATCAAATATCTTTGTGTTAATCTAGCACAAATACCAGCCAAGAGCCTAGTAATGGATATTGTAGTAGCTAATATTCCTCCTAAATATGTCATGCTCCTTTCATGCTCATGGGGATCTAAACTCCAAGGCACCCTCCAAATGGACATGACCTATGATACTATACCTATATTTATTCAACCAAGAAGACTTTATAGGGAGACTCATATGAAATACATGGTTAGCAGTCAATAAAAGCCATATAAATCCCCTCTTTATTCTATTCATGCAGACCTTGATTCATTTATCCTTTATAATGATGAAAACATTAATGAACAAGTAGCAGAAAATGAACAAAAAACTGAAAAAGAATAAGAAAAAGAGGACGAAAAATTACAATAGTTACCCCAAATAGAAAATGAACAATATAATAGCAAACATGGTGGCAACCATAATGACCAACATAATAGTAAATCTCAAATTGAACCTCTTTGGAGCATGATTTTTTATGGTTCTTATGGTAGAACTAGTTCAGGGGTAGGTTTTTGGGTGCACAACACTTAGAATAACCATGCAAAGGGCCACTCATATAAGCTAAATTTTCAATGTACAAACAACATAGTAGAATATGAAGCACTCATCCTAGGGCTACAATTACTCAAGAAATTAGGAGCCAAAAGGATTTCTGTCCATGGGGATTTTGAGCTAGTCATTAGGAAGATTAAGGGAGAATATTCAACTAAGCATCCTAGATTAAGAGCATATAGGAATGATGTCATTTACCTCCTAAAAACATTCAAAGAATATGATCTTAACTTTGTCCCAAGGAATCAAATAATCCTTGCCACTAGACTAGAATTTGCATCCAGTACTTGTAAAAATCCTCATCATAACAAACAATACACAGTAAAAATTAAATATAAACCAGCAGTCCTTGATAACATAAAATATTGGGAAGTTTTTGAAGGAGATACACAGATTGAAGATTTCTTCTTGTCCATAAATGAGTTTGAAATTCAAAATTCAGACTCAGATCATGAAGAAGACTACTCTGCTGAAGAACAAACGTACAAAGATGAGTCTCCTAATGATGCTGATATAAATCTGCTAGAAAAACGTGATCCATATAAGACAGAACTAAGTGCAGAGCTAAAAAAAAAAAAAACTTTAAGTGTTGTAGTTCAGAGATAACATCCTGCCAAAGGGACTGGTTCCTCTAGAAGAAATTTTTGACTTTAATGATGTTTCTAAGAAGCTAAGGATGAAATCCACTGAAACAAATGTAGAAGAGTGTAAAATAGGTAGTGAGCAAGAGCCCAAAATGATAAAATTGTCCAAGACACTGCCAACACATATAAAACAGAAACATATTGAGTTGTTCAGAGAATTTAGTGATTTTTTTGCTTGGAGCTATTACGACTTGAAGTCTTATGATACTGATATCATTCAGCACAAGATTTCTCTCAAAGAAAATCAGAAGCTCTTTAAACATAAATTATGCAGAATCAATCTTGTTCAATGACCATTGGTTGAGAAAGAGATAAAGAAAATGTATGATGATGGAATAATAGTCCCTCTTGGATACTCAGAATGGGTTTCAAATATTCTATCAGTGAGGAAGAAGAAATGAGAGATTAGGCTCTGCATAGACTTCAGAAATTTAAACAAAGCCTCCCTGAAGGAAAACTACCCTTTACCAAAAAATGGATCACATATTACAAAGGGTAGTAGGATCCAAAAGAATATCTCTGCTTAATGGATTTTGAGGGTACAATCAGGTGTTGGTACATCCATATGATCAACACAAGACAAATTTCACCACACCCTAGGGCACCTTCATGTATGTTAAAATTCCTTTTGGTTTAGTGAATGTTGGATTTACTTTCCAAAGAGAAATGGATATTGCTTTCTCGAAAGAAATAGGTTACTTAATTGTGGTATATCTTGATGACATCATAGTCTACTCAAAAACTGATGAATAACACCTAGCTCACTTAAGAAAGGTCTTTGAAAAATGCAGAAAGTATGGCACATCTTTAAATCCCGAGAAAACCTTATTTGGCCTCCAAGAAGGGAATTTTCTAGACCACATCATTTCTGAAGAAGGGATCAAGATTGACCCAAAAATGATTGAGGGAATATTGCGAATCAGTCATCCAAGGAACATCAAAGAGTTTAAATCTTCCATTGGAAAGATAAATTTCTTAAGAAAGTTCATCCAAACCTTGCAAAACTCCTAAGAAACATTACTAATATGCTCAAAAGAGAAACAAGAGTCAAATGGACCCTAGAGGTAAAGAAATATTTTGATTTGGTGAGGCATGCTCTTACTCAAACACCTATTCTAATCAGCCCTACCTTCACCAAAAAATTCTTCATTTTCTCCTTTGCATCAGAACAAACAGTTGTTGCTATCCTACTATAGAAAAATATGAAGGATAGGAGCAACCCATAGAATTTTTCAGCAAGGCACTAATAGATGCACCTATAAAATATAATATCATAGAAAAAAAACTTTTTCCTTTATCAAAGCACTAAAATATTTCAAGGTCTACATTCTGCATTCACACATCATTGAATTTGTGCCTCACACAGTGGTCAAAGACATCTTGACACAAGATCCTGATGGTAAAAGAGATAAGTAGATTGTTGTCATATTAGAATATGATATGTAAATTAGGCCCACCAAGCTAATCAAAGGACAAGGACTGGAAAAATTGATGTTGAAGAAAAATTTCAAGCACTGGATATCAATATGATTAATGCATTGGATGAATAAGAGGAGCTAGCGACTCCACCTATTGAGGAAGCATTTCTGAACTCACCCTGGTATGCTGATATATTATATGTTCTTTTTAAAATAAATGTTCCTCCTATTTTGTCCAAAACAAAGGCTAGATTCTTAAAGTTAAAAGCTGTAAATTTCTGCATTTTGAATAAAATTTTGTATTGGAAAATTTTGGTGGTATATTGCTTAAATTTCTACGTGAAGAAGATGTATATAGGATTATGCATGAGTTTCATGAAGGATAATGTGGATGCCACCTCTATTGGAAAGCCACTGACAATAAAATTCTTAGAGCTAATTACTATTGGTGCACCCTCTTTCAAAACATCCATAAAATGGTAGTTTCCTATCATAAATGCCAAATTTTTTAGGGTAAAAGAAAACTATTGCCTTTTCCTTTACAACCAATTTATATTGAAGCTAATTTTCAGCAATGGGGTATAATTTCATTGGAGAAATCCATCCTTCTTCCTCTTCCCAACAAAAATGGATCCTCACTGCCACAGACTCAGTAATTATCAAATTCCTTGAAAACCATATTTTATCTAGATTTGGTTGTCCTAGAGAAATCATTACTGACGATGATGATGCCTTTAGATCCAATAAAATGGTGGAATTTTGCCACAAATATCAGATTACATTGGGACATTCTACAACTTATTTCCCTCAAGGTAATGGGTTGGCTGAATCCTCAAACAAAATTTTGGTGAACATCATTAAAAAATTGCTGGAAGAGAATAAGAATTCATAGCACAGAAAGTTGATACATGCACTTTGGGCAGACAGATTAACAAATAAGAATTCAATTGGTATGTATCCCTATCTGTTAGTATATGGAGTCGATGCAGTTTTCCCAACAAGCTTGGGAGTGCTAGTAATGAAGCTCATTCAAGAAGTACAGTTTGAAGAAAATGATATGCACCAAACTTTCAAGCTGCAACAAACCAGATAAGAAGTGTACAACATGACACAACAAGTACAAGAAAACGTCAAGAAACTCTTTGAAAAAAGGACCAAGGCAAATTATTTCAATATTGGGGACAAAGTGTTGAAGTGGGATTCAAGAAGAGAGGACAGAGGCAAGCATGGAAAATTTGACAACTTTGAAAGGTCCATACATCATCCATTCTACAAGAGGTAACAATGCAATTTTCTCACAATAAATGGATGGAATAGAATTTTTTGGAGGTCTTGTCAATGGCAATATGCTCAAGCATTATTTCAGCTAAGAATCTTAGTTTAAAGTTTTCTTCATTGTATATAACAATGTTGAAACAAAAAACTCAGAAAAATTTATACAAAAATAAAGAAAGAAAAGAAGAAAAGAGGGCAGTAAAAAGATAAAAGGTAAATCCCCATACCAAAAAAATAAAAAATTATGAAAGTGTGCAAGTCCAAATACCACTACTTTTGAAAAGGAATTCCTGTTCAATTATATAGCCTAATCATGATTGAAATTTTTTTGAATTTTTGCTGATAGGATAGAAAATGAAGATTTTCCAAACTGTCTAAACTTGGCTTATCAGTAGATAAAAAGTGGCATTAGTTCCAAAGTCTAAATTCTGAACCAAAGAGAAAAGGAAGGGATAAATGGAAAATTCTAGATCAAAGCTCTTAGTTTTAGTTTTACTTTTTCCAAAATAAAATTTGTGTGTAGCTTGTCCAAAATGCCACAATTCATGACAATCAAACTTCTTAATCTTGATTCATTCATGCTTTAAATCTCATGTTGATAGTTAGTGAAATACAATCTATCAAATTGTGTAATATTGACAGATAAGTAGATTAGGTAGAGAAAAAAAAACTCATCAGTATAATATGAGCCTTTGGAAGTTATAAGGATAGAAAATAGATAGTTTCTGCTTTCAAAAGAAAAATAATGTCAAAGGTTTGCAAGTCTAAATGCACCTCCTAAATGAAGAAAACATGTTAGACTAAGTGATGGGTAGGCAGAATTTGTTTGCAGGAAGCATGGTTTTTAATGTTAAAAAGTCACAGCTACAAAGAATTACAGCAGATCAGCAAATGCAGAATGAAAAATAAGCCAAGTAAAATTAAGGAACTGATCTACGAAGACCAGAGATTTGAAATTTGAGGTTCTTGACACCTCCTAAAGGAGTTTCCCTCACCATCTGGAGCCACTGTTAGTATCCTGTATTACAGTATCACTAGGTGATTGGATTTTCTACAATCTGTTGAAAATAGCATTCCTTGGCTATCATCTATTTTCATAAATCTCACTACCTTCATTACTCTCATTTAACCTATTATTGTCTCTCATTTCACCCATTCAGACCACTCTCTTACTCTGAAATTTCATTTTTTGATCCTACATCCCTCATTTCTACCTTTTCCCATTACCTAAAAACCCATTTAACCCCTCCTTTCTCACTCTTTCCACTCTTTCCCTCCAAAGAAATGTAAAAATCCTTTTTAAATTGTTTTATGATAAATTAAAATGATTCGAGACCCACCCTTTTGTATAAAAATCTATTTTTTTAAAACCTATCCCTTATATTCTTTAAAAACCCCGCTTTAAAAGCTTTTACGCCCTGCACACATGTAACTTTTCCCCACATATATTAAAAACCCAACTGCTATACATTAAGAGCCATCGCCTTAACCTTCCCTAGGCCCCGCACTATAAACAACCCCACCATTTCATACAAATCCTCTGCCACATATACCCCCAGACCCAAATTTCTAGACCTACCTGCCACTCCATCCAATCCTGACCACCATCGGATCTTCACCCTCCCATCTGATAGCTCCAAACCTCTATTGCACCCCCACATACCCAAGGGTTAACAAACCTTCAACCTTGCAAAATAGGCAGTATTACCACCTGTCCCTCCTACCACACGTCATATCCTCTATGGTATCACATCCCTCCACCAAATACCATTTACCACCCACGCACCATGCGAAAACTACTCACCACTCTTGTGCCATAACCAAAAATTTCCTCCCACCATAACCCTAACACCATTTACCCCGTTAAAGCATGCTAATAGCCTCGTGTCACCACAATAAGCCTTGATCCTCCGTGAAACCTCTGCAAAGCTCCTAAAGACCTGAGAAGTCTATAGCCAGGCATAGAAGACCAAAAAATCCTTCATACCTGAACTCTATCCATATTTTTTCCATTGCCTCCAAGTCATATTATTTTCCCGCAAAAATCCACAGCGTAGGCTTTCAAATAATAATTTTTTTTATTGTGCAACTGGCCGATATATGAGAAAACAAATTATTTTCTTTTCTAATTACTAAAAAATGTTCGAAACAAACTCTCTGGGTAATGATCTAGAAAGTTTTATTTATCAAAAGGACCAGGAGCACAAGTTTAATCTAAAATCATTAATGGATCATGACCATCGATGATTATTTGATCACTCCAAAAGTAGCAAGAGTTCACCGTGATAGTGAAAGGGTAAAAAGATCAAGGTTTTAATCAGGGTTAAAAGAAAAAAATGAAAATCTTAAAGAAAAACAGTCAAAGAGAGATCATAAATAGAAATAGAGTTAAGGAGAAAACAAATCCAAGTTCAAGGGACAAATAAAAGGTTAAAGGAAAAATCAAGATAAAATCAAAGAAGAAGGCTGATCCGAATGACTAAGGCACTCAGAAATTACTTCTTCAGACCACATCTGCCACCTGCAAGCCTCATTCAACTTCAATAAAAGTAGCTACAATTTTTAAAACAGTCAAAGATATTTTAAAGCAGCTCAACAGTTATTGAAAAGTTAATGAAAAGCCAAAAAGTCAAAAATATCCTAAAGTTAGCTCAACAGTTAGGTTAAAAGTTATTATCACAGTAAATGAGTCATAAATACTTTGCCTTGGGCCTTGCATGTTCTCAAAGGTCAAGATTACATCTACTCTATAATAAATATAAATTTGAAACCCTAAATTAGGATCAACCCCTCATCTGTAGATAAATACTGCATGTATTCTTCATTGTTAGTGTCAGTTGGTTGCTGGTTGTTGGGTTGATTGCTAGGCTGTATTTTGATCAGACTCTAAGTTGCAGAGATTATCATATTGGAGTATTGTAACTGTTTTGGACATCAATAATACAAGCACATTCAGAGGATTCTTGAGCTATGTTAATGGTGATGTTATCCTTCATTTTCAATGTTTCCCTTCTTTTTACCATATTTTCCATCATTTCTATGACAAAAGAACATAAATTTTAGATTAAGATATGTTGTCTTGGCACCTTAATTCTATCTACTTCTTTCATCTTAATTTTTTCTTCTGCAATGTCTGATTAGAGAATTCAGGGGTGTCCTACTCTTTAGGTCCACCTAGATTGTTTCCTTAAAGTTTACTTAGTAGAGTGTAGCCAAAGAATTTTATGGTTTTCCATGTCCTTTGGTTTTTATTAAACTATTGTTTTAAGAATTCAAGGGCGTCCAACTCTTTAGTTTCAATGACTATTATCTTGAATGTTTTCTTTGTCTGAAAGTAATAGCTAGAGAATTCAGGGGTGTCCTGCTCTCTGGGGTTGCTGGATTTTTGTCTTAAGGTTTACTTAGTAGAGTTTAGCTAAAGGAATTTATGGTTTTCCTTGCTCTTTAGTTCCTCTTAAACAATTATCTTAAAGGTTTTTATTGTTGAAGTATAGTTAAAGGATTCTTAATTTCCCTTTAGTTTTACTGATTTCACAACTTGCTCTCATTTCATATTTGATATAATCTAAAAGATCCACTTGATATAGTTAGCTTGCCCTATGAAAACCCTTGCAGAGTTGATGTGCAATTAAAACCTTTTATGACTCCATAGCCTAATGGATTAATGCTTCTCATAGTCTATCTATTCAACCAAAAAAATCAATCAGTTAATCAAACAATCAATCAATCAAAACAAAACAAACAGTCCTAAGAACTTCATAACTAGCCTAAAATCAGAAAACATAAGCATAAAGATATATCATTTTCATCACAAAAATAGAGAGAGCCGTCTCTGAGTCCAAGAAGGCTAGGTCCTTGGACTCCAAAGCAGTCTGATGTGGTTTCGTATAGAGTTTTTCTTGCCAATATTTCAAATCATGGGGAGCTAACATGCCCAACCACACAACCAATCAAACAAACAACCCCCATCATTGTAACTAGATTAATATATGCAATTATAATCATCAAGATAGATCAAAAATCGTAAAACAGAGAAAGCCCTCTCTAAGTCTAGGAAGGCTTGGTCCTAGACTCCAAAGTGGATTGATGTTGTGATTTATCTTTTAGTCTTGCCAATCTTCTAAATTATAGAGTGTTAAAAAATTGTACATAGGATTGTGCTAATCCCATCTTATGAAACTCCACACCTCAATTCAAATGTTTGAGTGTAGCTCAACAATGAGAAATTGGGATAGCTCTTCATCTTTTCCTTGACCAGATCAAGGGTCCTCTGCGTAGTGATACGTTGTTGCTTCAAAATAGCATGTTGCTATAAGCCTTGGTTATACAATGACCCTGATGGCATGTCCCCACAAGCTTCAATAAGAGGTACTAAAATAATATGGGATGAAAATTATTGCAAACCTTAGACCAACTGATGTTTAGGAACATCTTTTAAGACCACAAGATTTCCTTCAGCCAGTGCAATGGTCTCTCCAATTACTGGTAAGAGTGATGGCTGCTCTTCTATCAATGTGCCAAGGCTAAAATCTACCTCCTCTTCCTCATGCATCTCCTGAATCATTCATGGGACTCTATATGTCAAGATCCTAAGACTACCTTGTAGAGATGCAAGTCTCTCTCTTCCTGATGCAAGTACTTCTGCAGCTGGTGGTGAATGTAGTGACTCTTTGTCCATAATGATAAGAATGACATTCTCCCTTGCCTTCTTAGGAAGTTTCCCTTTTTGAAATGTCTCTGGTTCTCTTCTATCAAACTCCTTCCTTATCCTTTGAAATAATTATGAATATCTAGTCACTTTTGCATGCCCCATGTGACCAAACCACCATTCATTTGCCTCACATTGAAGGTGAAGAGCTACAATCTGAAAAACCTCCTTCTCAGCTACAGGATGTAGCCTGAAAAATACATCTAACTCTTTCCTCCAAGTTTATATAGTGCTTGAGGAAGATCCATAAAATGTAGGCAAATAGAATCTATTGTGCCTCTTTCTTTGAGTACTGATGTAGGATCTTCATTCTTCCTTGAGTTGGAAAAACTCTTGGAGAGTTATATGCTCCTTGAATTCTCTAGACTGTGCTTTGCACTCTTAAAGTTATAGACTTAGATTCTCATGAGTTTCGGGCTCCAAATTCCTTCTATCTCCATACCATTCACTTTCCTCTTCAAAGAAAGTGGGCATATTAGATCTTTGAGGAGCTCTATGCTGCTCCAGCCTTCTTTTCTACTGATAAGAAGTACTAGGACCTTCTTCATTATGAGACCTTCTTGAGGTTTATCTTTTCCTTTCTCTCTTCATTTCATTGATATCCTTGGAGATATCCTTCATATTTCTAAAGAGAGATGCATCAAAACTTAATCACTCCATTATTTACATATCTCTGATATCTTCTTTTCATGTGATGTCAATAATTTCCACAAGTTGATCCAAAGATCATGCTTTGATACCACTATCATATCCCAAAAGGGAGAATGCAACAATACACAAACACAATATTTGAAACAATGGATTATGTACACATAGATTATGAACAACATAGAAATATCCAGAATAGGTGAGAAATGTTATTATATATGAGATGGATTATAGATACAAAAATGCATAAAATAGAAGCACTCAAGCCAAAGAAGTGGCCTAGAATGACCCTGAAATCATGCCAAAGAAGGCACTACGTAACTGGACCTGCTTAAATATATATACTGCGTTGTCCCTTCAGCTGATGATGATCTTAAAACAGATGGATGAAATGAAAAGTGTATATATATGGTGATCTGGAGCTTTGATGATGCCATGATTGCAAATCTGGGAACTATGTTGGAAACCCAAGATAACCTAGAAAGGAAATCCAGATCTAAGAAGATTAGAAATTCACCCTCCTAGGTTTTGATCCCTTGACTATTGGGTTATGTAGATATGAAGCATAATCTCATTTAAGATGGCTTTAATGTGTTATAGATCATATATATTACTTGAGGGTTGATCCCTCCTTGAGATCTCCAAGCTAGAAGCTTGAGATCTTGCTTCTTCTTCCTCCTCTCAAGATGACAAGTGTTGCATACACAACAGCTGGAAAAACTGCTTTGTCTAATCAAATCAAGGATGATGGAAACAGTAAGTAAAAAGTGAGGGGAATATCCATCACAGTATTTCCAGTTGAAGTACTAGAAACTTCCCTCCTTTAATTGATCTACAAGACTGGAATGCACAATTCTTGATGGGACCACTGCTGCATGGAGGTGTGATATGTTTGGCCTGATTCTTGATATAGATATTAAGTGTTGGAAGGTTGATCTTGAAGCTCAAGGTGAAAGGATAAACCCTCCACTGGTTCCTCAACTAAAATACTGAAGGACAACCTCCTCCTCTTAAACCCTAATGCAAGAATGTGTAATTCCTAAAGATGTATGGGCCACAGAGAGTTGGAACAATGTGTCACCAATGCCTGATGATGAATGGCAGCTCAGAATGACCCTCCCAGAGTAGGCACTTGAAGTCCCCCATGGGTAAGGGTGGGATTCCCGCTCGGGAACACCATTTTGTAAACAACACTGCAGACTTAGCTAAAAAACTTAAGCGTTCTTTGGAATGTTAGATGACAATTCCATATATAAACAAATACAAAATCAATAATACAAAAGCATGCCTCCATTGTTACCTTCATCTTCCCTATATGTTTTGTGAGCCTTCCCATGCCTTGGCCCACCTCATAATTGTGCTGCACATGTGGACATAGGTTTCCATGTAGACTGCGATGTCTCTCCATGATCTCCATGATCTCTACATTTAATGTTCACCCTCTCCATCATGTGTGCACTATTTCATCACTTCCTCCATCATCTCATCATTTATTTCTCAATGATATTACTTTGATTCCTCATATATCTTATTTGACTCCTTCCTCTCTCCATGTTATTTCTTATTAATGATGTTTGACCCCCACTCTTAATCCATTAATAAGCTTCTCCACTATTCCATTATGTAGCTTTATCAACTAGTTAACCATGTTCACACTCTTAGGAGTGGATTTATTCATCTTAAGGGGTTATGGGTCCCTCCACCCATTTATTTTCTTAGTTTAACCAAGAAAAGTAATAACTCTAATATTCCAATAAATAGACGTAAAATTTGGAATATTACAGAACCGAGCCTGTGGGAGGAAAATTCATGCAAGGTTATCCACATATGAAGGAGATTCTATAGAAGGTATGATGGCTCCAGTTCATAGAAAATTTTGATGGGTTCCAAAAAGAGGTCACCAAATCTTTCGCAAGAGCCTTTGACGGGATAGAGGTAGAAATTGGAGACATAAAGTTTTTGGTGACAAAGTCCTTCATAGAAGCCACAGAACTTTCGAAAACCAATAAAAGATGGTTCAAGGACAGGGAAATTCATGGAGAAGAATGGAAGATATTTTTGAAAAATCCAGGTATGGACACTACTATTTTTAAGAAGGGAATTCCCATTGCGGCACTCAAAAACCAATGGAGGAACATGTTGTTAATTATTCAAAAATTTGTTACTTGTAACGGTAGATTTGGTTTTATGTTTGTCTACCATGTCACACTGTTAATGAATTTCCTAGAGGACAGAGAAATAAATCTCCCATAATTCTTCTTGAACAGCTTAAAAAAAATTCAAAAACTGTGAAGAAAAGAGTCCAATCCATAGATAATACCATGTATCATCATGGACTGATAAAGATACTCATTGAAATTCATTTAAAGAGTATAGGGGTATCTTGGGAAATTTTCTTAATTAGAAATCATTTTCAAGAAGAAGCACAAGAACATCCTAAGGATGATAAGACCAAAATAAGCGGGAGGAGAAAGGTTGATACCTGCATTGAAGACAAATCCTCACCTCAACCACAACAACAACAACAAGAAATCACCATTGCAGAAATACTGAAGAATAAGAAAAAGAGTGGTTACAAAAAGAGAGGTAATGTAACGAAAAAGGGAAATGTTATAAACTCAGAAATCTTAAGCCCTCCACAGCCAAGGATAACTTCTAGACTTTTTAAACCATTGAAGAATACTTTCCCACAGGAAGCAGAGTTTGTTGATTTAGATGAAGAGCCCCAAGTACCATTGCCTATTACTGCCTCTCTTATACACAGTCCAAGTAGAAGGACCCTAGAAATTGACCCGACACAGCAAGAGATTTATGACTACATTGATTCCTTAGAAAAGAGAGATGCAAAAGGAAATCCAAGTGTTGAAGAGCAGCCTGCTAGTCCACAAGAACCTCTAGTGAACACTTTGAAGCAATAAATATATGAACTAGAGATACTGAATAGACACATCAAGCAAGAAAATGAATCTCTGGAGGAACAAAACCACTTAGAAAAGTCATCAGTGAAAATACTATTCTACCTCTGGGGCTATGTGTTGAGCACTAGAAAAGGTATGAATTCACCATGCATTTTCTCATCTTTTTCCTTTAAACATGACTTTTTTTATTCTAGAAAGGTGATTTATTGTAGAATTATGATAGAATTGCAAAGACTTGTGTTTATTTTTAAAAGTAACTAAAAATTTCCTTTTATTGTAAAAACAGGAAACAAACGGAGTAAACAACTATTCGAGAGGCAAGGCTAAAGCAAGAGTAACTGTTGTTCCTCCAGTAATAGACCATATCCAGTCAAAGAGAAGGAAATCAGAACGCATAGCTAAGGGAGGACAGGGAACAACACAACTACAACCGAAGAAGATCAAGCACTAGCTAAAGGAAGAAAAGGAGAGAATCCCTCAGGATCTTTTGATCCTGAGGGATCATTGTTCAATCTTATCTTGTTCCTTGTCTTATTCGTCGAGATTGTTATAAAAAGAAATGCCTTTAGAGATCGAGAGGAGTCGATTTATTGATTAAAAATTTCTCTTGTAACCCTACATTTTCTTATTGACTCTCGTGATCAGAGAGCGACTGCTGTAAACACTATTTATGTTTAATTAATATAAGAACATGTTTCTGTCCCATTTCTTAGCTCTTCAGTAGCCCAGCGGTGTTTCTCTGGTGGCTAAGGGCCCGACCCTAGTGGATCGATCTATTGTTTGTATCTCTATCTTTCAACTATCGTCGTGTGATAGTTTGTGGTTGTTTTCATTACATTTGCAAGTTAAATGGTTTGCAATTGAATCACTGATTGATTTCGTTATGTTAATTAATTGTATTGCTGTTCCGTTTTGACAAGGACCTTAATTCCTGTATTATTTATCTTTTTATACCTTACAGATATTTTTTGTTTAGCATTAGATGTTATGTTCCAATTGATTGTTGTTCCATCAGATTGCTATTCATTTCAAATTGTTGCTTAACAAAGTTTGCTGTCGACAGGGTTTGGTGTTTAATAGAATTTTCTATTTGATTCCATTAAGTTAAGATTTGTTGTTTAGATTCATTAGTTATTATTTGTTGTCTGATTCTACTAAGTTACAGTTTGCTACTCATTTACATTTTTCTTCAATTCCAATGCATTGTTCATTTCTAATTCATTATTTTAGAAATTGCAAAGAGTTTGCTTTTAAAGTTTTTCCTAGTTTACTTTCAATAGCAGCTTTAGTTCAATTTCTAGTTCCCTTTAATTGCTTTAAAGCAGGATTTTCAACTATAGAGAACACTGGTTATTGCTTCCACGTTCCCAGATTGATTATCTTGTTTCGGTTTGATTTCAATTGCATCAATTTCTAGAGGAATGAGTTATTGCTACTGTATCCTTGATTGATGTTTGCTAAGTGAATAGTTGGATTTCAGAGCATTTGAGTTCATGTTATTGTAATTAGATTTATTTTCCAGGCATGTGTTTACTCTTGTATTTATAACACTATGCTACATCTTACAAAGCATTACTCTTAGCTTGAATTGTAGCCTCAGACAGAGTACACTCTTGAAACAAAAATTCGTTCCTGGATTGATGATTAATGTAGGATAAATAGGTGTTAAAAAGATACCTTTTATACCTCAACATTTTGGTGCCATTGCTGGGGAGAGTGTATGCCATTTAGAAGGAGTGATGCACATTTAACTTTTTTTTCTTCTTGGGAAGAATTGGGTATTAAAGACGGAAGGTAAGAACCTGCGCACCGAGCAAGAAACATACTTGCTCACAGCCCGCTTCACAGCAGAATTGGGTAAATTATTTTTTTAGGTAGGAATGAAGCCCTGTTTTTTTTGAATGAATAGAAAAGCTAAACAAAACAAAATTCCTCATAAACCTGAAAAACCTAAGGGACTGGTGACCCTTGGGCGAACAACTTTCATTGATGAAATCCTTAAGAAAAATGAATCTCAGCCATCCGTAGGACCTAGCAAAGTTATTTCTAGACAACCTACTAGTTCCCTTCAGGCCACAAAGTCACCATTTGTAGCCTTTGCTGAGGTACATAGCCAAACAGAAGAAATTGAGCGAAATTCCCAAGAAATTTAGAATTCTCGCCTAATTTCTCCGCAAGTAGGGAGCTCTAGTAATCTCCGCGAAGGAGGAGGAGAAATAGGAGAAACAGAAGTACCAAAATCTCCTCTTGAATTATTCCAAACAATGAGAATCCCAGATAAGGGAAGTGCTGTCAATATCATTCAAAACAAACCTAAAGGACCTGAATCTCCTCAGACAGGAGGTCAACAAGGAACACTTATCATTCCAGACTAAGGAAGTGTTGTTAAGGCCATTCCTACTCCTTCTAGTCAGCCTAAGAATAATTTTCTGGAGATCCCAGAAGGATATTGGCACATATTTGATCAAATGGCCCACAATTAGAACCAACAACCTCCTCAAACTTCCACACTACAATATCCCATTGTGGACACTGCAGTTAATGCACCTAAGAAATCCATTCCACTCCAAAATATTCCTACATTCCATGGTTTAACATCAGAGGATCCAAATGCATTTCTGTTTGAATTTGATGTATTATGCCGAGGGTATGACTATACCACCGACCCCCAAAAACTAAAACTATTTCCCTCTACACTAAAAGGAGAAACTTTACGATGGTTTATGGGGTTAGGTTCAGGTGTTATAAATGATTGGGAAGGGATGAAAGCTTCCTTTTTAAATAAATATTAGGATTATGGCAGGTCCAGAGAACTAAAAGATGAAATATTTCAGATGACAGCAAAACCTAATGAAACTCTGGAAAAATATGTAGAATGTTTTCAATACAACCTCTAGAGATCTCCTTATGCATCTTTACCCTTACCTGATAATATGTTAAAAACTACATTAATCAAAGGGATGAAGGAACAATGGGTTGAAACATTAAATATTATGGGAAAAGGTGATATATATCAGGAAATTTTTGCTGACATTATTTATTTGTGTATTAGGAGCTCGAGAGGTAGCACAAGGCTAAAATCAGCGGAATGTGACATGATCACAAGGGATAATAAGACCTCCAGTGAAGGTGTAACCCCCGCAGAGATTGGAAATCTGCTGGAAGATTTTAAAACTGATATTCTAGGGACTCTAACAACACAGTTTGACATTATGCAATCCAAACAAAAGCAAGCAGAAGCAGAAAAAAAACTTGGCAATATTCTGTCCTAAGTGCAGGAAGAAACACAGCCATAAAGAGTGGCCGCTAGATATAATAAAGTCTGTGCCATCTACACAAAATATCACTCCACAAAAGGTTTCCCCTCACTCCCTAGATTGAAACCAGTCTACAAATAGGCGGGAGAAGAATCATAAATGGTATGCCTACTTAATTAGCACCGACAATGGCAGCCACGACAAACAGGTATGCCAATCGATCCATCCTCTTCTTTTTGGCCTCCTCAATATAATGCTCAGCAATATAATGGAATGTGGCAAAATCTGCCAACTTTCCCCAATTGGTCACAATAGCCATTTCCTACATCACCATGTCCAAATCAAACAAACCAAAATAATTGGCTAAATTTTCCTTTATGCCCACCATTTTGGAAAAACAATGCTTATCCAACACAATGGTCCCCCTCCACTTCACAGAGTCAAACTTGGCAGTCAAACTAGAAAAGACCTATAAATCAGCAGCTAGAACAATCCATCTCTGTCAACCTACACTGTCAGCCCCCTATACATTGCCACAAAACCCCCAGACCAATTTAAGACCACAACTCCTAGCCCAACCCAACCTAGACCCAAAAAATAGGACAGTTCAGTTTGTCAAAATAATGGAACCACCAGAACTAGAAACTAAACCAAGGGAGTGCAATGACCTTCAATTGAGATCTGGGTGCATAGTAGAAACAGAGGGAGACAAAAATGTTCAAATTGAAGATCCGTTACCTGCAGAACAAACATTACAAAAAGAGAATGTGGTTCAAAAACAAACTCAACAACAAGTAACCACCTCTTCTCCACCATTCCCAAAAGGATTAATCATACCTCGCCCAATAGAATATCCTGATTTTGATCTTCTGGGAGAATTAAAAAAAATTTGTATAAAAATCCCTCTCCTCTAAGCTATCCAAGACATTCCTATTTATGCAAATACCATCAAGGAATTATGTATAAAGAAGCCAAAGAGGAGAACAACAACCAACCAAACTGTCCAAGTAGTCGGTACTCTATCTGACTTATTATCAAGAATGGAAACACCTGTAAAATATGAAGACCCAGGAAATCCTATAGTGACGGTGCAAATTAATGGGCAATCATTTCCAAATGCCTTAGTTGATTTGAGAGATGCAATTAATATCCTAACAACCACCACTTGTCAAAAACTTGGCATTAGATCATTAGATCCAACAACAACCTTATTGCAATTTGTTGACCGATCGATAGTCAAACTAGAAGGTACACTACAAGATGTAATGGTATCTATAGATTCCTGGGAGTACCCTGCTGAATTCCTGATTATTAACCCAAAAAACCAGCTATATGGACACCCGCTGATCCTAGGGAGACCTTGGTTGGTAACTGTCGATGCTTACATTGGCTGTCGACAAGGAAACATGACTATAACAAGGGGAAAATATGTCAAGAACTTATCTTTATATCCCCCAGCCCAACCAAGCCTATCAATAATCAAAACAAGGAAGCAACCTATATCATATCTCATGGAAAATATGAGATCATCACTAACCATAGAAGATGCCCTCGATTTTAAGGATCAAACAGAGGATGCCATTATTAATAACTTCATTAACAAATCAAAAATCAGATCCCATTTGTAATGTCACATGATCAAGGTAGCATTTGATAATAAAGAAGAAGAAGATCTTCTGAAAGACATACATGATCAATCAATACCCACTACCTTTGTTTACAATAGCAAAATTGTGGAAATTGAACCAGGAAAAACTCTAAACATTAACAAAAACCTGACTGCTGAACAAGAAGAGAAGTTGGTCCAATTAATACAAAAATATAAGGGAGATTTTGCATGGGATTATCTAGACATGAAGGGAATTGACCCCTAGTTATGTACACACCACATCTACACAAAAAAAGATGCTAGACCCATTCGCCAACCCCAATGAAGATTAAACCCTCACCTTAAAGATATTGTAAAAGCTGAATTACAAAAGCTGTTGGATGTCAATTTCATTTACCCAATATCTGATAGCAAGTGGGTCTCTCCATTAGTAGTGGTGCCAAAGAAGAATGGAAACTGGAGAATATGCGTAGATTACCAAGAACTGAAAAAAGAAACCCAGAAAGACCACTTTCCCCTTCCCTTCATTGACCAGGTATTAGATACATTGGCAGGAAAGAAATTATTTTCTTTCTTGGATGGCTTCAGTGGGTACAATCAAATTCAGATTGCCCCTGAAGACCAAGACAAAACCACTTTTCCCTGTCCTTGGGGGGCATTTGCCTATCGAGTTTTACCCTTTGGCCTATGCAATTCCCCTCCTACATTTCAGAGGGCCATTCTCAGCATCTTTTTAGATTTAATAAATGAAGGGCTCGGAGTGTATATGGATGACTTCACACCTTACGGAGATGATTTTGAGCCAACATTAGAAAATTTGGAAAAGGTGTTGCACAGATGTATTTACACTAGGATTTGCTTAAGCCATGAAAAGTGTCACATGATGATGACCGAGGGACTCATCTTAGGTCAGCTGGAATACAGGTAGATCCAGCTAAAATTCAGATAAATTTTTTAATACCTACTCCTACCACACAAACAGAGGTACATAGCTTTCTTGGATTTTCTGGTTATTATAGAAGATTCATAGAACATTATTCTCGAATAGCTGCACCTTTATATGAACTAACAGGAAATGTTGATTTCATTTGGACAGATAATTGTGACCATGCTTTCAAGGATCTGAAAAAACTTGTATCAACAGCCCCAGTGCTGAGGGGCCCAAATTGGGATTTGCCATTCGAAATTTCATCTGATGCTTTAGACACAACCATTGTAACCATGCTTGGGTAGGAAGAGAATAAGAAACCATATGCAATATATTATATTAGCAAAAATATATCTCCTGTTGAATTAAACTATACTGTTATTGAGAAAGAATTTCTAGCTGTAATACATGCTGTAAATAAGTTTAAACATTATATAACTGGGTATCCTGTAGTTTTATATACAGATCACTCTGCCATAAATTTTTTAGCAAATAAACCTGTTACAAATGGTATAGTAACAAGATGGTTGATTTTTTTGTAGGAATTCGATATTAGAATAAAAGATCGACCTAGAAAAGAGAACCCTGTAGCTGATTTCCTGTCACGAATGCCAAATCCAAAAGATGCAGCAGTAGTCGAAGATCACTTCCCATATGAGCATTTGTTTGTTGTTACTGTTAGAACCCCATGGTATGCTGATATAGAAAATTACTTAGCAATAGGTAAATTACCTAAACATCTAATGCATAATGAACGAAAACAGATAATATAGCATAGCACTCGATTCTCTTGGATCGGGGGCTACCTGTTTCATACAGGGTCAGATATGCAAATCAGGAGATGCATCCAAGAGGACAAAGTATTTGATATTCTGAAAGCATGCCATGACAGACCATGTGGCAAACATTTTTTAGATCGTAGAACTGTCCACAAGGTTTAACAGACAGGCTACTATTGGCCTATCATTTTTAAAGACGCTAAAAATTTTGTATAGGCCTATGATTGCTGCCAAAGGGTGAGTGACCCTGGATAGTCCAACGAAATGCCTTTGAACCCACAATTAGTAATCAAACCATTTGAACGTTGGGTGCTCGACTTTGTTGGTCCCATTAACCCATCGTCGAATCAAAGAACATACATCCTAGTCGCAACCGAGTATGTTACTAAATGGGTTGAAGTAGAGGCACTTTTGAAAGCTACATAAGACTCTGTAATACAATTGCTTTTCTAGATATTTGTGCGATATGGCCTCCCAAGGGACATAATTACAGATGGAGGACCACAATTTTTAGGTAACAAACTCGCTGAAACATTAGAAAATTACCACATTCAGCACAAAATCACAACTCCATACCACCCACAGGCAAACGAATAGGTAGAGAGCACGAATAAAGTGATCGAATCTATACTGAAAAAAATAGTTGCCTCACACAGACGTGACTGGGATTACAGATTTCCAGAAGCCTTGTGGGCGTATCGAACAACATGGAGAGGTACCACGGGGTATTCACCGTATCAATTGGTATTTGGAAAAGAGCCCATATTTCTGATAGAGTTTGAAATTTAGACATTAAGAACAGCCCAGGAGGTGGGTTTAGAATTAAATGAAGCCCAGGTCAGAAAATTACAGAAAACCAATGGGTTGGATGAAATTAGGCTCTTTGCTCTTCAGCACACTACATTAATTCAACAACAGAGAGAAAAATGGCACGACGCCCTCATCAAAGAGAAAATATTCCACGAAGGAGATTGAGCACTCCTATATGACTCCAGGTTTTAGGATTTCCCATGAAAACTCTAGACACAATGGCTTGGACCTTACGAGATAAAAAAGGTGCATGATAATGGCCCCATCACATTAACCACCATTGATGGATCTGGATATTACTTCAAAGTAAACGGTCATCTAGTATGACTTTACCATAAACCAATTAATCGGGAATCCTTTTACCAACAATTACGGGAAGATTCTACCATGGAGATTCTTGCTGAGGAAGACAACTCCTCTTCAGCACCCATTTACTGAATCATTTCTTTATTTTGAAACTTGTACATAAAGTTTTTCATTTTACTTTGCTTGTTTCTTTTGTACAGAGTTCATTTTTTTAAGTTGTTCCTTTCCAAAGGAACAACAGTAGTTTCTCTCAAGAAACAACATGTTTGAGTGTTTCTTTTTGTTGTTCCTTTTAAAAAGGAACAATAGTCTTTTTGCTGCATTTTTTTTGTTGTTCCTTTCTAAAGGAACAACAGTTTTTGCTGTCCCTTTCAAAAAGAATAGCAGTTTTGGTTGCGAGTGTTTTCGTTGTTCCTTTCAAAAGGAACAAAAGTTTTTGATGTGTATTTTTGATGTTCCTTTCCAACGGAACATCAGTTCTTTTGCTGTTCATTTCCAAAGGAACAACAGTTTTTGGTTGTTCCTTTCCAAAGGAACAACAATTTTGTTTTGTGTTTTGTTGTTCCTTTCAAAAGGAACAACAATTTTTCCCGCTTGTTTTTTCCTATCCTTTCGAAAGGAACAACATTTTCACAGATTGTTTTTGTTGTTCCTTTCCGAAGGAATAGCATTTTCGCAGATTGTTTCTGCTATTCCTTTCCAAAGGAAAGATTCTTTTGAGTACATTTTTTTTGTTTTTGAACAAAATTTTAAAGATTTTTATGAATTCTTCATGACTCTGTTGATGGCAACCATTCAATTTATTCAAGGATACACAAATTAGAGATTACTGAAATCAGAAAATCAAGATAAATTGTCATTTTTAACAAATTGTTTTGCAATGATAAGGAAAATTAAAGGACACAACCATTTATTTTACTTTGTTGTCTTTATTCGCACTTAAATTAATATGATCAAGTATCTTTATCATGTTGTTTCTTCCCTAAAATCTCATAACTCTCTTTGGTTTTTATTTATTGAATAAAGAATAACGGCATATTTTCTCTATTGAGATGTTCAGACTTCTTCCACCATCCCTACTCTTAAGGAGTGTTGAGCCATACTCTATATATAAGTAGGGAAGTTCTATATATAAAAATAAGACAAAAGAAAAATACCAATATGATTGCTAACAATTATATGATATGGCAGATGGAGGATAGGGGGTCTCATGAAGAACCAGCCTACCATGATCATAAGGAAGCAGTGAAGTGGAACTCCCATTATGGCCACCACACCAGGGATATGGTCCAATGGGAAACTCAGAAAAAATAATAAAAATTCCTTAGAACATGAGGTCTCATCATGAGCCGACCTGCCCACTTTTCACTCCTTCTTGGTGAATGACATTGTGGTTCATCTGGTTCCCAAGCTAGCACAATGGCCTCCATCATGAAATTATAAAGCACTTCCCTAGGCATAAATAAAGGATAATGGTTCCAAGGGTGAAAAATAAACTTTTTCAAGGTTATGGACACCTGTGGGCAATAGAGCTCTGCTGATGGTATTGGAGTCACACTTTTCAAATCAATAGTAATGACGAACCTTTTTCTTATATCTTTATATAAGATCAAATGAGAGTATACCCTTAAACCCTTTTTTTTGAACCTATTATACATGAAAATTATTTATAACTCAATCATAATAGTTTATGTGGGTAATGACCACATGAGTACTTGTTTTCACATTAGTTGTCCCTTTCCATTATCTTCGAATCATTGCATAAAAATTTCCATATCTATTCGCAATTTAATAATATGCATCGATTTCAGTAATGTAATAATTTGTGATCGTATCATAAGTGTGTATGTTGTTCAATGTTGTACATCTGTTGTGTAGTACCTTGCTCTTCTATTCGATGGTCGAGGACGACCTATCATTCTTCAGGGGGGTGCGGATGCCTTTTAAATGCCTGCATGCAAGTCAAATCCCTATATTATCGGTAATAGTAAAGGCTTAACTGTATTGTTCTGATTTACACTATATATTTTGTTGTGATGTTTCATTGCATTACTGTGCATTTGTAAGGAATTAATAGTGTGCAGACAAAATGGTAGGATGACCAATTCGTAGTGAGCCACAAGTGCTAGCTGTTTCAAGCGCTGCACGGGAAATTCTGGAAAAAATAGGGTGGATTACCTACCTCACAAGGCTGCAACAACCTCATGAAACGGTAGCTATTGATTTTTGACAGAATTTGCAGGAAGTTTACTCCATGGTTAGAGGTATGCAGATAAAAGTAACAAAATAAATAATCACAGAGGTGTCTGGTCTACCAGCGGAAGGAACCATATGGACCCATAAGAAGGTGAAACTCCAAGAAGCCATGAACCTTTTCTGAGATGAAGGACATAACCTGGTTGTCAAAGGGAAAGGAGTTAAGCCAGCAACGTTGGGAGAACCATGGAAAAAGTTGGCAAAACTGGTACAGGTCTACATAACATGCGATGGGAGAAAAGATGTGGTAAGACCTCACCACCTTAAGCTATTAACAATGTTAAAATATAAATGTACCATAAACCTGCCTTCATTTTTAAATTCTTTATTGCATGATGTCGCCCAAAGTATAAGAAAATCTTGTCATACAGACATGGTGGTAAGCCACCATTTCTTAATCAGATTGATAGTGAGTTACAGCCTTGCCTAATAGCAGACCAGTTGGAAAGAACTAATATTTTCAATTGATGGAGGATTGGCCCTACCTACCCCAAAACATAAGAGAATGACTAGCACAGTAGCAGAGCCATCAAAATGTAGACAATCCTCCAGGTTAAGGAGAAGTAGGGGAATGATAGAAGGCCTTCAGGGTAGCAGTAGCTAGCCCTTAGAATTGCCTAGTTCGGAGGATGAGCAACCCCCACAACTTGAAGAAGGGAGTCACCGCACTGATGAGGATGAAGAAGAAGTGAGTCACCACACCAGTGGTGAGGAACAAATCCACCACACCAGTGCAGAAGAAGGAGGTCCTCATACCAGTGTAGAAGAAGAGATCCGCTACTCTGATGAGGAAGAACGAAGTTACCATACCTGTGAAGGGGAAGAAGATAATCACAGCAGTGAGAATGAAATAGAGGTAGTAGAACCTCCCAAAACCTCCACTGCAAGTCTACCATAAATCCCTTTGCAGGAGGACCAATTGGCCCAAATTTTGGCCAACATGAGTGAATACATACAACCCCACAGCCCACTGAACTTCAGTATTGAGATAAACCAATTGCAGGAACAAGTTGCTACCAGTAAAGACATAGCTGAGGGAATACTCGATGAAATAGAAGAAGAAAAACTCAGGGAATAGCAAGACCAGCTAGGGTTATTTCCCCTAAGAAATGCGGCCAGGAAGAGGTGAACACTGAAGAAGTGTTCCAAACTGAAAATTATCAGGGAGCAGCAGAACCAATTAAGGTTACTACCCCTGAAGAATGTAGTCGGGAGCATATGAACACTGAAGAAGTGTTCCAAGCAGAAAATGGAGAAGCAAGCCTAAGCGAAGGCATGACTACTAAAAAGAAAACCCCAGCTGAACAATTGGGTTCAGAAAAAGGAACAGTCGTTCCTCCCAGGAGGAGAAAGAAAGTAACTGAACTTGAGAAACTTCGCAGGGAGTTGCAGAAGCTCCAAAAGCTAGTGGAACAACTTAGATAGACTATTAGGGTTCTCGAAATGAAGCAAATTTCCAAACGAACCCTAAAAAAGAGGAGCATAGTCACCAAACGAACCCCGAAAAGGAGGAAACTAGCCACCAAAGCAAAGCCCCAGGTTGCAGAGACTATGGAAACCCAAGCTGAGCCCAATCAAGAAGACATGGAACAACAGGTAGATGTTCCAGATGAATTTGTTCTAGATACAGTAGCCTCAAATGAAAGTTCACAAGCCTACAGTCAAAACACTTTTAGTGATCCTACTATAGCCAAACTCCAAAAGGAGCTGGCACAAGCTCGACAAGCAAGAGAAAAGATGGAGGAAGAGATTGTCCCCACAAAGAAATATCAACAGATACAATAGCAACTACAGGACATCAGTGCATCAGAGGATGAATCCTATGATGAGTATCAGAAGGCAAAAGAGAAAGCTGAAAAGGTAAGGAATAAATTAAAAATGGCCCAGAATCAAATGGATACTCTCTGCTCCTTATACACAGTTGTTCTAGCTTGTAGATGCCATGCCAAGAATTATGCTTTGTTTTTATTAGAGAGATATTTATAGTTAAAAATTAAAGCAGTTAGGGCAGGAGAGTCTATAGAATTAAAAACTGTAGATGATTTTGTAAAATGATGCAAACTCTATGGGGTCAAAATCTAGCATCTGCTGTGTGAGTTCTATTTGCACAATCTCATATTGGAAAATGATATTGAGATAAATCCCAGCTCTTTTGTGGGTGACATCCAATATCAAGCATTTATTTCATTTGTTGTCAATTAGTTGAAATGGCTCAAGGCCTATAATACTTTTTAGAGCCAAGAAAATGGGTTAGACCTTTGGGTTAGGGGTGAACCAAAACACCCATTGCAACTATGGGCTAGGGAGAAGAGCCTAATGACAAGAGAGGGTGTTATCCAAGCATTGGGCCCTGTCCATAAAGCAATTGTCTTGGATGGGGTAGAATATTTTCTATCTATCAAAGACCAGGCCTATACAGCAGCTAAAGTTTGATGGAATATTTCCAATTGGAATGTTCAAGACATATAACCCTTTAATTATAGAAATTTTGGATTAGCTGCTGACTGCCTGGTTCTCTATAGAAACCTCATTTTCAGGGAGGGCCCATTCTGGCTAGGTTATAGGTATCGAAGTCCCATTGTATGGTATCCTGCAATAGATTATAAAGCCATTTATGAATTACCTGAAGGATAGATAGGGCATGTCTTTGAAGCTTTATCTACAAATCATGGTTTTAGGCCTTTTAATGAAAAACCTTCTCTAGACTATTCTCTAACTACTTTACATGTAAACTATGGTTTTCATGAGGACATGAAAAAGGGTAAGCAGGGGGGTATGTTGAGCACTATAAAAGGTATGAACTCACCATGCATTTTCTCATCTTTTTCCTTTAAACATAACTCTTTTTATTCTAGAAAGGTGATTTATTGTATAATTATGATAGAATTGGAAAGACTTGTGTTTATTGTGAAAAGTAACTAAAAATTTCCTTTTATTGTAAAAACAGGAAACAAACAGAGTAAAAAACTATTCGAGAGGCAAGTCTAAAGTAGGAGTAACTGTTGTTCCTCCAGTAATAGACCATATCTAGTCAAAGAGAAGGAAATTAGAACGCATAGCTAAGAGAGGACATGGAACTACACGACTATAGTTGAGGAATATCAAGCACTAGCTAAACAAAGAAAATGAGTGAATCCCTCAGGATCTTTCGATCCTGAGGGATCGTTGTTCAGTATTATCTTGTTCCTTGTCTTATCCATCGAAATTGTTATAAAAGGCAATGCCTTTAGAGATCAAAAGGAGTCGATTTATTGATTAAAAATTTCTCTTATAACCCTGCATTTTCTTATTGACTCTCGTGATCAGAGAGTGATTGTTGTAAACACTATTTATGTTTGATTAATATAAGAACACGTTTCCGTCCCATTTCTTAGCTCTACAGTAGCCCAGCGGTGTTTCACTGGTGGCTAAGGGCCTGTCCCTAGTAGATCGATCTGCTATTTGTATCTCTATCTTTCAATTATCATCATGTGATAGTTTGTGGTTGTTTTCATTACATTTGCAAGTTAATTGGTTTGCAATTGAATTACTGATTGATTTCATTATGTTAATGAATTGCATTGTTGTTTCGTTTTGACAAGGACCTTAATTCCTGTATTATTTGTCTTTTTTATACCTTATAGAGCTTTTCTGTTCAACATTAGATGTTCTGTTCCAATTGATTGATGTTGCGTTAGATTGCTGTTTATTTCAGATTTCTTCTGAACAACGTTTTCTGTCGACAGGGTTTGTTTTTTAATAGAATTTTCTATTTGATTCCATTAAGTTAAGATTTACTGTTCAGATTCATTAGTTAGTATTTGCTATCTGATTCTTCTAAGTTACAGTTTGTTACTCATTTACATTGCTTTTCAATTCCAGTTGGCTGTTCATTTCCAATTCATTAGTTTATAGATTGCAAAGAGTTTGCTTTTAAAGAGTTTTCCTAGTTTACTTTCAATAGTATCTTTAGTTCAATTTCTATTTCCCTTTAATTGCTTTAAAGTAGGACTGTCAACTATAGAGAACACTGGTTATTGCTTCCATGTTCCCAGATTGATTGTCTTGTTCTAGTGTGATTTCAATTGCATCAATTTCTAGAGGAATGAGTTATTGCTACTGTATCCTTGATTGATGTTTGCTGAGTGAATAGTTGGATTTTAGAGCATTTGAGTTCATGTTATTGTAATTATATTTCTTTTCCAAGCATCTGTTTACTCTTGTATTTAGAACACTGTGCTACATCTTACAAATAATTACTCTTAGCTTGAATTGCAGCCTCAGACAGAGTACACTCTTGAAACAAAAAGTCATTCCTGGATTGATGATTAATGTATGATAAATAGGTGTTAAAAAGATACCTTTTATACCTCAACACTATGGTATAAAAATAACAATAAACTGAAGAAAATTAATGGCTACCTGAATAGAAAAGTCATTAGTTTGAAGTAAAAACTCCTCATGAAGAAACCAAAAATGGCAATCACTTCAAAGAAAGGAAAGAGGAGGAAGTTGGATGCACTGGAAGAGGTATCAAAACAAATACAGTAAAAGGTGAAGGCTCACAATTTTGGAAATTGCATGAGGACATGCAATGCTCTCTTAGTTGGGGTATGTTGAACCTCAAAACTGTTCCTATTTTCTTCCCTTTTCACAAATCCATAAACTCAATCAATGATAATTGACATATTTCACATCTCCGAAGGCATTTAGATGATATCTATGTTATATTATAATGTTTTTTATTATTTAGATGAATTTCTATAATTAGCTACAAAATTCATGCAATTATGTAGCTAGATTTTGTTTCTACAACCACCATTATTGTTTGACAGGTTTCGAGAAGTAAATGAAGAAACAAGTAATATGGGTAGCTTTGCAATGGTCCATATATGGATCATATCCTACTTACCTATTAAATTTTGAGAAGGATCATGCCTACACTCGCAGGCAAAGATCAGTCAAAAGAAGGAATGAGATTAGCGGACGAAGATTCTCGATTTTCTCTTCCATAGAAAATTGAGAAAGAGCCATGAAGAATTTGCTTCTAAATAAACTTCCAGTGTTAGCTTTATTTTTCTTTCCATAGGTGGAATTGTCTCAGACAGATAATTCAAAAGCTTGTATAAATACTGGTCTGTTGAAGCTGGGAATAAGTTTGATTTTGTGATAATACTATGATACATTTTAAAACTTTGTTTTATTAATGAAGGAGACCAGTTCTAGATCATTGATGCATGGATAGCCGAAATAGATTTTACACTTGTTCTGTTTCAGAGGGCCCCTGCATGGAAATGAGGTTTTTATAGTTATTTTTTAGTTTAATTTATTGTAATTTTCATAGCTTAATTTCATGTTGATTCGTAGTTAATTCCTCATCATTTCGTAGTTAATTTATCATTGATTCGTAGTTAATGCCTCGTCATTTCATAGTTAATTTATTGTCAATTCATAGTTTAATTCCTCATTGTTTCATAGTTTAATTTCATGTCAATTAGTTGTTAAATGTTTTCTGAATCATTTGTTTACATTTACGCACAGTTGATTATATCTTATGCTCGCTTGAATTATTTCATGAACATGACTTTGTCATCTTCCAATTGAAATAGATTCTTTCATTTGATTACAAGGCAACCATAGGATTTAGATTAAACATTTCATATACACAATAGATACTCTATCATTCTTTGTTTGCCTTAGTTAAATTTGAATTCAATTAGCACTATCAGTTCAATTTCATAGAAATAGATTTTATGCTTTTGTTCCATGGAATGTAGAACATATTTAGGTTAGAGTTATATTTTTATCATTCTTAGATAGATTTAAAACTAGGACAAATCTAAATTAGAATTACATTTTGATTATTTTAAATAGATTTCAAATTATATCAAATGATCTATTTTCATAGAATTAACGTTTTCGATTGATAAAGTAGGATATGGTTTTGTTTTCATTATGTTGATAGATAGAACATAATTTATAGATCAATATAATTCAATAGTATTTAGAATGGTTATTTTTTTAAATGTAGAACCAGCTTAATTATATTTTTTCCATAGATGTTTTGCCGACATAGAATATTCTAACATAGCTCAGATTTTAACCATCCAAATATTGATCTATTTTTATGCAAAATAGATTAGTTAAATAAAATTTCCTTTTCTTCCTTCTTAAAGATTAGGTTTTCATCCTTAAATTTCTTTCAAATTTAGTTGTTTTTAGCATTTAAATATTTCACTTAAAAGCTTATATTTCATTCCTTATATCAATTTTAGTTCTTAAACATTAGGCATAAAATACAAACCCCCCAAAAAAATATATAAAAATACACAATGAAGTAAGAAAGAAGGGAATCTAAGCATATATAGTGCACAACACTTCATCAGATTACTAACCTCGGTTGATAATTTATGATAGCAAATTAAGACATTAAATTGACTAAACACAAATTGTTGGAGGAACTAGTGGGAGGTCTAGCAGTGGGGTGCATATTCAATTTTTAACTAGTTAAATGATCAATTAGCCTAAATTAACTCAAGCATGCATGAAATTCGTGTTACCCAGTTGATATTGGAGTTAAGGGGCAGTGTACTATTAGTTGCAGAATATTCGAAGTTGTACACGTCATACATACAGTCATAGGAAGGACTAAAGGAATTACACAATTCTCAATGATGAGTTTCCTAATTAATAGGGGCCTAATTCCTCAAGGAATAGTGCAATGGAATAAGAGCTTGGACGGCTTCAAAATTTCCTAAGTGTTGGCAAAATTCAGCCCAAGCGAGATTAGTCAAGTAGAGGATAGAAGATACTTGTTCATGTTGAACAAAATGTTGAGCAGAGTATATTTTATTCATCCATATTCTTTTATTAATGCAATACAGATAGTAAGGGGTTTTGATCAGTTTTTTTCCCCTATATATATCTCTGTGTATGTGTGTTGAATCTTGATGCATGTTAATGATTTTATTCTCGACCGCGAATCTACTTCCGCAGATTGGTAGAGTGGATTTTAGTTTTGTGATTTAGTAAATTTCATGAGTAGTTTTGAATATACATTAAAATTATACACAATGCAGGGCCTAGAGATCCTGAATCATTTCCTAAACCCAACATTAACATTATCACCAGAGGAGGAAAGAAGACTGGAGATGATAAGGAGGCACCAGAGAAAATTGTCGTAATAAATCTTTCATTTCCAAATAAGTCTTATGATCCTACTCAGTATAAAGAGTACTACAAGGATGATAATAAACTCTTTAAGCAATTGATCTCTTCCTATACTCCTTGAAAAAAACAACAAGAAAAAATATATATGAAGAGTCTTCAATCTATGCAAGAGAAAAATTATCCCGTCATGGAGTGGTTTAAGTTAATTTTACATATTATGAGCAATGAATAGTTATCTATCCAGTTGTGCAACAAGCTTAAGACTATTGTAAAGGGCGAATAATTTCTAGAATAGCCTATTTCTACTAACTTTCCTAAGCATCATCCCATACATGTCTGCCGCAACAAGAGAATAGTATGAATGGAGTTTCACATTGATGCCAAAATAATTGGGTACCATACCAAAAATTCTAGGTTAGACCTTGGATCATATGTGTATCTTGCAGGGGAAAACTTAGGAGGCATTAGGAAGACCCAACTTGATGCTTTCTCTTATTCAATTATGTATGGACAACTAGTATTGTACTCTTCCCATTTTTCATCTTGAATATTTAGCAATTAACATCACTAGAGTGAAGACATATGCAGACTTGGAAGTAATTTATATCATGGGTGATAAATATGATTATCTGGCCTTATTGGTATTAGACTAACTATTTGAAAATTATGCCATTAATTATCTCAAATGAGATACCATGACATTTGAGGTAGATGGAGTTAGATTCATACAATCATTGGATCCTTATCAAGTTCCAAGTTTTAAAAAACTTGTTGATGATGTATAAGAGCCCAAAATTTTGCACCAATTGTATTAGTTAACTACAGGGAAGGTGGGGGATTATAGTATTCCTACAACAGCTGATTCTCTTAGGTGGAAGAGTGTTCAACATATAGGTGTTGGTTCATGTGTCGGTTCAATATTCTTGAGAAGAATTCAGATAATACTCCAGTATATGAGGGTAATTTTGAGGTTTGAAATTGGCCTCCTAAAGAAATAATAAAATAATAGTTAAACCAATAAAATAATATTTATGAATTTTCAATTCACTTTTTGCACCACAATCCATGTAACCATAGTTAAATTCAATTCAAAGGTTGTACCAAAATAAAATTAATAAAAAAATTGCATTGATGTGACTATAAATAAGAATGATCTTTTCAAGAAAATTCATTATTATTGAACAACTAATGCATTTTCATTTGTACTTAAATAACTTAAAATAAAATAGAAATATAAATTTATAAATTCTTAATTATATTATATGCTATTAATTAAAATTTATTTTATTTAAATTGTATAATAACATGTGATTAATATACTATATAAATATAATATAATATAATAAATGTATATGGATATGCATTGTTTCTTTCAAGAAATATGAGATGACAATAATATACTTTTATTCAAAAAGTGTGAAATGACATTTATTATGAGTACTTTACTTTGACTTTAAAAGTACTTAGAGCACTACCATGGTTAACCATGAGTTTTTATCCACCTTTGATAATTTGACAAGTAAGTACCTTTAACTCAAGCAATGCCACCTCAACCATTAGGGATGTTGTCATCCCCTAAGATGTGATTGGTTCTCATAAAGTGAATTTTGATTTTACATTTTCCTTAGGAGACCCATTTTAGACCTCAAAATTCCCCTAATGACTAGTCCTCAAAAGCATGTTTATATTTGCAGTGTTGTTTGGACAAAATTTGGATTTCTTATTAAGATGTGGGTACATTAACTCATTCATACATTTGGGACATTCCCACAATCCTGGTACTTAAAAGAAGAAATGAAAATATAAAAAACCAATTGGGAGGCACATATAACTCAATTCTGTAGTGATTTTTCCTTCTCAAATGAGGATGTGAATATAGCTAAAGCTTTGAATGAAATTAAGAGGGTACTATTCCCTAATATAAATCTTATTGTCGAATGTAACAACTATGAGGATTACAGAAGTCCCTATGAATCAGGATTTGAAGAAGTTATCACTTGTGGAAAAATTAATAAAGAACTTGATGAAGATGATTTGGGGGAGTTAAGGAACTTATAATTCAAATAAAATGAAGGTGAGAGAAGTATTAAATATGATCATATAATAGACACTCCCATTTGAAACCCTTGAAGTTGTGTAAGAATAATATTGGAATTGAAGAAAATACTAAAGTATCCTCTATTGGTGATTATTGGGACGAAAAAACTACAAAAAAAATCTTTGATCTATTAAAAGAAAATAAATATTTGTTTCCTACATCAGTTTCAGAGCTCAAAGGAATAAAAGGAGATTTGGGGGAAATGATAATCATTTTGAAATATGGTGTGAGGCCAGTCAAACACCGACATACCATCTAAACCCCACGAGTTAAAGAAAAGGTTAAGAAGGAAATTGATAAAATGTTGGTTGTGGGTCTCATATTTCTTGTCGATGAAGCTAAATGGATTAGTCCTATTGTTATTCAGGAAAAAAGGGACTCAGATGATACTTGAGTCTCTGTATATAATCAAATAATTAATCATCAATGTGTTCATGTTCCATTTCCCACTCCTTTCAGTGATGAAGTGTTAGAAAATGTTGTGTTTCAGGAATCCTACTCTTTTAGAGATGGTTTTTATGGATCATTAGGTCCATATTGTTGAGGAGGATAAAAAGAAAAGCACTTTCACCACCAAATGGAGTTCATATGCTTATCATGTTATGCCATCTAGTGTTAAGAATGCTCCAACTTTCTTTTCTAGAATTGTTATTGTTGCTTTCGTGGAATATATTCATAAGTTTCTTGAAGTCAACATGGATGATTGGACAATTTATAGCCTATTAAAGAATAACTCTAGTTTTCTGCGAGTTATGTTTTATCAATGTAGGAAACTGCATATCTCTTTGAATTTGAAGAAATGTATTTTTTGTGCCATTTGGTACTTTATTTGGCCATATTGTTTGCAAATATGGTGTGTGTGTAGACCCTGGTAAAGTTGCGGTGATTATAAATATGTTTCTACCAACAAGTGTTAAACAATTATGGTCCACATTGGACTAAAAATGGTATTATCGAATATTTATCCAGAACTATGCTTTAATTACTATGCCATTAGGGAGGTTGTTGAAGAAGGCTAAACATTTTGTATGGGCTTAATAATATGATGTTGCTTTTGATACTTAAAAATAGAAGCTTGCAAGTGCCTCGATATTGGTCTATCCATATTAGAAAAATAATTTCATGGCCATATAGATGCATCTGGAATTTCCCTTAGTGCTATTTTGGCACAACCTGGTGAAGGTAATCTTGATCATCCCATTTATTTTTCTAGCAGGAAACTTTCTAATTCTGAAATAAATTATACAACAACTAAGCAGGAGGTTCTCGCTATGGTCTATCTACTTCACAATTTTAGGCAATATTTACCTGGAGGCCCTTTAAAATTAATCATTGATCACTCTCCATTAAAGTATCTTGTTAACAAACTTGTTCTTGAAGGGAGAATATGTAGATGGTTGATATTGTTTCAAAACTCTTCATTGGAAGTTGTTGTCAAACCATGTTGTACTATGCGGGCACAAATCAGCTTTCTCATTTGGAGTCTAAAGAAGCATGAGGGTCCCTTGATGATCAATTTCTTAATGCTAACTTATTTAGAATTGAAGCTATGTCAGATTATCTTGATGACATTGTGTTATTTTTAGAAAATAGAAAGTGGCCAGATGACTATACTACTATGTAAAATAAGCATTTGGTGGTTCCTGTTGTATATTACTAGTTAATTGTAGGCCAAATGTATAAGATGGTACTTGACCATATCTTGCACAGATGTATTAATTACCATGAAATGGATGTCATCTTATGGTAATTTCATTGTGGTGTTGAAGGAGGCCATGTCATGGGAAAATAAATTGCAAGGAAAGTGCTCCAAGGTGGATTATGGTGGTCACCTCTCTTTAAAGACACCAAGTATGCTAAGAACGGTGATGTATGCTAGCGAGTTAGGGGGAATTCCCAACTTGATGAACTTCCATTGCATCCAATTAGAGCTATACACTTTTTTCAGAAGTGGGCTACTGATTTTGTTGCACCAATAAACTCTCATGCGCGACACACACATGATTTCCACATTATTACCGTAATTGATTATTTAACATGTTGGTCTAAAGAAACTCCTATTAAATACAATACTAATATTACCATGGCCAAGTTCATATTTGAAAAAATTACTACCCATTTTTTATTTACAAGAATTCTTACAAGTGATCAGGGGTTGCACTTCATTAATGAAATTATTGCCACTTTGTTGCAGGAATTTATAGTTTAGCATCATAAAAGTAACCCATATCATCCACAAAAAAATGAAACTATTGAATTTTTCAATAAGATATTGGAAAAGGGACTTACTAAGTTGTTTTATGCTAAATGGGATGATTAGGATGAATGATTTCTTGCTACACTATAGGCCTATTGCACTATTGTCAAACTCTTGCACAAATACACTCCCTTTCAATTTGTATATGGAAGAGAGGCTATGGTAACTACTCAATATTGTTCTAAATATATTCAATTTCAAGCCACCAAGATATCCAATGACGATTTAATCTCATAGTGTTTACAAGAGTTATGCGAATTGGACAAGCAGTTTTTACTTAAAAAATTTCACTAGAATGTTGAGAAAGAAAGACAGAAATCCTGGCATGATAGACATATCAAAAGGAAGTATTTCTCTATGGGATACCAAGTGATGTAATATGATAGTAAGTACCTTAAACCTTGAGGAAAGTAATAGATTGACTTGTTAGGTCCTTTCATGGTTTCAATTATAAGATAATGTGGAGAAATCAAGCTCACACAACTCGATGCAATTATTCTACCTAGATGGGTGTATTGTGCATGCCTGAAGCCCTACTATGGTTACTAAAATAATTTTATTTTTTTCTCTTAGACAAGAGGACGTAAGTTAGGTTTAGGATCAAGATAGTTGTTTGAGTTAGTAGGCTATTCTAGTTGAGTTAAATATTTATCTCATTTCTTATTTGTGACCCACCGCAACCCATTATGGCTGGGAAGGCATATCTTGTCATTTCCATCATTTATTAATCCATTTAATGTGATATTTTTATTTATTAAGGTATTTCCATCATAATAGTTATTTTTTCATGATTTTATTCCTAGTTTAAATCCCTAAAGTACTTTTTAATTATAATTGTCATTGTCGAATTTCCTTTTTGGGTTATTTGCTTCATTTCTTGGGGATATGTGTCTTGATTGTCATCATTCAAATTGAGACTGATTTTTTTAATTTGTCTCATTTAATAGTCAATGTTCAATTCATTTAGTGCCATATTTTTGCTTTTTCTATATAAGTGTCATGTGTCCAAGTGTTACTGTCCATTTGTGTTTTCATAAACTTTGAAGTCTTTCTCCCTAGCTTCCATATCTAAACCCTCTATGTCTAAAGTTTGTCTCCATCTCCATGTTCATTTATTTTATAGTATTTGATTATTTTCCATGGAATAATCTTCTAAACTAGTCATTCCCTTAAATTTATCATATGATTGTATTGAGCCTACAAAGGATATCTTGGGGAAATATGAGAAGGCCACTTTGGTCGACAATGATTTGTCTAAACCAACATTGTTTTCAGCTCTTAGTCCAAAATTTTACATGTATTCTATTGCTACTCCATCCGAAGAATTTTTTTGAAGTATTAATCTGGAGTTTCAACCATTGCACCAGTCCACAATTATGAAATTATGGGATTTTCCTGTATTCAACACTATCGGTGAAGCCATGAGATGTACAAATTTCCTTATCAACCGGATATAGAATGGCTCAATGTGAACTGAAAAAAGTATCAAATGCATGTTGATGACATTCAAAATCTTACAGGATTTTCCATGCATGTCCAAGATGTTTCGACAAAATTTCATAGAACCTCGAAACGAGGAAAGAAGAAGGGTGATGATAATTTGTATGAAAAATATGGAACTCGATGCAAGAGTCATGAAACTATTATTAATAAGATAAATAATGATAGGGTCAATTATTCATGTTATATCATTTCTGGAAAGGTTACAATGAATTATACCAAAGGATAATTTACCCTAGATACCATTTGTATTGTCGAGTTCTATGTACAAGGTTCACCTTTGAACTGGTGTAAGTTACTCCTAGATGAAATTTTAAAGGCATGTGAAAATGTGTGTGAGAGGGTATGTATTTTATTTATTAGTATCTAGTAATAGCCATCATGGTGATAAAGGGGTGTGCTCCTTAGGGATAAGATTTGGTAGAAGTACCAAAAGGAAAATCTATTTCTCTCACCTATGCTCCATGGTAGACACATGCTGACTTTGTAAATTGAGAATTCAATGAAAATGAATTTTAGAAACAACACACCAATTTTCTTGATGCTACCATGATGATAATCAACCCAGGTCCATTTTAAACAAATATGCATACCAAATGTGGTTTGGTATCAACCACAAGAACACGTATGTTTGGCCCAAGGTTTTCAATAAATACACCTTTAAGATGAATTCATTACCATAATATATGTCAGAGGAGGCATTCCATAATGAATTTTTATCTTGGCTAGGAATCTAGTGTATGCATACCTTTGAAGATCTTGTCTACTCTTTTTATGTGCTAAAACCTCACAGTTTGACATTTGATGCCCCATCATCCTCCAAGAAGCACATAGCTACTCCTGCATATTATTTCCAACCAATTTTTGGGAAAAATAATGGTGGGGGGGGGGGGGGGGGGGGTGGTGAATCAATATTTGAAATAATCACAATATTTCTCTTTTTCTCTCTACTAATTTCTATACGCTACTTTGATTAACCAACTTGCGTATGTACGCAGATTTCCAAACATAAACTGGCGTATACACATATAACTTAATTGTTTTGATAAACATTTAGAAGAAAAATTTAACCCAAACCATTAGTTATGCATCAGATAGTTAAGCAATAAATAAGTGCAGTAATAACAGAATAAATCATCACACATGAACACCAAGATTTAAGGTGGAAACCTAATTTAGGAGAAAACCACCATTGTTGTCGTCTCTATCTTCAATATTTATTTTATGGAAAAATACTTACAATATTGTACTGATGTAGACTCATATCAGTATGTAGGAATCTACCTGCAGAACGATGTGACCTTCTCTCATTCTCCAGCTACTACTAGAAGGGAGCTCCAACACCCTAATCTAGGTTACCAGCCTCTACTGGAACGGAACTACAACCCCCTGATCAGAGCATCAACTTCTACTGGCAGGAAGCTTCTACTTCCACACTTAAGGCCTCAACCCTCAAACCCATTGCAAACCACGTTTCATAAATTTTCACATTAGATCCAACAGCTTCAACGCAATTCAACATAAATATCAACACTAGTAGACTTAACCCAAACTTCAAACATAACAATGAGATCACTGTAACCATAGTGTTAGGAATCTGTAATTTTAGCAGATTGGTGAGACTAAAACTACAGAAGCAACATTATTTCAACCAACTTTGGTATTCTAGGATCTAGCCCTCCTGAATCTGGACAGGGATATCTCCAATAAGTGCAAATATGGATTTGTCTTTGAAATTTGGGGTAATGATATTAGGCTAGTTATAAAGGCCAAGGGTTTTGTTTGTTTTTTGGATGGTTGAGCATGAATATTGTTTGGTCTCAACCTAGTCTCCTAAATTGAGTTCATTTAATTGTCAACCAGGGTTGGTAAACTGCTGAAGTGAAGTGCACTGTATGTGCCTAGGTGTTTGTCTCTTAATGCGTTGTGTTTAGTGTTTTATGATGTTTTTGGTCTTTTGTGATGATTTATGATGTTTTTGGTCTTTTGGTGGTTTTATGTTCACAAGGAAAATGACTCGAAAGCTAGTGGAAAGAAGCTTCTGATTAAAAACAGAGTGAAGCCTAATTGGTTGATGACAAATGACAAATGCAAAGGAAAATACTGAAACAGAATCAAACCTAAACTATGACTAAGTAGAATACCAAGCTTGATAATGACTTTAAGGAAATGAATCAAAACATAAACTTAACTTGTCCAATTATTTCATCAAAGGTATTTTGGGAGAGCTTTGAGAAATGGTCAGCTAAGTATACAAATTATCCTAACTAAACAATCAAACAACCAGCTTATAATGATGCAACATTTTATCCATGTTTAAAGATTTGTTGAAACATATTTGGAGGAAAATATTGGTATCATCATAAGATCTCTACTCTAAGACTAGTTCCTAATTCTATTCTGCAACTTAGTTTGATACCACTACACTTCACTCAAAGGTTATAGATTTTTAGAATAATATTTTGAGGAAAAGTTTGTTTGTGAGATGATAAAGGAAGTTGCAAAAGTAATTCAGGCCTTGGAATGATACTGTCTTCTGTTCATATGGTTATGAATCAATTATAGATTTGGAACAAGAAGATGTTTTGTAAATAATGAAGGTCGTTTTGTTAAGTTTAACAACTAATGTAATCTAATATGCAATGGATGACAACTAAATGTGGAGTGAAAATGCAATGAGTTAAGCTAAAACTGAACTTAAGATGTCACTAGTCTAAAACAGTGCTGAACTAACAAGCCATTATCAAACTTAAAACAGAATAACAGAGCATGAGTTAAATGCAATTTGACTCCGGAGTATCCTAACTAGGTTATCATGCATTAATCTATGGGATTATACAGTCTGTTTTGTCCATCATGATTGGTATTTTGGAAGAGCTTCTTAGAACAATCCTAACTGTACAATTCAGTGCAAATGCAAACATAAAGACTGAAAGCAATTTAAAAACTAAGATATCACAGCTGTCTCCTACCCATCATTATGATATTTTGGAAGAGTGTTTTAAGAGCAAGATCAGCTATGTTACTTAGTGAAAACAAAAAACTGAAACATTCAGTATCACAGACATGCCTTAGACATCATAAGGATTTTTTGGAAGAGTTTGCTTAGTCTAAGTTCAACTGTGATAGTGAACAAAAGAAATTACAATTAAATCCTACAACACTATAGCCATTTCTCATTCATTATCATGATCTTTTGGAAGAGTTTCTTCTTTTGGAAGAGTTCTTAGAACAAGTATAACTATAGTGGCTAATGAAATTAACTATGAACTCAAACTTCAAAAACGTAAAAACAACTAAGATACTTATCTAAATTACGAAAGTAAAGCTGTGCAGGAGGCAGGGGCCCTCTACCACCAGACGGAATCTAACTCCAAATCAAATCAAAGCTTTCAAAGCAATGTTGTATTATTCATTAAAGGAAAAATAACTTGAACAGAGTAGTCTGCGTCTTCAGAAATATAGCATGAAATCTAAGCAAAATCTAGAGCAAAATCTAGCCTATCTCTCGGTTTCCCAAGTGTTTTTATAACAAATTTACATAACAAGACTTGCAACAATTCAGGGATCATTGTCTTTCCTTATCGAAATCATACTAGGACTCTTAAAGTGGCAGTGTAAAAAGGAAAAGGAAATTTGGACTAAGACAGTCCTATTAGAAATATGCTTCCTTAAATGAGTTCCCACGTACCAAAACCATATCCAGAATTCGGTTCTTCCTTCATGGTGAGCAACGAACAATGTGGACATGACGTGGAATATACCCATATGTGGTTTTTCTTGAGAGGACACCTGGAACATGCCTGAATGTGAAGACAGCTGCAGAATTGCCGGTTAGCTATGGAATGTCTGCATTCTGTAGCCAGTTTGCATTATAATGACAAAAATCACAAAACTTAGCAAGTTAGCCATGTTAATCATTCTAAAAGTAATTTTAACTAATTTCATTGATCAATTGGGTCTGGGATAACAATGGACAAAGGAAAATGAGATAAAGTAAGATGAAAGAAAGCACATTCTTGAGGCTCAACATACCCCCACTGCTGACTTCTTGCATGTCCTCATGCAACTTATTCCATAAACTCAGAGGCTTCTGCAAGAACATCTAATCCTCTCCTTCTTCTTTGCCTGGAAATTAAAGGTCTTCTGGGTTTTCTGATGGCTAACTTGAACCTTAAGTTGATAAGTGCCCTGATTAGTTTCTTGTTCCTCTTTTTCAAGTTTTCACTAGCCTTTTCCACTTTGTCCATTTGTAGAGATAAGGTTGAGTTCATATTGGTTTTGAGTTTGACTTGTTCCTTTAGAATATCATTCTCATTTTTGATGTGTCTATTAAGTATTTCCAGATCATACCTATCCCTTCTTAACACATCTATTTTGGACAGTGGAGGACTAGGGGTTCTATCTCTACTCTCTGAAGCTTTCCTTTCCAAAGTTTTAACATAGTCATAAAATTCTTGTTGAGCAGGGTCAATTTCAGGGGTTTCTTCGTTAAAATCCTCTTCAACATCTTCTTCAATAGATGTTTCCTCATCTTCTATATTTATTACCCCTGTTTGTTTGATCTGAGTTTTCCTTAGTTTCCCCTTGAGTCTATGGCTTCTTCTTGGCTGGGATGATCCCTCTCCTTTTTCTGTGGCAGATTTTCTGATTACCCTCTCTTTTTTAAGTTGTCTCTTAATTTGAGTCAACTTCTCTGAGTTTATTTCCTCACTACTTTCCTAGACTGTTTTGTCAATTTCAATTTTAGAAGCTCTCCATTTTCTGCTTCTCCTTGTAGGCTGTCGTTCAGGTGAGGGCTCTTTTGGCTCTTCAAAATGATTTCTTATCAAGAAATTATCCCAAGTATCATTTGTTTTGGCTAAATGGTTTTCAATTAAAATCTTAACCAAGCCATGATGGTATAGAGTTGTCTCTAAGAATTGAACCCTTCTTTGAACACAAGAAGCCATCTTTTTCAAACTTTGAAGCAAGAAATAGGGAAAATTTAACTCTTCCTCCAGAAAATGCATTATCAGTCTAATATGGTAAACATAAAATGTGCCATATCTACCTTCACATGTGATAAATTTTTGCAGAATAAGAAATATATTTCTCCATTTATTTTTCAATGCAGAACTTGGAATTCCCTTCTTAAACACAGTGACATCCATACCTGGTGATTTTAGAATTTTCTTCCATGATTCATTATGGAATTCTCTGTTTTTGAACCATCTCTCTCCATTTCTAAGCAATCATGTTGCTTCTGCAATGAAAACCTCAGTGACAGTGAATTTAACATCTCCCACTTCAACCTCAGCTCCTTTAAATGACATTGAAAATGTTTTAGTGAATTCTTTGTGGAAGCCATTAAATTTCTCAAGAAATTGTAGCCATCCTACCTGTTGCAACATTTCTCTACTTTGAGGGTAGCCTTCCAGGTATTTTTTACCCACTGGTTCAGTTCTTACAATGAGGCCCATAATTCTCTCTTCAATCTTCAGATTAATACTCTTTCTGCCCACGGAAAAAATAACTTCAACCTTCAAACTGATATACTTCTAGTTCACAGTGACAATGGCTTCAATCTTCAAACTGATATACCTCTGGTTGACAGTGACAATAGCTTCAAATTCCACACTGATATACCTCTGTTTCTCTGTGACAATGGCTTCAAATTCTACACTGATATATCTCTGCGTTTACGGTGATAATGCCTCAATCTCTGCTCACGGTGACAGTGCTTCAGTCTCTGCTCATAGTGATAGGGATATCTTTGTTTTGCGGAATGAAATGATGAAGGGCTGGATATGGAATGGAGTGATGGAGGTAGTTACGGAATGAGTTAATGAAGTGAGGTGAAGAAAACAAATTAATGAGTGAAAAGGCTACAGAGATTTTTTTACAACGGAAAAGAAAATCATCATTAAATGATTTGGTTGGGTGACGTGAGGAAATCAAACACTTTAGCCTTTTTAACCGCTTAAATGATGGTTGGGTATAGAATTTGAAAAGAGAGATTTTTATCCAAAGTTTTTGGAGGGTATATTGGTCATGATCAATAAAAATAATCAAAACAACTTTTTCAAATGATTCATAACTAAAACTATGCTAAACTTTATGATATGCCATTATAATCAAAACTTGTTACCTTTGCTTTTCATTTGCTTTTTGTGGTCTTTGTCTTCTTTTTTCTCCTTTGGAAGAGTCTTCATAATCCTTCTTGATTATTCTTATTCATGGATACGCTGGATCATCTTGTTGAAATTCAAATGTCTACTGATTAGTGCCTTCAGGATTTGTAGCTGTGGAATGACTGTCTGGCTGCGAAAAGTCTGATCAGCTGCAGAATGTCTGTTTAGTTGCAGAATGTACATGTAGAGAATTTTAATCATGGAATGGAGTGGTTTGGAATATAAGTGAAATGTTATATGGCATGAATTAAGATGGATGATGAGACATGATATGTATGAAGTGGATGATGAAATGGAATGGATTCAATTTATGAAATGGAGTGGAAGAATATAGGAAATGTCCTGCAATCCATGACATGTGTTATTCATTTGCAGCAAGACATCAAACTTTAAATTTTGACATGGAAATGAGGTGGATGAAGTATGGAATGAGATGAATGATATATGGAATGAATTGAAGTATGAATGAATGAATGAAATGGAGTATGGATGGATAAGTGAATGGAATGAAATGAAATGAGATGGATCATAAGTACAATGGATCTAAACTTATGATTTTGTAACAGCTGCTTGCAAAAAAAAAATGGAAAAGTTAGAGTGTCAGAAAGACTCTGATTTTCACTCTATCTTTTCTGTATAAACATGCCAATCAATAATTGGTTTTCATGTTTATACCTTATTTATTTATTTATTTATTTTTTTTCAAAGAGAAATGCTTCAGAAAATTTAATCAAGTTGATGAATAAGAAAGATTCTTCTTCATTAACTTCACATCACTGATTTCTTGGAACTTCTTGACAAATTCTTCTCTTGAGAGTGGTTTGTGATACAGCTTCAATCTATGACCATTCACAAGAAAAGTGACCTCTTCTTCATCTATTGTCCTGATTTTTACTGCTCCATTGTCAAAATTTCAACAATTTCATATGGCCCAAGCCAATGTGTTTGAAATTTACCTTGAAAATCCTTGAATTTTGAATCAAACAAGAGAGCCCAGTCACCTTCTTTGAATTTCTTCTCTTTGATGTACTTGTCATGCCATCTAGTCCTTTGCTGTTGAACTAGACTTGTTTTATGAATTGCATCTTGTCTGATCTCATCCAATTCATTAATATGCTCTAATCTATGCTTTTGTGCCTCCGTTAAATCAAGTCCTAGCTGAACTTCCATTTTGAAAGTTTGAATCTGGAACTCTATGGGAAACAAAACTTGCTTTCCATAAAAAAGCTCATAAGGAGTATGGCCTGTTGTGTTTCTCCATGTAGTTCTATAGGCCCACAAGGCTTCAGGAAGCCTATCTACCCAATCTCTTCTATGTAAATGAACAGTCTTTGTTAGGATTCCTTCAATGACCTTATTAGTAGATTCCACTTGACCATTTGCTTGTGGATGATAAGGAGTAGATTTTCTATGCATGATTTTGTACCTCTCCATCATTTGCTCCACTAGCCTTGATGTAAATTGAGCTCCTTGATCTGTAACAATTTCCCTTGGGACACCAAAACGAGTAAAAATATCCTCAAAAAGAAAAGTAACTACAGATGATTCATTAGCAACAAGTAATGGTTTAGCTTCTACCCACTTAGTAACATAATCGGTGCAAACTAATATATATTTCTTTTGTCTTGATGGAGGACTAATAGGTCCTACAAAATCCAAAGCCCATTTTTCAAAAGGTTCAATGTGTACTTGAGGTTGTAATGGCATCTCACCTGAAGGAGAAGGTTTCCCTACCCTTTGGCAACTGTCACACCTTTTGACATACTCTTTAGCATCTTTAAATAAGGATGGCCAATAATATCCTAAATTAAGGATCTTATAGGCTGTCCTCTTATCAGCAAAGTGTCTGCCACAAGGTTCATCATGACATGCTTTGAGAATCTCGGGCATCTCATCTTCACGAACACATCTCCTAATGATCAAATCTGGACCTGTCTTGTACAACTCATTAGCAACCCATGAATATTTTGCACTGTCATAAATGATTTTTCTTTTATCTCTTGCATTCATTATTGAAGGAAATTTCCCTGAAACTAAATAATTAGCAATATCAGCAAACCATGGATTTTGAGTAGAAATTGCAAAAAGATATTCATCAGGAAATTGATCTTCAACTGGAGTGTCATCTTTGATATTTTGGAGTCTAGATAGGAAATCAGCTACTGTGTTTTGTTTTCGAGGCCTATCTAGAATGGTAATGTTGAATTCTTGTAAGAGCAATAACCATCTTATAACTCTGCCATTAGTGATTGATTTGTTCATTAAGTATCTAATTGCAGAATGATCAGTGTGAACAAAAGTTTCATAGCTTGTTATATAGTGTCTAAATTTGTTTATGGCATGAACAACAGCTAAAAACTCTTTTTCAGTTACAGTATAGTTTAACTCTGCAGGAGTCAAATTTTTACTAGTATAATAGATGGCATAGGGAATCAAGTCTTTTTGCCCCAATACTGCTCCTAGAGCTGTATCGGAAGCATCTGTCGAGATATGAAAAGGTAACTTCCAGTTAGGTCCCCTTAATATAGGTGCTTCAGAAATTTTGGTTTTCAGGGTTTCAAAAGCTAACTGGCAATCAGAAGTCCATTTGAATTCACAGTCTTTGGTAAGCAATTTGAAGAGTGGAGATGCTATCTTGGTGAAGTTTTCTATAAATCTCCGATAATATCCTGTAAATCCTAGAAAACTTCCAACATCTCTTTGACAACTTGGAATAGATAAGTTAGAGATGACTTCAACTTTTGACTCATCAACTCTAATCCCATCCCCTGAAATGTGATGCCCTAAAACAATACCTTCAGTAAACATCATAAAACATTTTTCATGACTAAGTGAAAGGTTTGCTTCTTGACATCTCTTTAATACTTTTTCCAAGTTTTCTAAATCTTCTTCAAAAGTGTTTCCATAAACTGTGAAATCATCCATGTATACCTCTACACAATCATGTATTAGATCTGAAAAAATTCCTAATACTGCCCTTTGGAATGTTGCAGGTGCATTACATAATCCAAATGGCAATACTCGGTAAGCATAGGTACCCCAAGGACAAGTAAATGTGGTTTTGTCTTGATCTTCAAGTGCTACTTGGATTTGATTGTAACCACTAAACCCATCTAGGAATGAGAAGTACTTTTTTCCAGCTAATGTATCTAACACTTGATCTATGAAAGGTAAGGGGAAATGGTCTTTAAGAGTAGCTTTGTTTAGTTCTCGGTAGTCAACACATACCCTCCATTTACCATTTTTTCTTTGGCACAATTACCAAAGGAGAAACCCACTGACTATCTGAAATAGGATAGATGAAGTTGACATTTAACAATTTTTGCAATTCTTCTTTAACAATTTCCCTAAGATTTGGATTCATCCGTATTTGAGGTTGTCTGATTGGTTTGCAATTTTCCTCTATATAGATGTGATGAGTGCAAGTCTTGGGGCTTATCCCTTTCATGTTAGTGTACTCCCATGCATATGCAGAAGAGTGTCTCTGTAATACTTTGACTAACTTTTCTTGTTGAGATTTCTCTAGGTTCTTATTTATGTTCAAAGTTTTGCCTGGAAAGATCTCACTTGTAGAGCTACCAAATTTATCCATAGAATGAAGAGACATCTACCTTGATGAAAAAAACTCAATATTGGATCCCTCTTGAAATGATTCATGTTTGTGTTCTGGAGAGGATTCAAAGTTTTCTAGAGTATTCAGAATTTGATTATCTTCACTAATTTCTGAAATTGTGAAGAGAGGTTGTAAATCTTCTTCATCCTCTATCCATTGAGTGTCATCTAGATCTGTAATTTTCCTGGCTGGAGGATATAAAGTGATTTTCTTAGTTGAACTACCATCAGAGATATACATATCACCGAATCTACAACTAATAAAAGCATCAGATGTAGCCAACCAAGGTCTTCCTAATATAACAGGATGTCCTCCTAGATTATTCTTAGGAGTTAGGATCATGAAATCCATAGGGTACTCCCAAGAATCTAGGGACACATGAATGTCTTCTATTACCCCATCTGGTTTGATCACATATCTGTCTGTTAATTGTAATAATGTGGGTGTAAAGAGAAGATTAGGAAGTTTCAGTTTATCCATGATTTGTCTACTCATGATATTGATTGCTGCTCCTAAATCAATGAGTGTGTTTTGGATTTCAATTCCATTGATGTGAATTTTAACAACTGGATTTCCGGGGTCAAGATACTTTGGAATAGCAATATTTCCCATCATAATATCTGCTATTTTTCCTGCCAATTGAATTTTCTTTGTTTCTCTTATTCTTTTTCTTGTTTTTTTCATGCTCAACTCCTTTATTGTTTTGGCTAAAATTGGAATTTCCTTGATGGCTTATAATAATGGAATTTTAATGCAAACATTTCTCAGCTCATCTAAGAAATCATAATTAGGCACCATAATTTGTTTTTCTACACCTCTATCAATTTGTAATCTTTCTGGAAAGGGAGGTATAGAAGTAGATGTGGATGGTTGCTCTAATACAGGAGTTGAAATTATTGGATCTTTTTGCTTTGATTTTTCAGTGTTTGGGTCTTGAAAGGATGTGTCTTCCTCAAGAATTTTATTCACCCATAGAGAGTCTTCCTTAGAGTTATCTTGTTCTTGTATAATCACAGAAGGTTTCCTCTTTTCAAGTATTCTTCCAGACCTAAGTTGAACATCACTAAGGTCTAAAGGAGTAATTAAATAAGTTGGAAACTGTTGGACTTCTATCATGTATGTGTTCTGAGGATTTTTATTATTGGGGTTTGGTATGGGTTGAGCAGGCAATTGATTTGATTTTTGAGGGAATGGTAATGAAAGTGGTTGATTTTGATGTGGTTGGTTCTGATGATGTTGTTGAGGATTTTGTTGAATATTTTGTTGAATATTTTGAGGAAAATTTTGTTGAGGATTTTGAGGATAAAAATGTGGGTATGGTGGATAGGATGGTGGATACTGATAATATGGGGAGTATCTTCGATAGGGACTTTGTGATCCTTGTGCCCAAGCTAGAGATTGATTTTGAAATTGAGGCCAAGTTTGCTGCCAATAATTCCAAGGTGGAGGTTGATTATACATTTGATCATGGAATCCTTGTGTTTGAGGTCCCTACCAAGGCCTTCTAGATACAAAATTGAGAGACTCTGTGGAATATGTAGGAGTTTCCTCCTGAAATACAGCTTTGAGACCAGGAAGAGAAGGAAAATTCTTGGTCTCATGTTTTTCAGAACAAATGACACGGGTCTCTACAACTTTTACATCCAATGGACACTCTCTCAAGGTATGTTTCTTTCTACATTTGGGACAAAAGATTTCCAAAGCATCAGATTCAGCTTTTTGCTTGTTTTGTATCTTAAGGGTGTCTATTTGTTCACTAAGACTCCCTAAGATGTAAGATTTGAAATCATCAAGCATGTGTCTTATTTCTGATCTACTTACTGTCCCAGAAGCAGACTTACTTGCCCTTGCAAGAGCAAGATCTCTTGGACCTTTGATAGTTTTAGACTTCCCTCTTGAAAGGTTGATACATAACTCAGATATTTCAGGTAATGTGAGCTGTGATATATCCCCTTTTCCCATCATGTTAAGGATATCCAACCATTCATCCCTAATTTTTTTCAACAAAAGAGCTTTTAAGGTGTCCTGATCTAATTTTTCCATTTTTGCTCTCTTGATGTTGTAATGAAATCTCTCCAACAAATGTTCCAAATTTTCATCTTCTTTCTGCAACATCTTAAACACTTCTTCCTTATGATTGACCGGCATACAATAATCCAAATACCTCTCTATAAATGCTTGTTTCATGTCTTCCCATGTCCTAATAGAACTTTTGATCAAACTCATAAACCACTTCAATGCTGCTCCTTTCAAGGTTGAAGGGAATAATTTCAGTTTTTGAGCATCTTGTAAGTAGTCATAAGTTCTACATAGAACTTCAAATTCAAATAAGAAGGTTTCAGGATCTTCAGTTTTAAGTCCATAGAAGTTTGGAAGGACAGAGGGTGAAATGTTTTTCATGGTTGTATTGGTTTCTTCATCAATTATAGGGAATCCAAAAGAGCTTCCTATTCTACCTCTTCCTCCATCTGCACCTCTACCTCCTTCTCCTCTACCTCTACCTCTACCTCCAAATAGTGTGTGTTCTCCATTAAAGACTCCTCCTCCTCCTTCTTCTACCATGGTTGACTCTCCTGTGGAAGTGGAAAGGTTTGTGTCCCTAACAGGAGTCTTTAAATATTATTCTATGGCAGGTTCAGTGGATGAAGTGGAAGGTTTCTCTAATGGAATAGTTGATCTTAGATCTTCTAGAAGTCCAGGATCAGTAGAGGATGGAATGTGGGTCTGAGTTGAAGATGTAATAGCTCTGGATCTAGGTGAAACAAGTGGTGTTCTAGGAATCAAACTTCTGCTTCTGCTGCTTATGAATCTTCCCCTTGAATCTCTCTCTCTACACATATAATTGTTTTTGGAATTAAGAAACAAAGGTTACCTAGTTTTCACTTCCCCGGCAACGGCACCAAAATGTTTGGTCTCAACCTAGTCTCCTAAATTGAGTTCATTTAATTGTCAACTAGGGTTGGTAAACTGCTGAAGTGAAGTGCACTGTATGTGCCTAGGTGTTTGTCTCTTAATGCGTTTTGTTTAGTGTTTTATGATGTTTTTGGTCTTTTGGTGGTTTTATGTTCACAAGGAAAATTACTAGAAAGCTAGTGGAAAGAAGCTTATGATTAAAAAAAGAGTGAAGCCTAATTGGTTGATGACAAATGACAAATGCAAAGGCAAATAGTGAAACAGAATCAAACCTAAACTATGACTAAGCAGAATACCAAGCTTGATAATGACTTTAAGGAAATGAATCAAAACATAAACTTAACTTGTCCAATTCTTTCATCAAAGGTATTTTGGGAGAGCTTTGAGAAATGGTCATCTAAGTATACAAATTCTCCTAACTAAACAATCAAACAACCAGCTTATAATGATGCAACATTTTATCCATGTTTAAAGATTTGTTGAAACATATTTGGAGGAAAATATTGGTATCATCATAAGATCTCTACTCTAAGACTAGTTCCTAATTCTATTCTGCAACTTAGTTTGATACCACTACTCTTCACTCAAAGGTTATAGATTTTTAGAATAGTCTTTTGAGGAAAAGTTTGTTTGTGAGATGATAAAGGAAGTTGCAAAAGTACTTCAGGCCTTGGAATGATACTGTCTTCTGTTCATATTGTTATGAATCAATTATAGATTTGGAACAAGAAGAGGTTTTGTAAATAATGAAGGTCGTTTTTTTAAGTTTAACAACTAATGTAATCTAATATGCAATGGATGACAACTAAATGTGGAGTGAAAATGCAATGATTTAAGCTAAAACTGAACTTAAGATGTCACTAGTCTAAAACAGTGTTGAACTAACAAGCCATTATCAAACTTAAAACAAAACAACAGAGCATGAGTTAAATGCAATTTGACTCTGGAGTATCCTAACTAGGTTATCATGCATTAATCTATGGGATTATATAGTCTATTTTGTCCATCATGATTGGTATTTTGGAAGAGCTTCTTAGAACAATCCTGACTGTACAATTCAGTGCAAATGCAAACATAAAGACTGAAAGCAATTTAAAAACTAAGATATCACAGCTGTCTCCTACCCATCATTATGATATTTTGGAAGAGCATTTTAAGAGCAAGATCAGCTATGTTACTTAGTGAAAACAAACAACTGAAACATTTAGTATCACAGACATGTCTTAGACATCATAAGGATTTTTTGGAAGAGTTTGCTTAGTCTAAGTTCAACTGTGATAGTGAACAAAAGAAATTACAATTAAATCCTACAACACTATAGCCATTTCTCATTCATTATCATGATCTTTTGGAAGAGTTCTTAGAACAAGTATAACTATAGTGGCTAATGAAATTAACTATGAACTCAAACTTCAAAAACGTAAAAATAACTAATATACTTATCTAAATTACGAAAGTAAAGCCGTGCAGGAGGCAGGGGCCCTCTACCACCAGACGGAATCTAACTCCAAATCAAATCAATGCTTTCAAAACAATGCTTTCTTCTTCATTAAAGGAAAAATAACTTGAATAGAGTAGTCCGCGTCTTCAGAAATATAGCATGAAATCTAAGCAAAATCTAGAGCACAATCTAGCCTATCTCTCAGTTTCCCAAGTGTTTTTATAACAAATTTACATAACAAGACTTGCAACAATTTGGGGATCATTGTCTTTCCTTATTGAAATCATACTAGGACTCTTAAAGTGGCAGCGTAAAAAGGAAAAGGACATCTGGACTAAGACAGTCCTATTAGAAATCTGCTTCCTTAAATGAGTTCCCATGTACCAAAACCATATCCAGAATTCGGTTCTTCCTTCATGGTGAGCAATGAACAATGTGGACATGACGTGGAATATACCCATATGTGGTTTTTCTTGAGAGGACACCTGGAACATGCCTGAACGTGAAGACAGCTGCAAAATTTCCGGTTAGCTACGGAATGTCTGCATTCTGTAGCCAGTTTGCATTATAATGACAAAAATCACAAAGCTTAGCAAGTTAGCCATGTTAATCATTCTAAAAGTAATTTTAACTAATTTCATTGATCAATTGGGTCTGGGATAACAATGGACAAAGGAAAATGAGGTAAAGTAAGATGAAATAAAGCACAATCTTGAGGCTCAACAAATATTACTTGAGGGGAAAGTTCTAAATGCAAAGAGTTTCAAAGGTGAGAATTTGCAAGTGAATAGAATAGCTAGGCTAAAAAGATATATATAACAATGTTTTTTAGTCCATTGGGCTATGGAGTCATAACAGGGCTTTAATTGAGCAACAACATCAAGAGTGATCCAAGGGGAAAGTCATCTATATCACAAGATTATTGAGATTATAATGATGGAATGGGAACAATAAAGTGTTGGAGAGGTGGAAACTAATAATAATTTCACAAAGGATTTATAGTCAATCCAAACAAGAAAAGCCTCTTAAGTAACTGTTTAAAACCAACCAAGTGCAGGGCTAACCATTGACTTCTCAGGCAAGCTTGTATTAAAGCACCTTAATTGACAAATAATCCAGTAATCCACATAATAACCTTCAGAAAGTATGAAAACATATAAGAGAAGACAAAGTGTAAACTTAAGATCAGATAAAGTACTTTTAAACCTAGTCTACTTTCAGTCAACACCAAGGGAAACTTTCAGAATCTACTTTTGGAGAAGAGAAGCTAGAAACAGGGAAAACCATCAATTTTCTAGTATAACTTTAATAAGCAAATAAGGAAAATAACTTTCAAGAACAATGTTTAAAGAAAATAGTAGGACGAGGGAACTCCATCATTCCTAACTGCTTAAACTGTATTAAATCATTCTTAAATAGACAAATTGGAGGAAAACATTGAGATAAAGCTTTTCAGTCAGAGAAGGTTACTGATATACAGTAGGTCCTAACTCTATAAATGTTGTTCTTTATCAAAGAATAGTGAACAATATGACATACATAGAAGGAAAAACAATAACAAAGAAAGGGGCACTTCACCAGTGATATAGACCAGGATCCCAAGAAACAGCTTGTTAATGATGTCAAACCAGTTATAGTACTCAGGTCCAATGTTTCAGTTCAGCAATAATCTTCACTATTTAGCCTAACTAATCTATCACAAGCAGAGCTCCAAGGGCCAGTGAACACTATTTACAATTAGAAGTTTAAGCTCAAGTGAATTTCAAAGTTCTGCAACCAACCCCTCACTCATCTTCTGCATAAGTATATATAGAAGAATGAGGAGGTGAGATCTGATAAAAGATCTCCAATTACAATTAATACAGACTTAATGGCTTCTTGGCCTTTGAGGGGCTCAATGAAGAAACTTACATGGGTGCACTCTGTATTAAATGTTTTACATAAAGTTTAAGCTCGGTGGGAGCTTTTGTTGACCTTTGAGGCTCTGTGGGGCGTCGAAGTAACTCTGCAGATGTTTGTCATTAATTTCCTTGGCAGAGTTTCCTCTTTGGCTACGTTTTGAGACAAATATCTGATCCTGATCAATAAGTTCGGCCTCTGATTGAATACTTTGAGGTACAGGTGGCATTTTAGTAGCTGAGAGGAATAAATTTGCCTCATATGTGGCGGTGGAAGCACTCCTATTGATAAAACCCTTAAGATCTTCTTTAAACTGTGTTTTAAATTGAGGATTAGGCTTTTGATAAAAATTCTTAGCCGTGATCCCCGGAAATATGTCTTCCATCCTCTGTTCTGATAAATTTTGGTCTTCGTTACGGATACTCTCTAACTGCGCCCGATTCATGGTTTTTCTGATATACAGGGCTGTGCAGGGTTATGTGGCATCAATTCTTCATGAACGATTGATGAAAACATGTTTTTAACACCCTGTGATGATTTTATTTGGTGAATCAAAGGTAGGAATATCGTCGTCCTCTGCCTTCAAATTTACTTCAAAAAATGGCAAGAAAACCATTTAAACCCTGCAAAATACAAACAAATATTAAAAGATCCTGCATATATAGGTTTATTGCTGCAGAGGACATGTGGGGGAAGCATGGTTGTTGGATGGCATCATCCAACGGTCATGATCCAGGTGGATATTGGTGGTCACCCGCCTATTCCACTTGGGGCTCCACCATTGTCTATTTCATTTTTTCAGTTTCGGCACAGTTACTATTTTTAGCAGTTTTTCGGGTCCTAAACTTCCGGAGCCGTTTTGGGGCCCTAAACGACGTTTTTTGGGAAAACAGAGAGCAACATGGGTCCATGGACCGATGTTTCTCATTCCAAATTTGTATTCCTCGGATAGATCTTTCTAACGAGGTATGGTATGCGTCAAATGGAGATCGTATGCCAAAGTTACGACCCTGGGAAGTTGAAACACCAATTTACCCAAACGGGGCCCATAGTTTTGGCGCTTCATCTCCTAGGGTTAGGGTTTTGGCTGTTTAGGATTTCCCATTGTTTCTAAATGATAAATAGGCCCTCGAGCCTCATTGTAACTCAGTTCAGAGGCCTGTAGCCGCCAAATCTCTTCTCATAGATAGCTACCAGCGCCCTAGCTAGTTTTATTTCCATTCTGTCTGTAAGCAAATTTCAGTTCTTTGATATTAATGAAATGAAGTGTTATTTCCGCTGCATCTCTGTATTTATGTTTATATGGTTATTCAGTTGCATTCCTGCATAAATCCGGATCAGTGGTATCAGAGGTGGTCTGCTTTTTCTCGATCCTTCTTTGCATGTCCCCAACGAGGTCGGGGTATAAGGAGCTAGGGCTCGATCTGGTGGAACCTTTGCAAGATCAGCCTCGCAAACCTCGACGGATGCCCATGGGGGACGAAAAGAAAGATGAGGGAGTAGGAGATCCTATCAAAATACTGCTCGAGGAAGCCCTCGAAAGACAAAGGAACATGATGATGGATAACTTTGCTCAAATCCTTCAACGGCTACCCACCGGCGGCGCATCTGCATCCAGCAGCCACTCTGGAGGCGCGACTCCTTTTAAAGTACAAGTATATTTTGAAATTCCCATATTTGAGGGTCAAATAGACGCAGATGCCATAGATAGATGGTTGAATCTGTTAGAAGGATATTTCTTGGTTCATGACTTTTCAAACCGGGAGAAGATTATTTTTGCACTCCTCAAAGCTACCCCCCATGTTAAGGACTGGTGGGAAACCTACTGTGAGAACAAGGACCAGACAAAACCCTCTCTGTTCTCGGCTGTACCAACTTGGAATTCTTTCCGAGACGCCGTCAAGGAACAGTACTATCCCGTAGGGAGCTATGAGGACAAGTACATACAATGGACCACGCTGCGACAACAAAGGGATCAAGATGTGCATGAGCTGACGAATCTGTTCCATACACTGCGCACAAAGTTGGGTATCAAAGATTCAGAGAAACATCTGGTGCTAAAGTATCGCAGCTGTCTGCACAAATACATTCAGGAGGAAATGGAGTTCCTTGACATCTCCTTGCTTGGTACGGCATACCGGTATGCTGCCAAGATTGAGCAGAAATTCAAGCAGAAGAAGCAAGACTTTGGATCTGCGAATCAAAAGCAAGGGAAAGGTGCTTCCAAACCGCAGAACAAAGGACCGAGCCAAGGCATGGCGGCTAAAGACAACTCATCGAAGCCACAAGAAAAGAACAGCACCGCAAAGCTAAAGAAGGACATGGGAAAGTGGTGTGAGTTCCATAAGAGCTCCACTCACAACACAAGTGAGTGTCGGGCCAAGCAGTCGCTAGTGGCCGAGATGAGGGCTTCTGAGTCAGATGCATGCTCTGACTCCGAATCAGAACCTGAAAAGGCGAATGAAAAAGGGAAACATATTATTGATGCGGAGCCCAACGCCACTATTGCCACTGCAAAGATCCAAAAGGAGGAACCGGAAGATCCAGAGGAGGAGGAACGTCTCTTCCACTCCCAGATGTGGGTAAAGGGCTCCCCGGTACAGTTCATTGTCGAAAATGGGAGCCAAAAGAACCTCATTTCAGCAGACGCCGTGAAGCGGTTGGGCTTGCCAACCACAGCTCACCCACATCCATACACCATCGGGTGGCTTCACCAAGGACGAGATCTCCGCGTCAGTCGGCAGTGTCGCCTTCCCTATAGCATCAAGCCCTTCACGGATGAGGTATTATGTGACGTTGCTCCTATTGATGTTTATGATATATTATTAGGACAACCATACTTGTGGAAGCATCATGCTGTGTATGATTCTCGGCCTCGTGCTGTTATTGTTACTTTGGGAAATAAGTTGTACAGGATACCATAGGCACCACCTCCTGCTGTTATCTCTTTGGTTACTGCAAAACAATGCAGTAAGCTCATTTCCCAAACCAGGAAATTCGTTTTCCTGATGATCCGCCCCCAGGGAAAGAAGAAGACTGTGGCCACGACCTCTAGACAGGGCTCCTCTGCACAACAACAACAAATGGATAAGGTTGTGGAGGAGTACGGGGACATATTCACCTCACCCACAGGGGTTCCTCTGCACTGTCAGGTCAAGCACCCGATTGATCTGACCCCCGGTGCGCCGCTACCTAATGGACCGATCTATCGGCGCTCTGTTCTGGAGAATGATGAAATCAAAAGGCAGATTCAGGAGCTGTTGCAGAAAGGTCACATCAGACCAAGTTCATCGCCCTGTGGGAGCCCGATCGTGTTGGTACAGAAGAAGGATGGGACGTGGAGACTCTGTATTGACTATCGGGCATTGAACAAGATCATTGTCCGGAATAGGTACCCAATCCCACGGATTGATGACCTTTTGGACCAACTCAAAGGTGCAAAATATTTCAGCAAGATCGACCTGAATTCTGGGTATCACCAGGTACCAATTGAACCCTCCGATGTGTGGAAGACTGCCTTCAAAGCCAAGGAAGGCCTTTTCGAATGGCTGGTCATGCCTTTCGGGTTGACGAATGCTTCCGCCACCTTCATGAGGATGATGGATGACATCTTGCGGCCATTCACCAACTCATTTGTAGTGGTGTACTTGGATGATATTCTGATCTTCAGCCAGACTTGGGAAGAGCACCTTCACCACATCCAACAAGTCCTCCAAACACTGCGGCAACACAAGTTGTGTGCCAATTTGGAGAAGTGCACTTTTGGCATGACCCAGGTTCAATATTTGGGATACATTATTGATGAAAGGGGGGTGCATGTGGATCCGGCCAAGATCCAAGTCATTCGGGATTGGCCAGCCCCAACCACTATAACAGAGCTTCGCAGCTTTCTGGGTCTTGCTAATTTCTATCGAAGGTTCGTGTTGGGATTCTCTCATATCACTTGGCCCTTGAGTCAAGTCACCAAGGGAGGAGCGAGAGAAAATTTTTTTTGGTCAGAACCTCAACAGAAGGCGTTCATAGAACTGAAAAACCGCCTCTGTTCTGCCCCAGTGCTCACTTTACCAGACTTGCAACAACCATTTGAGATCGAGACAGATGCCTCTGACTATGCTATTGGGGCAGTTCTTACTCAACAGGGACATCCAGTGGCATTTCACAGTGAGACATTGTCTGACACAGTTCGCAAGTACCCCACATATGACAAAGAAATGTACTCCATTGTGCAATATTGTCGACAATGGAAGCATTACATTTTGGAGAAGGAAACAATCATCCACACAGACCACAGGCCCCTGCAGTTCATACAGACACAAGGGAAGTTGCAGAATGATCGCCATCAGAAGCAGTCTACATATCTGCAACAGTTTCATTTGAACATCAAGTATAATAAGGGTGGCACCAATCATGTTGCGGACTGCCTCAGCCGACCACCGATCATGGCGCTCACCACTGTGCTCAACTCTTGTGGGCACGAGACTTCTGATTGGCCGCTTCTCTATGAGAGTGACCTAGAATTCGGCCAAACTTACAAGGCACTCTTGGGGGGTACGCAAGTTCCAAATTTTCACCTCAAAGATGCACTTTTATGTCACATGGGACACCTTTGTGTTCCTTCAAGTGAGCGTGCCAAGATGATATGGGAAGCACACTACAGTCGAGTCGCTGGGCATTTCGAGGTCGAGAAAACAGTAGCAATCCTGCAGAAGTATTTCTATTGGCCGAACCTTCGAAAGGATGTCGAGAAGCACATCAGATCCTGCACTGCTTGTGCCATTGCCAAACCGATCATCAAGAAGCAAGGCCTATATACTCCTCTACCTACCCCTAGTCGACCTTGGGAATCCATCTCCATGGATTACATGTCGGGCCTGCCTTCTACTAAGCAGGGAAATGACTGTGTTTTTGTGGTCGTCGACAGATTCTCGAAGATGGCCATTATGGTGGCCTGCAAGAAGAATATCACAGCAGAAGCCACTGCTAAGCTCTTCTTTGAACGAGTGTGGGTGCACTTTGGGATCCCACAGTCTATCATATCAGATCGGGATAGCAGGTTCCTCAGCACATTTTGGTCCAGCCTCTGGTCGATGTTGGATACCAAGCTCACCAAGTCCGCAGCTTTCCATCCCCAAACAGATGGCCAGACAGAGGTCGTCAACAGAATGATTGTACACATTCTGCGCATGTACAATTCAAAGCATCCACGCACATGGGACGAGAGCCTCCCTTATGTACAACATAGTTATAATCGGGCTCTCCACGGTTCAATCGGCCATAGCCCCTTTCAGGTGGGCTTGGGATTCCAGCCACTATGTCCCATTGACGTAGCCATGCCATTTGCAGCTGCTCAGGCCAATTCAGCTCATGTACAGTCTGAAGTTGACAAAGCCAGTAGCTTCATCGAGCGCATTCAACACATCCGCCAACAAGTTCATGATATATTGGACAGAGCCAATGCCAAGTACAAGCAATGCCATGATCAACACCGGGTGCCACACAACTTCCAGGTGGGTGACAAAGTATGGCTACATTTGCGGAAGGAGCGCCTCACTGGACCCCACCGCAAGCTTCGCCCGCTCTGATACGGGCCATACACCATCACCAAGGCTATAGGGAACAATGCATTTGAGCTCATTATTCCACCATTCCTTGGTCTGCACCCAGTCTTCAATGTGGATCACCTTCGTCCTTACTTCCCACCTCTACTGGACACCTCGGACATTGCAGAACAACTCACACCAACTGAGTTAAATCCAGACTGCATGGAACAGGCCACCACAGATTGCATCATGGACATGCAAATCAAGAACACTCGCCAGCAGAAGATCCAACTATATCGGGTTGTCAAGGCTGGCCAACTCCTGCACCAAGGAAAGTGGTTCACCAGGGACCAAGTTCAGCAGAAATTTCCTCATCTCATGGAGGAACTTAACGCAATGGGGACCATTGCTTCCTAAGGGGGGAGGAATGATCCAAGTGGATATTGGTGGTCACCCGCCTATTCCACTTGGGGCTCCACCATTGTCTATTTTAGTTTTTCAGTTTCGGCACAGTTTACTATTTTTAGCAGTTTTTCAGGTCCTAAACTTCCGGAGCCGTTTTGAGGCCCTAAACGACGTTTTTTGGGAAAACGGAGGGCAACATGGGTCCATGGACCGATGTTGCCCGTTTCAAATTTGTAGTCCTCGGATAGATCTTTCTAACGAGGTATGGTACGCGTCAAACGGAGATCGTATGCCAAAGTTACGCCCCTGGGAAGTTGAAACACCAATTTACCCAAACGGGACCCATAGTTTTGGCGCTTCATCTCCTAGGGTTAGGGTTTTGGCTGTTTAGGATTTCCCATTGTTTCTAAATGATAAATAGGCCCTCGAGCCTCATTGTAACTCAGTTCAGAGGCCTATATCCGCCACATCTCTTCTCAGAGATAGTTACCAGCACCCTAGCTAGTTTTATTTCCATTCTGTCTGTAAGCAAATTTCAGTTCTTTGATATTAATGAAATGAAGTGTTATTTCCGCTGCATCTCTGTATTTATGTTTATATGGTTATTTTTTTGCGTTCCTGCATAAATCCAGATCAGGTCAGGATTGATCGGGAGAAGTGATAGAGAAGGCAGAATATTTGTTTAAATCAGAGTCGTTGATCGCGCATAGATCGACGGCCGGGAGCGGAAACGGAGAGTCAAAGTGGAAAATGTTTAACCGGGCGATGAATCAGGGCGATGGAATATGGGTCATCAATCTGCAGATTAGATCGACGACAGAGATCTATTGAATGCCACCCCGTCTCCCGGTTAACTGTCGGGCATCTTCGGTGAGCGATAGCCGTTGGATGGCCTGCCCCAGATCAGACGGTGGATGCCAATATCACGCGGGGTCCACGTCTGAATGTTAACACACGATGGACGGTGGTTTTATGAACAGTGCCCAGGATGAGTGTCAATCGTTGAATGGAATCGCTGCCAATCAGGAAAAAACCGCCCTCGCCCAAAGGCGGTGCGATGAATACCGCACGGTTTTTGGACTGGTGAGTGGAATGCGGCGACCACCAGGGAGACGGACTCCGCACCATCCAATCTTCAGATCATATCAAGGATGTGGAACGATTTAAAATTGGAACCGGCGGAAATTTTATAAAATAATAAAACCAATGATTTTTTAATATAAACCGAGGTTTAAAATATTATTTACGAAGCGGCTTGGCGCCCGACTACAGGACCTTTGGGTGTATGGTGGATAATATGACCAAGGTTTATGGAGGAAGGGGCTTAAGACTTAGCCCAAGGGGGCTTAAGTCCACACCATAAAAAATGTGATTTTTATGGTTTTTGAATGATTTTCAAAGGGTTAAAGGGGTTCCGATAAGGCAAAGGAGTTTTCAAACCTTATAAAAGAGATTTTGATGAAGGGGGAATGGGAAAACATGAAAATGAGGGATTTTCATGGGAAATAGAGGGATAGAAAATGAGGTTAGCTTTGGAAAAGGGGAAAAGGGGGAAAAGGGTCTTGCAGTAGTATTCTTTCTTGGGAATCAGCAGGATTCTGAAAGGGGAATAGGCACAGTAGTGAAGATTTGAGGACAGAGGCAGGAGGCCTTCAAGAGTCTTCAAGAGCCAACACCTTTTAGTAATAAAATTTTTTCCTTGAAGGCTCAAAAATTTTTTTAGCCAGAATTTGGTATAACAAATTTTATAGCTGGCTAACAATGACTCCACTTGGGGATGATGCCTTCTTGAAGGCATCAAGAAATTCAGACTTGTATTCTCTGGGAGGTTGACCTGTGCCACATCCATTATGTTCTTTGGGAGGCTGACCTATGCCTGATCCATTGGGCTACTTTTCTTTGACTGAACGATCTTGTTTTGAAAACATATTAGTAGCCATAAAAACAATGGTTCTTTTATCAGCAAGCTTTCTACCTACCCAATCCTACAGATCTAACATTTTTTCTTCATTAGAGTGCACTTGGATTGGAAAACTATTTTACAACATTTTATTCTTTTAAAAGCATAAAACTAATCTAATTCTACTCCTTATTTTTCCATGGACTCAGATTAAACAGTTGAGCCCATATGATTCTCTACCTATTCTACGAATCTGTCAGTATTAAACAGTCTAACAGATTTTTATTCTCTAAATTCTAAAACATAAATTTAAAAACAGTCAAGTCAAGATTAATCTGTTTGACTTGCTATGATCTATGGCATAAAAACAAGCTACACATAGACATTTATTTTGCAGAAAATAAATCAAAATGGAAGGCTTAAGATCTGAAAGTTTCTCATCATGGCCTTCTCTTTTCATAGCTCTGTTTGGAATTTGTTTGAGTTGTTTTTCTTTGTTCTCTGGTTCAGATTTTGAGTTGATTTGAACCAGATTTAAATCTTTTTTGACTCAAGAAAATAGAACGTATTTGAGTCATTTTCTCTTTGGAAACTTAGGTTCAGATTTTGATTATGTTTGAATCTTTAATTTCTATCCTAAACTATCTACTGATAAGTCAAGATTAAACAGTTTGGAAAATCGAATTCACTATCCTATCAGTAGAAAATTTAAAGCTAATTAGTCAAGTTTAGACAGTTTGACTAACTAGAAGTGTGTTCTTAAGGAGTGGCATTTAAGCTTGCACACTTTCAGAATTCGTTTCTCTTTTTGGTATGGGGCTATACCTTTCTTGTTTTTCACAATCTGCCCTCTTTTCTCTTTTCTATTATTTTGTAATTTTGAATTTTCTAACTTTGAATGCAATGGTGGATGAGATATTTATAATGAAAATGATAAAAAGGCTTAAAAAAATAGCACTGATCAAGAGAAGTAATGCTTAAGAATCCTGCCATTGACAGGACCCACAAACAATTCTGCTCCATTCAACTCCTGTAAGAAAAATGCATTGTTGCCAGCAGCTGAGTGAATAGAGTAAGGGCCAATCCATAAGTTGTCAAATTTTCCATGCTTGCCCTTTTCTTCCCTTCTTGAATCCCATTTTAAAACTTTGTCCCAAATTTTGAAATTGCTGGCCTTTGTTCTTCTGTCAAAAAGCTTTTTAATGCTGTCCTATTTCTGCAATGCTTTGTTATAAACTTCCTCTCGGGTGTGCTGAAGATGAATGGTTTGATATATTCTTCTGATCATGTCATTATCTTCAGTTTGTAACTCTTGAATCAACTTCATTATCGGTACACCAAGGCTGTTTAGAAAAATTGCATCAGTACCATACACAAGCTGGAAAGGTGACATACCAATAGATTTCTTCAAGGTCAATCTATCAGTCCAAAGTGCATGAACTAGCTTTGTGTGCCAAGACTTTTTGTTGTCCTCCAACAGTTTCTTGATTATGTTCACTAAAATTTTGTTTGAGGATTCTGCAAGTCCATTACCTTGAGGGTGATCGGTCGTGGAATGCCCCAATGTTATCTAATATCTATGACAGAACTCAACCATCTTCTTTGATCCAAATGCTGCTGCATTATCAGTGATGATCTTGGTAGGACAGCCAAATATGGAGAGAATGTTAGTCTCAATGAATTTTATAATAACAGATTCATTGGCTTGTCTACAAGGAATGGCTTCTATCCATTTAGTGAAGTAGTCTGTGGCAGTAAGAATCCATCTATGCTGGGCAGAAGATGGTGGATGGATTTCTCCTATGAAGTCAAGTCCCCACTGTTGAAATGAGGCTTCAACAGTAATAGGATGCAGATTTAGGGGTAGCAGTTTTCTTTTGCCTTCAAAAATTTGACATTTGTGACAGGCTATGATCATCTTGTGTATATCAGGAAAAAGAGTAGGCCAATAGAAACCAACCCTCAAGATTTTGTCGGCTGTTGTCTTCTAGTACAAATGGCCTCCACACTCTCCTTCATGGAACTGGTATTTAAACTTTTCTACATCAAACTCAGGCAAACATTTAAGCAATACACCACTTGCATTTTTCCAATAAAGACATCTATCTATAATGCAATATTTTATAGCTTTCAATTTGAGGAATCTTGCCTTTGTTTTTGTCAAACCAGGAGGTGTATTCAATTTAAGAAAAACATAAACAATATCAGCATACCAAGAAGAATTCATAAAATGGTTTTCAACAATAGGAGTTGAGACTTCCTCTTGATCATCTAAAGCATTAATCATATTAATATCAAGAACTTCAAAATTGGATTCAGCCATTAATCTAGCTAGACCTTGGCCTTTGATGAGTTTAGTGGGCTTTATCTCTAAATCATATTCAAGGATAACCACAATCCACTTACCTCTCTTACCATCTGGGTCCTGTGTTAGAATGTATTTCACAACTGAGTTTGGGACAAAGGCAATGATGTGTGAGTGAAGAATGTATACTCTGAAGTCTTTCAAAGCTTTAACCAAAGCAAAAGCTTGCTTCTCCATAATTTTATACTTCAGAGGGGCATCCTCAATGCCTTGCTAAAGAATGCAATAGGCTGCTCTTGTCCTTGTGGATTTTTCTGTAGAAGGATAGCAGCTATGGTATGTTCTGATGCAAATGAAAAAATATAAAAATAATTTAAAAAATCAAGACTTATAAGAACCGGTTTTTTGGTTAACGCTTGTTTTACCAGCTCAAAATACTTCTTTGCTTCCAAGGTCCATTTTACCCCTTGCTCCTTTTTCAACATGTTTGTGATATTCCTAAGGAGCTCAGCCAAGTTAGGGATGAACCTTCTCAAAAAGTTAATCCTTCCAATGAAAGATTGCAACTCTTTGATGTTCTGAGGATGGGAGATTTGCAATATGGCCTCAATCCTCTTTGGATCTATCTTTATACCCTCCTCAGAAATAATGTGCCCAAGAATTTTACCTTCTTGGAGACTGAAAATTGTCTTCTTAGGGTTTAAAGATATTCCAAACTTCCTTCGTTTCTTGAAAAATTTTCTCAAATGTTCTAAGTGCTCTTCATCTATTTTTGAAAACACAGTGACATCATCAAGGTATATAATGATGAAGAAACCCAGTTCTTCTGAGAATGCTATGTCTATGGCTCTTTGAAAAGTTGCTCCAGCATTCATTAGACCAAAAGGCATTTTCACATACATGAAAGTGCTCCATGGTGTAGTAAAGGTTGTCTTTAATTGATCAGCAGGGTGAACTAAGATCTGATTGTACCTTGAATATCCATCCAACAAAGAAATTCTTCTAGACCCTACCACCCTTTGTAAAATATGGTACATTTTAGGTAAAGGGTAGTTGTCTTTCAATGAAGCTTTGTTTAAGTCTCTAAAGTCTATACAAAGCCTGATTTATCTAGTTTTCTTCCTAACTAACACCAGATTAGACACCCATTCAGAATATCTAATAGGGACAATAATACCAGCTTCATATATTTTCATGATCTCCTTCTGAACCAAAGGCAACCGAACAAGGTTTATTCTGTGCAGTTTTTGTTTGAATGGTTTTTAGTTTTCTTTGAGGGGAATTTTGTGGTGTATTATTTCAGTGTCTTAGGATTTAAGATCTTCGTAACTCCATGCAAAAACATCAGAAAATTATTTAAAAAGCTCTATGTATTTGAGTTTAATGTGAGCTGGTAAAGTCTTAGAAAGTTTAATCATTATAGGTTTAAGTTTACTACCTATATTGCACTCTTCCACTTCAGTCTCTACAGATTCCGGTCTTGGTTTATTTGCCACATCGTTAAAATCAAACAACTCTTCTAAAGGTGCCAGACCTCTTGGCAAACTTTCATCTTTAGAATGCAGAGTTTCTAAATCCTCTATTTCTAACTCTGCATTCAATTTTGTTTTATTATTTTTTAGTTTGCTAGCTAGAAGATTAATATTGACAAGCTCAGGAGACAACTCTTCTTCACTAAGAAAATTTTCTTCACTGTACTTTGTTTCATAGTCTAAGTTTGAACTGTGTAGTTCGAATTCATTTCTGAATTGCATGAAGTCTTCTATTTGATTTTTTATTGTCAAACACCTGCCAATATTTCTCATTATTAGGCACAACTGGTCTAAATTTTATCTGTTTTGTGCAGTCTTTGGTGCTATATGGCATTAAGCATGTTCTAGTTGCAAAGGCTAAATTGTGGGCCGCAATATTTCTTTTTCTTGGGACAAAAGACAGTTTGGATTCCTCGAATGTTTTCAAAAGGTCCATGACGTCGTTTCGGTAGGCTCTAAGTCTAGGATGATTTGCGTTATATTCCCCATTGACTTGCCTAATGAATAACTCTGAATCCCCATACATATTGATTCTTCTGGCTCCTAACTTTTTCAACAGGTGTAAGCCTAAGAGAAGGGATTCATATTCTGCTATGTTATTGGAACACTGAAAGTTTAATTTGCAGGAAATGCTTTCTGTGTGGTTGTTTTCAGTGTTAGTAATCCAGACACCTGCACCAGCATTGTTCTTAGTGCATGACCCATAAAAATACATACTCCACAGAGGATTGTTTTCAGTTTCATCCTAGTTACTATCCTCTTCAGCTAACGTGCTCAAGGGTTGTTGTGGAATCTCAACACTTAGTTGTATTTGTTTTGATTCCCCAAGATTTTCATTTATTTGAGGGTTTTTTTCTTGATTGTGAATCTTCAAAAGTAATGGACACCTAACTTGAAGCTCAAGACCTCTATTTGGTTTTCTACTGTTTTTAAATGCATCAAATTGTTTTGACACTTCTGCATTGTGTTCCTCTTCCTCCCTATCGGCCATTAATTCTGTTATAGTGACTTGTTTAGTAAGTGTTTCATCATTAAACATAATAAAATAAACAAGGCCTGTATTTACAGAATACAAAAGAGAGTTTTGTGGTCTGTCTTGACTTGTAACTGTGAATTGCATATGGGACTCCCTATAAAGTCTTCTATTCTGATTGAAAACAGGGATAGTCGCATAGGTCATGTTCATTTGCATAGTCCCTTGTAACTTAGCCCCCCAAGATCTTGATAGTAACATCCCATACTTTGGGGGCACGCCAGCCACAACAATATCCATGACTAAGAATTTGGTTGGAATCTGGGCCAAGTTAACATAGAGGTCTTTGATTAATCCTAAACATTTCACTCTGCTGGAGTCAAAGGAGTAAAGATCTTTGTAAGGTCTGGTAATTTCTAAACCAAGGCTCTCCATTACATCTTTTGGCATTAAATAATGAGAAGCCCTAGAATCATGTACAACGTTGTGCAAAATTTTGTCATGAACATTTAAGCTCACATAAAAGGGAGGAACAGGTCCCTCTTGATATCTACCTTCAATCTTAGGACCAAAAATTAGCTCGGGCTGGTCATCATTAAGATTGACTGTGTCCTCATTTTCTTCTATTTTCAAAGCCTTCAAAATTTGGGTTCTATATACATTTTGGGCAGCTAACTCAGTCAAGGGAACATATATTTTGATCTTTGAAATTTCCTGCTCCAGGATGAAAGGAATTTGACTCTTTAAAGTGTTGGTTCCAGACTTATTAGCTGTCACTCTATCAGCAACATCAACTTACTGATTTGTTTTATTTACACTTGACAAAATTGTTTTCACAGGAGTAGTAGCTGAAGTGTTAGTACTGCTACGGTCTGCACTCTGTTTTTCTTTGTTTTGAGTGTCTTTCTCTTTATCATTACCAGAATTTACAGCCAATGTTTTATCCTTTTGTTTGAAAACTCTAGGCTTGGTTGTAGTGCTGTTTTGTGAAGATTTGTCAGAGGTTTTGTTGTTGGGGGTTTTTTGACTGGATTTGCTTCTGAGGTCATATTCT